>JACEEZ010015171.1:545000-585000 GCA_016584305.1 Chionoecetes opilio
GTATTGGGTGTTCTGTGTTCCCGCCCAATCACCCACCCACGTGTTTGCCACTAATGTTCGTTCCCTTCCTGTCTGTGTTTACCTGTTAACGGCAAGCCTACGGTGCACCATTCCTCTACTCCTCATTCATGTGCAGTTAAACATCTTCAGGAACACTCCATAAACCCGTTCAATTGTGTTGAAACGTTCCATTGTGATGGGCCGCCATCGTACCTCATGTCTCACCAATTTATTGAGTTTATATAGGAAAGTTTATGAGACAGCAGATAATTATGAAGATTATGATATAGTATACTTGGACTTTAGTAATGCATTCGACAAGTTACCACATGAGAGACTCTTGGCAAATGTTAAGGCACATGGATGGGAAGATGGAAAGGTTCTTCATTGAATTAGATCTTGGCTAAGCGATAGGCAACACAGGGTAACTATTAATGGTTCTAAATCTGAATGGGGGCAGGTAACAAGTGGAGTTCCACAGGTGTCTCAATTGGGACCATTACTATTCTATTTACATCAACGAATTAGTACGATTAGCAGTGATATCAGCAAGTTTGCTGATAATTCGCTCAAGAGAGCGAAAATAATAACCTCAGAAACACAACGAATATAAAGACCGAGCCTAAGGGATTTTTTTTAGGTCAATTAAGCAAAGACAAGGCAATCGGTAGGTCCATTAAAAATAGGTCAGGGAGAGATTGTAAGTTCTGGAGAGAATATGTGTACAATTTTAAATTATTATTTCTTAAGGGTAGCGGCCGTTGTCTTTATATTTTTTATTTATTTATTGGTCTAAGGTTATGATATTTATATCATAAATTAGGGACACCATGTACAATAATTGTAGACCCAAAATAATAATTTGTGGCTTTTACATTTTTCACAATATACTTTTTTTTTTTTTTTTGGTTATTATGAAATGCTATCTACTCCTATGATAATTCACTGGTCGACAAAAAAAAATCGAAGATATGGTTCTGGACTAAATGAAGCTGATTATAGGTAAATCGACCCTGCTGAACTCGAATCTGATGTTCAATTAACTCTATCACGTCCAGTTTTTGAGAACCAGACGCAATTCATGAAAAAATATGGGTAAAATCAGCAGAAATAGGTTTCACCAATGTTTTCATTTTAAACTCTTAATCTTTTCTTTTCTCAAGCCTATTTAGGGCAGTGCAGTGTTTTTGAGTCAGTGTGGTTTGTGCAGTGAGCAGGGGAGGGTGTGCGCGCTGCGTATTGGCGAGGGGTTAGCAGGCTGTGTATTTACTTTTTTAAACCTACTGATCGTACAGCTATTGGGCATAAAGTTTAAACTTTTTTTTTTTCTTTGCAATATGGGTGTGTTTTTATTTAGTGGGGTCCCCAATTTTAGTTGGTTTTCGTATATGTAAACCCTTTTACCGGACTTTTGTGGAGGCCCCTAACTGTGTGAATGCATCGGAAGTTTTTTGTTACTAGGGGGAATTTTTTAAACCCCAGACAGTTCCCCAAGAAAAAATCTTACAAAAAAAATGTTAAAGCGCTTATCTGAAATTTCTTTAAGTGCCGTATAGGTTTTCAAAATAAGAAATGGGCCCCCCAAAGTACAGGGAACCCCTGGTTTAACCCACTTGAAAGAATGGACTTTGGGAAACGGCCATCAGGGATGGCTTCGGCTACCAAAGGTTTTTGGGGTGAAAAAAAAGGAAACACAGTACTGGGCTGCTACTTTTTGCCTCCTAAAATCAAAAGGGTAATTTAGTAAAAAAGGGGAGCTAAAATCAGGTATCCCGGGCGTACCTTCTGCCATGGCCTTTGCCCCATGGTCCTTCCCCCCAGTTTTCCAAAGTTCCAATTGCAAAATGCTATAATTTAATCAATTCCCAACAGGAGGATTTAAACCCATGGGTAAAAATTTCAAGAAATGGCAGCACAGAGAGCCCAAAATTTATCAGCAGGAAAGGGTACATGACCTTGCTAGGGACCCAGATCTTTCCCCAAAGGAAAAAATGAAGTCCCTTTGGGTCTCGTCTCAAGGGGAAAGGAATTTTTCTACAAGAAGGGGTTCCATCAACCCCGTTTTTGTCGTAGACATAAAGAACTTTTAAACTTCTTCAAAAAATGGAAAACAAGCTTTTGTTACTGCTTTGTGTTGACACACCATGGGAAAAACTTTTTTGAGTCCCCACACTTATGATAAAGTGATGGGGCTGTTCATAGATTCAGGAAAAAAAACGCTAAAGGGCCCTTTTCTGATAAAGGGAAAAAAAGCTTCCGGTGTTCCAATTCGCATGGCCATGAAATGATTTAAAAATTTTGAAACTATGAAGACTTTGGGTTTATCTGCTGTTAAATAGAAAAACATCGTGGGAAACGTGGGGGGGACCTGAAAAATCTCCTTTTCTTCTAGGACTCCAGTTAAGGGTTTCACTAAGCAAAATTTTTTTTCTTTGTTTTTGGGGCTTAGAGCGGACAGCAAAAAATTTCAACAAAAGGAATGGCCATCCCCGAACCCAAAATTTACCTGGCAGGGTTTAAAGGGTTTTACAAAACCCCTTGTTGACAGGGAAAAAGGGGTACTTACCTCCTTGCATCTTTAAACTTGGGTTTTTAAAGAAAAAAATTTTTGAAGGCCATGGTCAAAAGGGGGCTGGGTTTCGTATTTGTTAGCAAAATTTTAAAAGCACTGATCTGAAGCCAAAATAAAGGCAGGGGTTTTCAAATGGCCCTCAAAACCCTCAAATTTCTCAAAGTGATGACTTTGTAAAGAGCCCAACTGCCCTGGAAAAAACTGCTTGGAAGAGCTTTTTTGGGTGTTATAAAAAACTACCTAGGGAATGTTTTGAGCATCGATTATGAGGGGAAATTGTAAATGACATGTTTAAAAGTTACCATGCCTTGGGCCCCGGGGTTCACTCAAAAACCACTTTTTTCCCTTCCCCATCTTGAAATTTTTTCCCAACGAAAACTTGGCGCGGTCGTTTATGAGGCAGGGGGGAAATTTTCCACCCCGGAAATTGCCCCATGGAAACCCGATACCAAGGACGATTTTATCCCAAAAATGATAGGGGCTATTGCTTTGGGGCTACAACGGGGCAAGTAGCTGCTCCCACAAAAGAAAAAAGCAAAATACAGAAACCTTCTGATGTACTATGGGGCAGGGTGAGTATTTTTTGTGTGTTAGGTATAGTTTTGATCATATGTATATTTAATACCAATTTGAGATCTTGAACTGTTCTTCTGAAGAACATCTAGATCTGACTGTTCTTCGAATAGCGCATCTTTCTCTCAAAAAAAATCTCGAAGTTGTGTTCCAAAATACATATTATATATATATATATAATATATATATATATATATATATTATATATATATATATATATTATAAAATATATATATATATTTTAATATATATAATATATATATAAATTAAACCCAAATTTTTACTGTGATTTTGCATATTTTCGGATATTTCCAAGATTTTGCACATTTTCGGATTTATTTGGAACATATAATTTAATATATTTTTTTCCCAGATATGTACTTTGGGGGTTTCCTAATAAAGCCGCAGGCACCACCAGAATTTAATTACGAGTAATATATATTAACGTAGGGGGATTGTTTCGATTAATTTTATAATTATATTACGTATATAATTATGATAGCTTTTAAAAATTTAAAGGCGATATTTCAAAAAATATACGTGCTAGAGAAAAACAATGCCATTTTTGAAATCAGCAGCAAAAATGCTTTCCAACCCACACAAAATGAACTCAGAACCATTTTTGGTGTCGACCAGTGATAATTGACCTTCACCAAAGAAATTACTATGGTACAAGAAATTTGTTCAGACAGACCATCAAAGTTAAAGGGGAGATAACTGAGTGAAATGTATGGTTGCAGGATATGAATTTTCAAATTTTCAATCCCTTTTTACCACTCAAAAACACAAAAAAATCTGACAAAATTTTCCTCTGGTCAGATATGAAGAAAAACAAGTCGTAACTTCATTTTTCAGGCTTAGGGATATTGTATACTTTTTTTCATTGAATTGACCCAAAATTTAAGGAAATATAATTTGAATATAAAGAACTTATGTTTTGAGATACGGGCCAATAAGTTTTTTAATACCTGTGAACAAGGATCAGTAAGTGATATAATGGCATTACCTTTTCTTTTATGAGCTATAACACATATAAAACAAGATTTATTTTTCATTCAATCATAAAATGTTTATGTTCTGGTATAAAATCTTCAGTCTTCAGGCTCCTGGTCCCCCCCTGCCCCAGCATAGGCAGGGTAAATTATCTCACTATGAGAGGGTATCATACGTAGTTGGGTATGGGTCCCTGAATATTCCCACTTATTTTTTTGCTGCCTGTCTTCGGTGCCGTAATTGTAGCGTTTACGTTTTTTTTTTATTTTTATTTTTTTTATTTTGTACTTACGACATTATACCATGTGTCACTTTAGAGAGTAATTATATAAAAAAGAAAATAGCAAATAGCAGCAAACAGTACATTTTACTGAATTCTACGTACCATAAGATCATGCCTGAGTTGAGGGGGGGGGTTTCATAACACACCCATATAATAAAAACTAAGGCGAATTTTGATGAAATACTTCGTGTTTAGACTCTCAAGGGTGTACGAAGCTGAGGAAAAAAAAGTTAAATTTTGTGAATATCTCCGATTTTCGTCATTGTCTTACCGGCCGCTGCCCTTAAGTGTTTTTACTCAGGAGGACATGCAGAGGGTACCTGATAGTGAAGATGTTTAGAGATGAGGAAGATAAGAAACTAAAAGATATTGTGATAACTAATGAAATGGTGAAAGAGGGTATAATATAGAATGAAGAAGTTCAAGTCACCAAGACCAGATTAAGTTTATCCCAAACTATTAAAATAATGCTAAGAGGTTATTAGTGAGTCATTAGTGCAACATTTTTATGAAATCGGTTGATTTAGTGAAAGTGCCGCTGATGTGGAGGAAAGGTGATGTAGTCCTCATTTTTAAGAACGGTGATAGAGGCTTAATGCCAAATTATCGACCCGTTTGTGTGACTTCAGTGGTAGGTAAATTATTTAAATATGTTATAGCAAAAAAACATTTGACAACATTTATAAGAGCATACATAGTTTGGTAAATGATTAACAACATGGGTTCACTAATGTAGATCATGTCTCACCAATTTATTGAGTTTTTATAGGAAAGTTTACGAGGCAGCAGATAATGATGCGGATTATGATATTGCATACCTGGACTTTAGTAAGGCATTCGACAAGGTATCGCATGAGAGGCTCTTAAATATGGTTAAGGCACATTAAATAGATGGGAAGGTTCTTTGTTCGATTAGGTCTTGGCTAAGCGATAGGCAACACAGAGTTACTATTAATGGTTCTAAATCTGAAGGGGGGCAGGTAACAAGTAGGGTTCCCACAGAGGTCTGTTTCGGGACCATTACTATTTTTGATTTACGTCAATGACTCAGATAGTGGGATTAGCAGTGATATAAGTAAGTTTGCTGATGATACTAAGATGGCTAGGATTATTAGATCACAGTCTGATCTAAACGGTTTGCAGGAGACTTAGATAAGGTAAATGAGTGGGTAGACAGGTGGCAGATGGAATTTATTATTGACAAGTGTAGCGTTATTAATGTTAGTAGAGAAAATCCTGGTCATAGGTACACTATACGCAATGTATCAGTGAAGAGATCGTAATGCGAGAAGGATTTGGGTGTGCGGGTGAGCTCAGACCTCCGTCCTAGGAAACAATGTATTGAGGATATAAATCGAGCTAATATTGTGTTAGAATTTATCAATAGGGTTTATTACCAGGAGTGTTAAAAGTAGAAGTGCTGAGGTTATTCTAAAGCTTTATTTGGCCCTAGTCAGACCTCACGTAAACTATGCGGTTCAGTTTTGGTTTCCGTATTACAGGATGGATATTGCCTTGTTAGAATCAGTGCAGAGAAGGATGACCAAAATGATACAGGGGATGCGTAACTTTAGTTACGAAAAGAGATTAAAGCTATTAAATTTACACTCACTCGAGAGGCGTAGAGTAATGGGCGATCTGATAGAAGTTTTTAACTGGTTAAAGGGATACAATACAGGAGATGAAAATACAGTTCTTACGGCTAGTAATCAAAGTAGAACAAGAAGTAATGGTTTCAAACTGGAAAAGCGTAGATTTAAAAAAGAAATAGGGAAGAACTGGTTCATAAATAGGGTGGTAAAGGATTGAATTGGACTCAGTCGTCAGGTAGTTAGTGCGGAGTCATTAAATAACTTTAAAAGGAGATAGTTTCATGGATGGGGATGAAAGGTGGATGTAGATAGTGTTAAGTAACAGGAACTACCTCGTGTACTTCTTACGGCTTCTTTTAGCTTCCATATTTTCTTATGTTCTTATGTTCTTACCGCCCGCACCTACTTCTGTGTAGCGACTCCAGAGGTTGAGCAAACCCATAATGTTGAGTCTGCAGCTGCGCATGCGCCAGAGGTGTGTGCTCGTGCCATAGTAGCGCGCTCGATGAAGATGTTTCTTTTTTTTTATTTTTGCCAGTCGCGCGTACAGGGAAGAACTTCCCAGCTCTTGGCTAACCTCACCGTCGGGACTTTTCGGGTCAGATTTTATTCGGCCGTAGATACTCTTGATCGATTTAACTATTCAGTTTCATCATTGATTCATTTGTTCTCATCTTCACTGTTTTTATTAAGTATACCTTTTGCGTCTTATTACACATAAATATGAATACAAGCACACTCGGTGAGAGAAGAATCCTCTTTTTGTAAATAAAGGTAACGTAGCTTTGCTGTTACGGTTGCATGTATACAGGGCATTGCGATTTCTGTCAGGAGGCAGCCTTGCACTTCTCAGTCACAGTAGCGCGGCCTCTCAACATGTAACGACGGCATGTTATTCTCCGTCAGGAGGCCGCATGGCACCCAGTGTTGCCACTCATACTATAATTAACGTACATGTTCGATGAATTTACCTCTGGTACGATGTACGATACTATATTATATTATCGTACGATTTATACAATGATTCTAGGTTGTTATATAGAACAAAATGATGTGGTCACAGTCGCACTCCAGCAGACTCATTTTTTGATGAAGTGTGTGTGCCACTCTGCTCACCTTTGTGCAAGTGAAGCTTGCAAGAGTTTGCCCAGAAGATGTGAAGACTTAGCCAGGGAAGTCTACGTACAACTTCTTTAAATGTAGTTGCAAACGCCAAAGGAAGTTTAAGCAGATTCAGGCGTTCTGTGATCTCAAACAACACAAAATTGTTCATACTTCCCAAACTAGATGGTTTCATTAGTTGTTGATTAAAAATTGTCCTTTTTCCAGTCAGATAAAGCAGTAATAACATTTCTCCATGAAAAAATGTCCATGCTGTTCAGAGACATTCTGTCATTTATGGACAGACATTATGTAATGAAAATTATCTTAAGGCCTCTTCCATTTGCGATAATTCAGGATCATGATCACGGTTCCTGTGAACCGAGGCCTTCCATTTGCGCACGAAAACCCAGTTCCAGTGATCACAGCATGATGACTCAGCAGAACCCATGATCAGTCGGGAGTCGGGACCCAACCCAGGAGGTGGGTAAAGTTTTCTGATGACAACAGATAATGGTCGCCAAGTCCCGTCTGCCTGACCCTATTTCATCTTATTCATGCTACTTATGCTCTTACCAAAGACAAACCATTCACTCACTGACGGGGTGATATAGTAATCTATCATTATGTTGAACCTGGTACCGTAACACGTAATATCTGCCAATGATGTCAGCAGTGGATGTTGCTGGTACCTAATTTATTTATGTTTACCATCAGAATCCTCGTACAATGCGAACATAACCCTACGCAAGACAGGAAAAAACTCTCCTTCCAGCCAGGCCTTCCAAGCCTCGCCAGCTTTTTTTTTTCTTTTACGTTGTAGCCTATAACGTCTGTAGGCTTATGGAGAGTCTTGATGTTGGTCGATCTCGCCCGTTGGTGGCGTAGACTGGATTTTTATAATGACACCTGTGGTCTTAGGGAAGATCCCGTTTTCTGTGATGTTCGGATCTGCAGTTTTGGCTCATGCAGCCCCTAGAGTCCTCCGTCACACTCGCAATCGGAAGATAGGTATATAGCGGGTTTCTTCTGCCACTCGACGATGGATTTGACAGTTGCTCCTTGGTGAGACTTGAACTCGGGACCTTCTGCTCCCCTACTTGAAAGAGTTGTCCCCGGCAGGATTTGAACTCGGGACATTGAGTTCACCACTCTAAGACGCTAACCACTCGGCCACCGCCTCCCCGAAGCTTGGTTTGCTTGTAAGCAAAAAACGGGGATTTTGCTTTCCATTTCCGCCACGCGAACCCAGGAACTTGATCAGGACCTAACCCTGAACTAGATGATCATGATCCTTGAACCCGTTCACAAATGGAAGAGGGCTTTAATTATGTAAATCCTGAAAGACATGACAGGCATCTCAGTGATAGCCAAATGTACTTGGGATTTAAAATAACGCAGGGATTAAAAAAGCCCACTGTAAGGGACAAGAAAGATCAGCTGCAATCATTTTTTTTTAGCGCTGTAGAAACTTCCTTGTAGTGACATGTACTGAAATTAAGATCAGGTTTAATTTAGGTGATAGTGTTATGTATATCAAAGTTAAACTGTCTATGTCAAAAATATGCTCTCGCAGCAGAATTCAGGGAAAGGACCTCTTCTTTATTTCACCTTGCATCTGAGCTTCCTCTGATTGTTTCCCCAGATGATGAGTCATATTACTTCAGAAGTCGGATGATCAGTAGAGAATGTTTCCAATGTTTCGGGATGTAATAAAGCTTGATGGTAATGAGTCACCTGATGAGTTTTGGGGTGAAGTGTCCCAGAAAGAGCCTGTTTTATAGATCTGACCAACGTTGCACTGGCTGCCATTAGTTTGCCCCCTCCAACACTGACTGTGAAAAAAAGATAACTTTCAGTGGAAGACATTAATGTCATCTTATATACCGGTAATCAATATGGACACAATAAAATAAACATATAATTTAAATAGAACAGCGTGTTCAGCAAAGTTAATCTATTAAAAAAAAAAAAAAAAAAACGAACTAGAACCCAAAACAGTAAATGGAGCACTTCTCTCAGCTGGCTGCATCAAAGGTTCGGGAGGGTCATGTGTTCAGTTTACTCCTTCTAAAGATGTTTAGCTGAATAACTAATCATGAAGTTATCCCAGAACTTCACAGAAGGTGATGATTTTGAAGAAGAAATTTAGTAATGATTACTGAAAATATATAGTTATATTTTTGTTTCAGTAAGCTTTGCAAGCAAAAGTCCATATATGTCTATTTAAATGATATGTTTATTTTCTTGTGTTCATATTGATTACCGGTATATACGTAAAATGGCATTAATGTCTTCCACTGAAAGTTATCTTTTTTTTTTTTTGTATAGAGGATATATTTTCATTGTATGCCCTAATTTGAATCCTGCAAATAAAAATAGATAAACTAATAGCAGAAAGTTTTAAATAATACATTTAATTAGCAAGCACAAAGAAATACATTTACTAATATATTTTTTATAAATATAATATTACATTTTTAATGTACGAAAAAAAACAACGATGATTATTAGGAGCCTGTACGGTAATTCTACTCAAAACAAAATAATTTTGTGGAGCCAGTACGATAATTCCCAACTGCAAGTGTGGCAACACGGTGGCACCCCTTAGTCACGGGGCAGCGCGGCCTCTCTCCAAGAGGAAGCCAGCAGTCGCCGCGCAAGGAGCTGATGGTGGGATAACACGCCAACCTCCGTGGCAGCGGGCCATGCATGCCCCCCCACGGTTCCTCTTCCCACCTCCTTCCCCGCCGCGCAGTCCACAAGTGCTGCGCCCCCTCCCATTGTCCCTCGATTTTCACCTATGGGCCGCCATCAGGCGTAAGGGCCCATGTCACCTGTGTTTACAGGTGACGATCTATAACAACAACAACAACAGCGGCCTCTCTCAAGTACCTGTTGTTCTCCGTCATGAGGCAGCCTATCCTATACACATGTGTCACGAGGTATAGCGGCCTCTCACTATGTAGCGATGGCATTTTGTTTTGCAACAGGAGGCAGCCTTGCATTTCTCAGTCAAGGGATAACGCGACCTCTCCGCAAGATCTGACGGCATGGTGTTCTCCGTCTGGTAGCAGCTTGTCACTCCACAATATCGGTGCAAGACGGCATCTCACCATGTAGCGATCTCATGTTGTTCTCCGTCAGGAGGCAGCCTGACATTCCTCAGTCATGGGGCAGCTCGGCATCTCACCATGTAGCAGCCTCATTTTGTTCTCCGTCAGGAGGTAGCGTGACATTCCTCAGTCAAGAGGCAGCTCGGCCTCTCACCATGTAGCGACGGCATGATGTTCTCCGTCAGGAGGCAGCCTATCACTCCACAATCTTGGGATATAACAAACAGTCTCTCACCATATAGCGGTGGCACGTTATTCTCCGTCAATAGGCAGCCTTGCAATCCTTACTCAGTCACAGAGTAGCGCGGCCTCTCACCATGTTGTGATGGCATGTTATTATCCGTCAGGTGGCAGTGTGCATTTAATTAACTATTCAGTTTCATTATTCATATATTATTTCTCACCTTCACTCTCTTAATTAAGACTTAGTATCCCTTTTGCGTCTCATTACACAGTAATGTGAATAAAAGCACTCGATGAGAGACGAATCCTCTTGTTGTAAATAAAGGTAGCGTAGCTTTACTGTTAAAATTTTGCCTTCCTTGTCTTGCATGTATAGGTGACAGGGCGTGGCAGGTTCTGGATTTCAATCTTTTTTCTGAATGAAATTTAATATTTTCAGTGATTCAATTTATTTACTTGCTTCCTCTTATCTTAGGGAATCCCTGTATTATGGTTATTAGTCGTCACCGGTATAGCTGGTGATTTCATAGTACTATATAATTGATAGAGCTTATCAAGAATGTAGATTCATTCTATCACAAGACGCACCATGGTAAACACTTAGGCAGTAGTTGGAAGTTAAAACCCTGCTTTGACTCTTGTCACTTTGGCAAGATTTAGCGTGACTACTTAAGGCTGGTTGTAACCCTGTAATTGATTACTTTGTTGCGTATTTACTCTAACGGTTGGCTACCATTTTATTCTGAAGCGGGTCAGGGGACTTTGGAACAGAAAGGTTAGGTAGCGAGAATATTCTAGCAAGTCATCCTTAAGCAAAATATAGTAGGTACGTACCTCAGAAATTCTACCTGAGCATGGGATTTCAGATATTGAGTCTAGTATATAGCCCAAGAGACTATCATATCAAACTCAAAATAATATAAGCAATTCGAACCAAACTACACATTTACCTTTTCCAGTTTCCATTTGCGCTGTAATGCCCGGAAAAAAAAGTTTAAGACTCCCTCATTAGTCACCCGTTTTCTGTCACCAAAACGTTTTGTATACAATATATCTAGAAATTATTATTAATATAAACTTTAAGCGGTTAATAATACGAGAGTACGTATAGGTGACATCCCTATATAAATAACACTGGTCGACAAAAAAAAATCGAAGATATGGTTCTGGACTAAAGGAAGCTGATTATAGGTAAATCGACCCTGCTGAACTCGAATCTGATGTTCAAATAACTCTATCACGTCCAGTTTTTGAGAACCAGACGCAATTCATGAAAAAATATGGGTAAAATCAGCAGAAATAGGTTTCACCAATGTTTTCATTTTAAACTCTTAATCTTTTCTTTTCTCAAGCCTATTTAGGGCAGTGCAGTGTTTTTGAGTCAGTGTGGTTTGTGCAGTGAGCAGGGGAGGGTGTGCGCGCTGCGTATTGGCGAGGGGTTAGCAGACTGTGTAGTACATTTTTACCTACTGATCGTACAGCTATTGACATATGTTTAAACATTTTCTTTTTCTTTGCAGATATGATGTGTTTGATTTAGTGGAGTCCTAATTTTAGTTGGTTTACCGTATATAGTACCTTGTACCGGGCTGTGATGGAGTGCCGTAACTGTGTGAATGCATCGGACAGTTTTTGTTACATATGTGGAATTTTTACCCCAGACAGTCTGAAGAAACCTCTTACAAAGAATGTTAAAGCAGCTTATCTGCATTACTTCAAGTGCCTTATAGTTGATCAAGATAAGAAGTGGGCCCCTCACGTAGAATGCAACCCCTGTGTGAACCACTCGAATGAATGGATGCGTGGCAAACGGCCATCAGGCATGGCATTCGGCATCCCAATGGTTTGGCGTGAACAAAAGGATCACAGTACTGACTGCTACTTCTGCCTCACTAACATCAAAGGATATTCAGTAAAAACGCGAGCTAAAATCAGGTATCCTGACGTACCTTCTGCCATCAGGCCTGTGCCACATGGTCCTGATCTCCCAGCTCCAAATGTTCCAATTGCAAGTGCTATAAGTGAATCAGATTCGAACGAGGAGGATAATCCCATGGATACAGACTTTCAAGAAATGGCAGACAACAGAGAGCCCAAATTCATCAGTCAGGAAATGCTACATGACCTTGCTAGGGACCTAAATCTAGCCAAGGAGAAAAGTGAAGTCCTTGGATCTCGTCTCAAGGAATGGACTTTGCTACAAGAAGGAGTTCTCATCACCACGTTTCGTCGTAGACATAAAGAACTTTCAAGCTTCTTCAAGATGGAACACAAGCTCTGTTACTGCTTTGATGTTGACACACTCATGGAACAACTTTGTGAGTCTCACACTTATGATAAGAGTGAGTGGCGGCTGTTCATAGATTCAGGAAAAAACACGCTAAAGGCCGTTCTTCTGCATAAAGGAAATAAGCTTCCGAGTGTTCCAATTGCGCATGGCCATGAAATGAGTGCAGCTTATGAAACTA
The DNA here is from genome assembly GCA_016584305.1 of Chionoecetes opilio. Taxonomy (NCBI): domain Eukaryota; kingdom Metazoa; phylum Arthropoda; class Malacostraca; order Decapoda; family Majidae; genus Chionoecetes; species Chionoecetes opilio. The sequence continues at coordinate 557,882 of JACEEZ010015171.1, forward strand.
TGAAGACTTTGTTATCTGCTGTTAAATATGAAGAACATCAGTGGAATCTGTGTGGGGACCTGAAGGTAATCTCCTTGCTTCTAGGACTCCAGTTAGGTTACACTAAGCACATGTGTTTTCTTTGTTTGTGGGACTGTAGAGCGGACAGCTAACATTACAAACAAAAGGAATGGCCAGCACGACCGAAACACTCACCTGGCAGGTTCAACTGCATGTACAAACTTCTTGTTGACAGTGAAAAGGTGTACCTCCATTGCATCTGAAACTTGGGTTAATGAAATATTTTGTGAAAGCCATGGATCAAAATGGTGCTGGTTTTCAGTATTTGTTAGCAAAGGTTGAACGCACTGTATCTGAAGCCAAAGTGAAGGCAGGTGTTTTCAGTGGCCCTCAAATTCGTCAACTACTCAATGATGATGACTTTGTAAAGAGCCTAACTGCCCTGGAAAAAGCTGCTTTGAAGAGCTTTTTGGCTGTTATAAAGAACTACCTAGGTAATGTTCGATTATCGAATTATGAGGAACTTGTAAATGACATGTTGAAGAGTTACCATGCGCTTGGGGCTCGGATGTCACTCAAAATCCACTTTTTCCATTCACATCTTGATTTCTCCCCAACGAATCTTGGCGCGGTCAGTGATGAGCAGGGGGAACGTTTCCACCAGGACATTGCCACCATGGAAACCCGATACCAAGGACGATTCAGTCCCAACATGATAGGGGACTATTGCTGGACGCTACAACGTGAAAGCAGCTGCTCCTACAAACGAAAGAGCAAACTACAGAAACACTTCTGATGTACTATGGAGCAGGGTGAGTACTTTTGTGTGTTAGGTATAGTTTTGATCATATGTATATTTAATACCAATTTGAGATCTTGACTGTTCTTCTGAAGAACAGTCTAGATCTGACTGTTCTTCGAACTAGCGCATCTTTCTCTCAAAAAAAATCTCGAAGTTGTGTTCCAAAATACAGATATATATATATATATTTATATATATATATATATATATAAAGTCAAAAGTTACTGTGATTTGGCATATTTTCGGATATTTCCAAGATGTGGCACATTTTCGGATATATTTGGAACATAATTTAAGTATATTTTTTGCCAGATATGTACATTAGGTCCTAATAAAGCCGCAGGCACCACCAGAATTTAATTACGAGTAATATATATTAACGTAGGGGGATTGTTTCGATTAATTATATAATTATATATACGTATATAATTATAATGGCTATTAAAATTTAAAATGCCGATGTTTCAAAAAATATACGTGCTAGAGAAAAAGCAATGCCATTTTTTAAATCAGCAGCAAAAATTCTTTCCAACCGACACACAATGAACTCAGAACCATTTTTGGTGTCGACCAGTGTAATCTGTAAGAATAATGTATAGATAATTTTACATGGGGTATTCCAATGGCAAAGAGTTTCAGGTGTTGTCATGCTCATGCTACTTGCTGAAAACAGTAATTTCTAGTAATATAAGCTGAAAGGGTGTCATAGAGGACCTTTTCACCTTCATATACCGTCACCCAAGAACTCTCTTGTACTTCTTGCAGTATATATATATTTATTGCAGTTGTTTTAGCGGGCAATCTTACCATACCTATTGGATTTTTGGCATCATATATATAATGTATGCTTGCATGTTTTTTTTTGTGCAATTAATTATTTTAAATATGATACGTGAGGTTAGGTTAGGTTTGGTTAGATTCAATTCACCTGTTTTTCTTTCAATTCACCTTTTCTTTAATAATTTTTCATTTTCAATTCACCTATCTACTTCATCTATTCACTTTTAGGGTAGATTAGGTTCTATTTACCTTTTCTTCTTCATTTATTCACTTTTTACCCAGATTTTCCCGGGTCGTCATAGCCCTCCTCACTATCGAGGGGTTAAGATTGTCATGGTCATATTATGGTTATTAATTTGCACAACAAATTAGGCATCAATACACTCAAATGAAAGAAAGCAACTATCAAATAGAATAAAACCCCCCACCAAAAAATAGGATACGACAATGAAAGAAATATTCACCCTTCTTGCTTATCCTACTTGATGCCATACAATCAGCCTTTGTGATACAAGCTTAACCCTGACAGATGTATAGTGTGTTCGTTCATGTTGGTTTGCCTGTGATGAAACGGTTTGTGATGTTTGCATTTATCGAGTATGGTTTATATTTACAGTGTTTGTGTTTGTTCTTGTTCAATGTGCCTAGAAAATAATAGCTTGTGCAATTGCTTGGAAGATCGTTGGAAGTTGCTTTTATTTACGTTTCCAAAAGATGCACTCTCCAGTTTCTCTCTCTCTCTCTCTCTCTCTCTCTCTCTCTCTCTCTCTCTCTCCTCTCTCTCTCTCTCTCTCTCTCTCTCTCTCTCTCTCTCTCCTCTCTCTCTCTCTCTCTCTCTCTCTCTCTCTCTCTCTCTCTCTCTCTCTCTCTCTCTCTCTCTCTCTCTCTCTCTCTCTCTCTCTTTCTCTCTCTCCACTTTACCGAGGTCATCCACTTACATTGCCACTAATACTCCACTCATGTATTTTTTTAATCGTTTCACTCAGAGTGGATCAAACCATCTTCTCCACTCGACAACCATTTAATTTATCTCCCCTACAAAACATACCAACTCTACTCTGTAATTAACGTATGTAACGTATGTAATCACATCTCCGTAAAAACGTATTATATTCTTTGTGCTAACTGCTTATCAAATTAATAACAATGATCAGCATAATTGTGTAACATGGATGTTGCAGTGAACTCACATATTGACTTCGAAGCTGCTTATGGGTATGTTTTCTTTATTCCTGCACTTGAATACTTAATTTTTTCCTAGTTGTAAGGTGTTTCAAGGGCCATGAAACACTTGAGGTAAAGAGTGTCCTTTACTGAGAGGGCAACGGGTCGTAACTAACTACACAATGCTGCGCGGGGCCGCGGGCCCGCGGGTTCGCGCGAGCCGAAAAAAAACATATTTTACTCCTATATCCAATATCTCCCGTTCTCCCCCAAAGATTACTACATGGATACATGATGGGAATCTCCCGACATGATGGAAATCAAGATGGGAATGGAAAGTTTAATCTACTTCCACACTACGTAAAAAAAGGAAATGATTCAGACGAAAAGTCAACTACAGCACCAACAACAAAAGACAAACACTGGTAATGACACATTATTTATAACACGTCATCGGCCAGCTGTGCAAGCCTCCTTTTGGGGCGGGGTGCCCCTGGTATCGCTGGTGGGCCTCGGTGGGCGTCAACGATGTTCCTGGATGATGTTGTCGTTGTGTCCGGCTCGCCTTTGATAATGTGGGCCTCAGATGTCTCCTGTTTCTAAAAAGTGACAGGCGGCTGCCACACAAAGCTAGGCGCCAGCCACTCTTGCATCAGAAGGGGCGTTGGCGGAGCAGCAGGTGCAGTATTGTTACAAATGTAATGCCCTCTCTGCTCCAGTCGGTGATAGCGACCGTAGAGCGACTGTTGTCATAATAAGCCAACCCGTTCTTGCCCAGTTGACATATGATGTCCTGGGCCTGGCGGAACTTGGCCTGCAGCTGTTCGTCCCAATACACGAGTTTGCCAATCGGCTTCTTCAGGTGCTCTCTAAAGGGGTTCATGATCAGTGATGTGGCCAGGAATGGGGCAAGTTGATTCACGAAGCCATACCAGGATCTGATGTCTGAGATGGTGGGCATGTCTGATGTCTGAGATGTCTGGCATGCTGACGCTCTTGATGGCGTCCAGGCGGTTGTCTGTGGGCTTGAAACCATCCCACCCAAGGCGGAAGCCCACGAAGTCGACCTCTCTTCTGCAAAATTGGAATTTCTCCGGCTTGAGAGTGATTTCCTTCATTGCACACATCTGCAGAAGGTCGTATGCGTGCCAAAAAGCTTCTTCGACGCTGGTGTCGAATAGGAGTGTGTCGTCTACGCATTTGTATTTCCTGGCAATGTCCTGAATGGCGTCGTCAAAGCGCTTCGTGTATGCGTCTGAGGCGGAGCAGTGGCCCATGGGGGTGCGGCAGTACCCTCCCCAAGGCGTGATAAATGTGGTGAGACGGCGGCTTTTATGGTCCAGCTCCACCTGGTGAAAGCCCCAGTAGGCGTCAGCCACAGTCTTGAATGAGTGCTTAAAGTAGATTCACACATAGCCGACCTCGTGCACCGACATGTCCCGTCTTTGAAAACTTGGAGGACGGGAGTGGTCAGAAGGCTTTACCTCCCTGATCACCTACGACTGGCGTCCTCAGGACATCCTGACCCCGTCACCCCGCCGGCAGACGACGTCCATGAGTCGACCTTCGTAACGTGGTCGGGATGCCGACGGCAAACTGGTGGCACGACCAGTCCCGCTCGATGGCGTCAGCACAGGTCCGCGTCCCGCGTGCGTCCCGCCTGCAAGCCGATGGGCGTATTGAGGACGGGCGGAGGCTGCCCCCCGATACCCCCCGACGGCATCCACAGGTGATTTAAAAGATACCGTGACGGCTGTCAAAACACAGTCCAGCACATGCCCTAGGGGATGCAACATAGGTTCCTCATCATGGCCTACCACAGCTTCACTCCAGATCAAGTCCAGCTGTACTTGGCGTACCACAAACAACTTTGCTCTTCGTTAGAGAACGTCATTAAAGTTACTCAGCTCAACTCAGTGTTGCGTGCTATGACCTGAGTTATATCATCTACATACATTACGTTTATACAGTCAACCGCGGCTGCTGGTATGTCTGAGGTGTATATCGAGTACAGGGTTGGGGAGAGGGCGCTACCTTGAGGCACTCCACTTTTAATTTCGAAACTGACTCCCATACGTAAGTTGTTCTTAGGTAATGGACGCCCTCCTATCATCAAGACGGGTGCATAATAATTTAGTAATAATCTTAGGTGCAGGTCAGTGGGGCCGTTCCACGCTGACCGTCCTTATAAGGTCGCCGGTCGCCTCCCGCCGACATGGCGCAACCTGGGTGCGGCGAGACGCGGCGGTCCATACATCACCCCGCCCCCTTCCAACGGCTTACATAACGCGTTTTCATCCCGCCAGGTCCCACCGCGTCCCACTTCGGCCCGCTGCGGTATGCAGGACGACGTCTGCAACACGACCGTGTCCCGCCACATGCCGTCTTGTGACAGTCGCCCTGACCCATCCCGATTTTTTTTAACATGCTCGAAAAAATCGGCCGTTTCGCCGCCGCGTCCCGACTGCGTCCCGCCGCGTCCCCGTGCAACACCGCACGGGGGCGCCCAGACCAGGGTCGATTAGGAGCGGTCCTCACACGTTTGCTGCCGTTTTCAATGGTCGGGATAGGTTGGGGCACGAGGTCTGCTATGTGTGAACCTACCTTTAGGGACCCCATACACCATTAGTCCAGCGGATAAGTTTAATTATTGGACCGAATCATGCAATTTATGATAAAAAGCTGACACTTGGTACACTGTTAGTACACATCATAATGAACATTTTAAAGATTGGAGGCATTGTGGATCTTCCCTCTGTCGGCTCTGGTGGCCATCTTGGAAAATGGCTCCCCTCGGTTCTGAATAACTATTTGTAAATCATATCACACGACTCTGGCATCGCAAATAACGCTTTAACACTTGAACATTTAACAATTTATTACGTTTGCCTTTTAACAGTATTTTACAATTATTATAACAAAGTATGGTGTTGCAAAAAACCCTTTGCAAGCAAAAAAAATTTAGGCAAAGGTGTGGAGAGGGAGGGAAAACAAACAGAAAAAAACCCACAAGGTATATGAAATATTTTATAAATAGACTGACATAAACAGGCGATAATAGTTAGTAAGTTACTTAGACTAATATACTGGAAAAAATATACAATAGTAATAAATAATATACAGTGTAGCTGTGATGAATTATTTAAAAAATAAATACATTAATAATGATAACAATGATAATAATAGTACAAGGAGCTAGTATAATGATAGTAGATGTTTATTAAATGTATTTTTTAAAGAGCTTGAGCTAGGTGAATGTTTGATATGTACAGGGATATCACCTTGGGACCTTGGTACATTAGGGAATGCTTGTATAGGGTTAGTCTATGACTAGGTATGGACAGGGAGCGTTGGTTGCGGGTTTGGTAATTGGGAAGTAGTTGGGTATTATTGTTGTTAGACGCTGTTTGTTTGAACATATAAGATGCAATATTTAATTTTGATAAATTATTTGGATTAAAAATATTGAAGGATATAAATAATGAAGGGTTGTGCTCGCAGTAGTCACTGTCGGTCATTAATTTGATGACTTTTTTATGGAGTACATATAAATGGTTTAAATGACAGGGATAATAGGTGGACCAAATGGGATTACAATAATTCAGATTGGGATAAATGTAAGCATAATACATGCATTTGGGGAGGCGATGGCCGAGTGGTTAGCGTCTTGGAGTCATGAGCTCAATGTCCCGAGTTCGAGTCCTGCCGGGGACAACTCTTTCAACCTTCTTTCATGCGGTCAACAAGAGCCTGGTAGGGGAGCAGAAAGTCCCGAGTTCAATTCCCACCACGGAGCAATTGCCAAATCCATCGTTGAGTGGCTGAAGAAACCAGCATGTAGCTATACCTGTTCTCCGACTGCGAGTGCGACGGAGGAACACCAAGTAGAAAAAGCATCAGCCTGCCTGCGGATCCAAACATCACAGAAAATGGAATCTTGGCTAAGACCACAGGTGTCATTACAAACCATTAAAAATCAACTGGGGCGAAGGGTTTGAATTTAAAAAGGAGTGGAATTAATCTAGATAATTTCAAACAGAGGTTGGACAGATGTTTAAAATTTTAATTTTTGTCAAAGATTAATCCAAGGAAGTTTATCTTGTGTACTTGAGTAATGTCATCATTTATATTTCTAAGCTTTGATAATTGCTGGTATCTGGTAGTGGTATTTGTAGATAACATGAACTATGTCTTGGCTGTATTTATAGTTAGGCCAAACACCACTCCGAGAATTTAACAAGTTCTGTATTTGCTCTGTTGTTTAGGTATGTGGGTTTGTAAGTGTGTAAGACTGTATATTGGGTCATATTACTTAGGTATGAGTTGAACCAGTCATGAATACAGCCACGAATTCCATAGTGATATATTTTGTCCAGTAGAATGTTTGGTTGAACAGTGTCAAATGGTTTTCGAAAATCAATAAAGATTGAAATGATAGATTTGTTGATATTTAGTGCTGTGTATAGAACATATATGTAGGTATTGATGGCATCAAAGGTATTAAAACCTGGTCTAAATCTAAATTGCTGATCATATACTATGTTCTTTTTACTTGAATATCTAGAATATCAATAGGTGTTTTTTCATTAATAATTCAAAACATTTTGAGAGCACGGATAAGATATAAATTGGTCGATAGTTGGACAAATCAGTTTTGTTTCCCGATTTATGGATTGGAATTACATTAGCCAGCTTGTATTTGTTGTGGAAAACACCAGTCCAAATCGATTGGTTAAACACTATTGTAAGGGGTTAGGCAAATATTTCTTTGTTTTCTTTTATTATTTCCACTGATACGTCATCAATGTGTCCTTTCTTATTTTTAAGGGAAGTTAGTACTTGAGTGATGTCATTGTTAGTTGCTATGGGTATTACCAAAGAATTAGGGTAGTTTCCTCGGAGATAAGAATTATGAAATGTTTGCGTGGGCGGCAGGTCATTCGCAAGCTTTGTGGCTATTTGTGAAATATACTTATTGAATGCACATGAAATATCGTGTGAGTTATGAATAATTTGATTATTGATATTTATGGAGTTGCTTGTTGTTTTGGGTTTTTTTTGGGATTTCCTAGTTCGTTTAATGTTTCCCAGATCTTCTTAATATTTAGTCTGAAACTTGCGAAACTTTGTAAGTAATAGTTTGCTACGACTTGTTTAATTAGGTTAGTAAGATCATCTATATTTTTTGTATACATCGAAATTTATCATTCCTAGCTTATATGTTTTGTACAAGGTGAATTTGTGTTGTATAAATTTTATTATTCCTTGCGTTACCTATGTTTTTTGGAGTCTTTCAGTTGACATGAATCTAGATATTTTAGGAAAACAAGAGTAGTAAATGCTATGTACCTTGTCTAAAAATAAATTACAATTTACATATGTATCATTGCTGATTAGTATGGAATTCTAATTAATGTATGTGATCTTAGTTTTAAATTTTAAACGATTTTGATAGTTTGTAGACTAAAGGTTATTTTGTGTTTCGTACAAGCCTTTCCTAGAATTGGATGTTAAGACACGCGGTGAGGTGGTCGCTTAGGGGAAAGTGAAGAATGCCGGAGGTAGAAAGTACTGTAAAACTTGTCCATATTTGGTCCAGTAGGGACGGTGACGCTGTAGAATTACTGTCAGGAAATCTTGTTGGGCGGGATTTATAAGGGAAATAATTGAAGGACTGCATTGTGACTAGAAAATTGTTAGGTGAGTGTGATTCGTGTTCTAATAAATTTATGTTGAAGTCACCGGAAATAATGGTTCAGTTACAAATGAAGGAGCTTTGTGACAGTAGAGTTATCCATGATAACACTAAACTCATTGATATTGTTATATATACAGTGGGGACGGTATATAGATGATATGATGTAGGAAGTGCTGTCGACTGTAATTTTAACTGTACATAGTTTTATGTCCTGGTGGAACTCCGACGTGAGTTTCGACAGGGGGTGCTTGCAGCCTATGTTGATCTCAAGAAGGCGTTTGACTCAGTGCATCGTGAGTCATTCTGGGATCTTCTGCGACTTAACGGGATTCCTGCAAGGACTATTGGTTTGATGACTGGTCTGTACTCTGGGGCTGAGAGTGCTGTGAAGTGTGGGGGAGGTGTATCCAGCTTCTTTCCTGTTATACAGGAGTGAGACAAGGGTGCGTCCTTGCCCCATCACTTTTCAACACTTGTATGGACTGGGTATTGGGCAAATTTGTAGATCAAAGTGATTGTGGAGTATCCCTCAGCAATACCAAGAGCACTGATCTTGTTTTTACCGATGATGCAGTAATCTTTGCTGAGTCGCTGGAGGTCCTGGTGATGGCTCTCGAAGCGCTGCACAAGGAGGCTAAGCCTTTGTGACTTGAGGTCTCATGGCTTAAGACCAAGGTCCAGGTGTTTGGAGGCTTACTAGATGAAATAGTACAGTCTGTTCATGCGTGCGGCGAGGACATTGAGATCTTGGAAAGCTTTACATACCTTGGTAGCGCAGTCCATAATGACGGCGGGTCACGTCAAGAAGTCTTACGGCGGATTGGCATAGCCCACGGTGTTATGGGATCGCTCATCAGGAGTATTTGGCGTTGTCGGTACCTGTGCAGGAGGACAAAGATCCGGATCTTCAAGTCGTTTGTGATCCCTGTCTTACTATATGGTTGTGGGATATGGACACTGAATAGCGACTTGAAGAGACGAATCGATGCCTTTGGTAATAAGTGTCTTCGCAGGATCATTGGGTATCGCTGGGATGATTACGTGTCAAATCAGCGAGTTTACCATGCAAATGAATCGAGGCCTATTACCTGCATAGTCCGTTAGCGCCAACTTCGGCTAAATGGGGATGTGGCACGCTACCCTGAAACCGATCCTTCCCATCGGGTTGTATCTATAAGAGACAATCCGGCGTGGAGGAGGCCAAGGGGGCGCCCACAAAGCTCGTGGCTGGGGCAAGTTGATGCTTCTTGTCGAGAGCTGCTTGGTATGGGAAAGGAGCCTGCATGGGAACTCGCGCGTGGTGACCCCCGGGAGTGGAGTCGTAGGGTGGGCGAGAAAGACGCGCCCCACGGCGTATGCCCCCAATGATTGATTGATTGATAGTTTTATGTTATCATTACATTTACAGTATTTGCTTAGTAGTACACTCAGAATATTACAGTTTATATAAACTGCCACACCGCCACATCGGGCCTATGTATATGATAGGAATTGAGGCCTTCTATTTCGTGTAGGTGGACATTGTTCGGTTTCAGCCAACCAATGTCCACCTACAGTAGCTGAAATAAGAAAGCAACTTCTGAAAAGCCAATTGATATTTTCAGCTTAATTAATTAAGGCTGTCTCTCGCTCGACCCTCCTTTCCTCCTATCGCCACGACCACCTCTCTCTCACCACCATATTCCCACAGGACTCAAGATGGTGATGGACTTCGTGCCTAACCATTCCAGTGACCAACACGAATGGTTTAAGAAGTCCGAGACGAAGGAAGGCAACTACACTGACTACTACGTGTGGGCGGACGCCAAGGGCATGGATAAGCAAAATAGTCCCATTCCACCGAACAACTGGGTGAGTGATGGTGGATGGCAATGTAGGGGTGAGGGGCTGATTGCATATGTATACTTATTACCAAGTTGTATTTAGCCATTTGTAGTGTATATTATTTGAGGTAAGTATGTGTCCTATCTCCATATCTGCTGTTATCTATTCAAGTTTGATTTTCATGAACATTCCTTGCCTGTACACTTCTGTATCATGTTTTTATTATATATATATATATAATATATGTATATAATATATATATATATATATATATATGTATATATATATATATATATATATATATATATTATACATATATATGTATACATATATATATATATATATATGTATATATATATATATATATATATATATATATATTATATATATATATATTATATATATATATATATTAAATAAGAGAGAGAGAGAGAGAGGAGAGAGAGAGAGAGAGAGAGAGGAGAGAGAGAGAGAGAGAGAGAGAGAGAGAGAGAGAGAGAGAGAGAGAGAGAGAGAGAGAAGAGAGAGAGAGAGAGAGGTATATACGAGCAGGAGATATTCTCTGAGACAGATCTCGTTAAAACTGATAGCTAGTTCAGCGTTTATTATCTTTTTAAAGATATTTTCTCTTTGTCTTAAGAGTGTCTTATTCTCTTTTGTAATCACTTGTATGACTTCGCCGTAGCTTGTCATTTTGCTGTATCGCGATTTCGGGTCTAAGAACCCTTCTTCAGCAGCATGTGGAAGATGTTTTCTCCTCAGTTGTAGAGGTGAGCATGACTTAGTTGTGGAGTGAAGCGCTCGCTATTTATTGATGAAGTCTGCCTGCCACGCAGCCTAGTGGCGGCGCTGATTTTAATCAGCGCCGCCACTAGGCTGCGTGGCAGGCAGACTTCATCAATAAATAGCGCTTCACTCCACAACTAAGTCATGCTCACCTCTACAACTGAGGAGAAAACATCTTCCACATGCTGCTGAAGAAGGGTTCTTAGACCCGAAATCGCGATACAGCAAAATGACAAGCTACGGCGAAGTCATACAAGTGATTACAAAAGAGAATAAGACACTCTTAAGACAAAGAGAAACTCTCTTAAAAAAGATAATAAAAGCTGAACTAGGTATCATTTTTAACGATATGTATATATATATATATATATATATATATATATATATATATATATATATATATATATATATATATATATATATATACATATACATATACATATATATATATATATATATATATATATATATATATATATATAATATATACATATACATATACATATATATATATATATATATATATATATATATATATATATGTATATGTATATATATATATATATATATATATATATATATATATATACATATATATATACATATATATATATATATATATATATATATATATAATATATAATATATATATATATAATATATATATATATATATATATTCCTCACCTCTCTATGACTAGACCTCACCTAGACTGTGCGGTTCACTTTTGGCCTCCGTATTACAGGATGGATATTGCCTTGTTAGAATCAGTGCAGAGAAGGATGACCAAAATGATTCATTGGATGTGTAACTTTAGTTATGAGAAGAGATTGAAACTATTAAATTTACACTCACTCGAGAGGCGTAGAGTAAGGGGCGATCTGATAAAAGTTTTTAAGTGGATAAAGCCTAAAGGGATACAATACTGTATAAGCGATGTAGGAAAAGTTCTTAAGTAAGCAGGGTAGAACAATAAGTAACGGATTCAAGCTGGAAAAGCGGAGACTTAAAAAAGAAATTGGGAAAAACTGGTTCATAAATAGGGTGGTGAATGATTGGAATGGACTAAGTCGTCAGATGGTCAATGCGGAGTCTATTGGGGTCTTTACAGGAGTCTGGATAAATTAATGGATGGGGAAGAGAGGTGGATATAGATAGAGTTAAGTAACAGGAATTACCTCGTGTAGGTCTCACGGCCTCTTGTAGCTTCCTTATTTTCTTATATTCTTATGTTCTTATATATATATATATATATATATCATCAGCAAACTTGCTGATATCACTGCTAATCCCACTATCTAAGTCGTTGATGTAAATACAAATAATAATGAACCAAAACAGCCCTGCATACCCTACTTGTTACCAGAGCTGGGCACTAAATACATTGAATGCATTTAAATAATAAATAATAAATACATGGGAGAAATCTATCTAAATACCAAATACTAAATACATTTTACGAATGTATTTAAATACTAAATACTAAATACATCAATAATTGTATATTAATACATTTGTAAATACATTTTGAATACACACAAATTTTAATATGCATTCAGTAATTAATGATAAATAATTTTATAATATATGAAATGCTTGATTTTTCTTTTCAGGCCAAAATTTCATAAAAATACGGAAGTTTCCTTGAAAGTGGAAACACTGGTTCACTGTAGCATTAGGGTTGCCATATAGTTGTTCGGATTTATGACCAAATTAACAGATATAGAAGATTTTACATTTTCATATTATGAGTATTTAAATACAATGTATTTAAATACTCATTAAAGTATTTAAATGCTGTATTTAAATATATAAAAACCAATGTATTTATAAATACAGTTCTAAATACACAAATGTATTTAAATACGTATTTATATACAAATGTATTTAAATACTGCCCAGCTCTGCCTGTTATCTTTCCCATTCAGATTTAGAACCATTAATAGTTACCCTTTGTTGCCTATCGCTTAGACAAGATCTAATCCACCCAAGTCCCTTCCCGTCTATTCCAATAGCATCTAATGTACTATAGGAGTAGCCGTGTGTCTGCCTGTCTGTCTGTCTGTCTGTCTGTCTGTCTGTCTGTGTCTGTCTGTCTGTCTGTCTGTGTCTGTCTGTCTGTCTGTTTTGGGTAGCCAAAACTGTATATTCAATTTTGATGAGAGTAGGGTAAAAAAAATTGCAAATAAATCGAAGGTGGTAAGCGACTTGGTCCCATGTCGATTGAATCATTTTGAAGGGGGGTTTTGGGCTAAATACACATATAGGAGTATTAGATTACAGGAAAAACTCTGATGTAACGTCTTGCCGCATTCCAGAAACTCAGTAGACTCATGGACTTACCGTTTGTGTGCGTGTGTGAGTGTGTGTGTGTGTGTTGGAATCACACGGAACACAAAGGGCTGGAATCACACGGAACGTGGTCTACCCCGAGGCACTTTGACCAGTGACGAACGACAGCAACAACACGATTGGAGTTTGCAATCACATGTTGTCTAATATATACTACTACTACAAACATCAAAACATGGGTCCGAAGGGCCCACAAGCACTTGTCTAATATACTATAGGAGTAGCCGTGTGTCTGTCTGTGTGTGTGTGTGTGTGTGTGTGTGTCTGTCTGTTTTGGGTAGCCGAAACTGTAAATTCAATTTTGATTAGAGTAGGCTAAAAAAAAATCGCAAATAAATCGTAGGTGATAAACGGCTTGGTCCCATGTCGATTGAATTGGGCTAAAATAACTTTTCAGAGATTAGATTACAGGAATGAACTCTGCGGTAACGTCTTGCCGTATTTCACTAATTCCGTAGACTCATGGACTTCCCGTTTGTGTGCGTGTGTGAGAGAGAGTGTGTGTGTGTGTGTGTGTGTGTGTGTGTGTGTGTGTGTGTGTGTGTGTGTGTGTGTGTGTGTGTGTTGTGTGTGTGTGTGGTGTGTGTGTGTGTGTGTGTGTGTGTGTGTGGTGTGTGTGTGTGTGTGTGTGTGTGCTTTCAGGACAGGCGTGGGGCTGGGGTGAGACAGGCGTGGGGGTGGGGTGAGGCAAGCGTGGGGCTGGGGTGAGACAAGCGTGGGGCTGGGGTGAGGCAGGCTACGGTAGTGGTAGGTGGTCTACCCCGAAGCACTTTGACCAGTGACCAACGACAGCAACAACACGATTGGAGTTTGCACTCACATTGTTGTTTAAAATATTCTACTACTACAAAACATCAATACACGGGTCCGAAGGGCCCACAAGCACTTGTTAACTTTATGTAAGAGTCTCTCATGCGGTACCTCGTTGAATGCCTTATTAAAGTCCTATTATAAAATATCATAATCCTCATCATTATCTGCTGCCTCATAAAATTTCCTATAAAATAGGAAATAAATTCCTATTATTTCCAATAATAGAAATAAATTGTCTTTCAATAAGACAATTGAAAGACAATAAATTGTTGAGACATGACCAACCCTTGGTGAAACCATGTTGCGAATCATTTACCAAGCAATGATTTTATGAATACTTTCTAATTCTTTTTGCAATAACAGATTCTAATAATTTACCTACCACTGGATTCAGACTTATGGGTCGAAAATTTGACATCAATCCTCTATCACCCACTTTAAATATGGCGATTAACTATCATTTCCTCCACATCAACGGCACCTCCCTTAAATCAACCGAATTCCTAAAAAAGTGTACTAACGACTGACTAACAATCTCGTTGCATATTTTTAATGCACTGGGATAGACTTTATCTGGTTCTGATGAATTAAACTTCTTCATTCTACACCCTCTTTCACTATTTCCTTAGTTATCACAATTTCTTTTAGTCTCTCATCTTCCTCACCTCTAAACATCTGTTCACCATCAGGTACCACCTGCATGTCCTTCTGAGTAAAAAAAGTTAAGAAATAATCATGTAAATTTTACACATATCCTCACCAGAACTTACAATCTCCCCCTGACCTATTTTTAACGGACCCACCAATTCCCTACTCTTTCAGGTCTTGTAGACCTGAAAACATTCCTTAGGGTCGATCTTTGCCTGGCCAGCAATCTTAATCTCATGCTTTTTCTTTGCTGTTCTTGACAACTTCTTGACTGTCCTAACCATCACATTTTGCTGGTCACTCGTCATAAGTTCTGCCTTAACCCTCTTGTACATGTTCCTTTTTAGTTTTATGTTGTGTTTTAAACTCGCAGTCATCTATTTGGGATTGTTTTTCCTTGATCGTATCGCCTTAAAAGGAATATTCTTTTTTTTACATGCAATTAAATTGTTAACAATTGTATGCACCCCATCAGCACTGACCTCACTGATTCCACCCTCTGCCCTGACATCAGACATCACCTCACCCTCCATCCGAGCCTTATTGATCATTTACAGGTGTCTTCTTGATTCTGCATAATTAGCCCTTCTGCAGTCAGGTACTGTATACATGTTAACACTTCTAGGACCTTCCTCCCATTTTAAGCAAAACATAATTTTACAATGATCGCTATTACTTAACTGACCTCCAACTTCAACCACCGTAACTAAATCTTCCCTGTTTGTTAGTACTAAATCTATAATATTGTCTACCCTAGTAGGCTCTGATTGCTTGCTTTAGAAAGTTAGTCCCGAACTAGTTTTAAAAATTCATCTGCGTCATTATCTCCTACAATTAAATCCCAGTCAATGATCCTAAAAATAAAATCTCTTACCACGCATAATCGATTGTATATACAAGCCTTGCTTATTTCTTGACATATAGGAACGGAATCCTCTTTCATAAATTTGGAGGCCTGCACACTATCCCAAGACCATTTTGTCAGTTCCTTCTCTAACTTCTACCCATATAGACTCTACATTATCATATGTATTGATAAAACTATTAACAAAGCGCTGCAATGTATCCCTAGCAAAAAGTGCAACTCCTCCACCACTCCTGCCTAACCAGTCGTTGTGAAATAACTTGTACTTATCTATCTACATTTCTGGATTGAATATTTTGCCTGTCATATCTAACCATGTTTCTGATAATGCTATTATATTCAAATCGTCTACACTAGATATTCCTCTCAGTAAATCTACCTTGTTTAAAATACTTATACAGTTTGTATAGTAAACCTTGTTTTTGCAAAAGTTGCTCTTCTTCATCTTGTCAATTTTCCCACTAGTTGTATCTAAGCCCTTCCTCTCTCTCCTCTTACAACTCATTTTAGTGACATGCCTTCTAAAACTATTTCTAGTGTCACTGGTTTCCCTTCCTCTGATCCCATTGTCCATTCCTCGGCTGCCTATCTTAATAAAGCCTGTAAGGCACCTACTTCCCTTTCAAGAGATTCAGACCAGATCTGAACAGCTCTTCACGAAAGCTGCACCCATCCCTGTGGTAGAGGCTGTCCTGTCCGAAAAAGTGGTCCGAGGCATGGACAAAGGTACATCCATTGGCTTTGCATCGCCCTGGTGTACCACAAGTCGTCAACAGTGCGCCTCGGAAGGACACCACAAACTACAGGAACCCCACCCCTGTCCCTTACCTTAACTAAAGCCTCCTTGAACCGCTGCAGCAGTTCTTCACTCCTTTTCTCCCGCACTCAAGCCAACGATGGGTTCGTTCCCTTCGCCTGCCATGCACGCCTCTATCCAATCACTAACATGACCTATCCCCGCCCCTGGGAAACACACCCGCTTCATACCCTTCCTATCTCTGTCATAAAAATACTCTATCCAGGAATCTAACCTGACTGTCCCCAGCAACGAAGATTTTTTCTTCGGGTAGGGATGTATCGTCTGCCCTTTTGTCCTTTACCTCCTCTTCCTCCTCATGCAGTCCAGAGAGTGCCTGAAAGGAGTTCCGTTACTCTACCTGGTCAGGGGTGTCCTTCCTCAGCCTCAAACGAGATCCACCCCGCTCTACTACCTTTCACCCACCATCTTCAGGTGCCTTACTAGGTAAGTCGCCTTCAGGTGACCCGATAGGTAAGGCATCTTCAGGTGCCCAACTACGTAAGCCACCTGAGCTGAAAACACAACTTAAAAAAAGCTCGAATCTCTTTATCTTGGTTCTTCACTACACTCTTCAAATCTGCAATCGACTCAAGGAAAAATTCAAGAACTCAACTACATCCTCTAATCAGGCAATGTTTCTCAACCAGGGGTCCGCGGACCCCTAGGGGGCCGCAAAAACCTATCAAGGGGTCCGCAGTACCAGGAATTCAACATATTACAGTTAATCCTGTCATGGTTCAGTTTTTTTTATAATTCATGATTACACAATGTGTCTTAATCGAGATGTCCAGTTTTTTTTCTAGTTTTTCCCTGGCTAGTTGCGTCTCTCAGAATGTGGCGATGATTTGTATAATATATTATAATGTTCCTATCACTAAATGCTTAAAAAAGTGAGGAAGTTATATTTATTGGCAACGTTGCTTCCGGGGTGGCATAACATTATGCAATAGCTACACAGCGCGTTGCGCAGAGCTCAGCCCGAGAGCTGTATTCATTCTGCTGACGACTGCTGCTGACTGAACACGTGGCGTGACTGGCTGTCCTTGTGGATTGTAAGTTTTCGCACAATGTTGTTTAATTTGTTTGTTTGCTTGTTTTTCATTTGACCACACTAAAATACTGACACTGTGCAACAAATATGTAGGTCTTCTTCACCTTAAAGTTTTTTTCTTTCTTTCTTTTGCCAGACTGATGTTTACCTGTCTGTGAAGAAAATGGACAAATATGTTATTAGACCGTCCTCATCAAAACAAGAACTACCAAACAAACAGAGTGATGAGCTAAAATCTTCAGATGATGAGTCAGAGGTCACATCCGTTGAGAGGAAGAGGAAGATTAGTTCTGGTCATGTTATGGACTCGAAAATTAGGAAATATGAGGATATTTACCTTCACTATGGCTTTGTAGTAAGTACAAGTGAAGGTGTTGAACAACCACAGTGCGTCCTTTGCTGCAGAGTACTGTCCAATGAGAGTATGAAGCCCTCCAAATTAATTAGGCACTTCCAGGCAAAGCATTGTCAGTACAAGGATAAGTCAAGAAAAATTTTTGAGCGTAAAGCTAAGGAACTGCGCAGTGCACGAGTCGGGTTAAAGGCCACTACCACTATGGATAAAAAACTGCTTAAGATCTCATATATTGTGGCTCAGAAAATTTGCCAACAGAAAATGCCTCACACAATTGGGGAAAAATTGATCATGCCTTGTGCAATTGAAATTGTCAGGGAAATGTAAGGGGATGAGAAAGCTATTAGGGCATTAACAAAAATTCCAATATCAAATGACACTGTGAAACGCCGCACATCTCATCAATGTCTGAAGACATACTGGAACAATGCACTGCACGTCTCCGTAACAATGACTTTGCCATCCAGCTGGATGAATCAACAGATGTGTCCAAGATGTCACATCTACTGGCGTTGTGCGCTATATGTGGGAGAATGAATTACGAGAGGAATTTTTGTTTTGCAAAGAAATGAGAACAACAACTACAGGAATGGACGTGTTTCAAACTCTGGATGACTTTATGAAGGATAATGGAATCAGTTGGACTAATTGCATCGGAATATGTACTGATGGCGCCGCAGCCATGACTGGCAGGCATAAAGGAGTCGTGACCAGAATATTAGAAGTTGCTCCCCGTGCCATTGCAACTCACTGTTTTTTGCACAGAGAAATGCTCGCTGCAAAAACCTTGAAGCCTGGGCTTCACGCAGTTATGAACACTGCTGTAGAAATTGTAAACTTCGTTAAAGCAAGGGCCACAAATGCCAGACTGTTTGCTGCACTCTGTGAGGAAATAGGTGCAGACTATATATCTCTACTTATGCATACAGAGGTGAGATGGTTGTCCCGCGGGCGGATGCTCACACGTTTATTCAGCCTAAGGGAGGAGCTGTGTACATTCCTCTCAGAGAAGAAGCCTGAGCTTGCAGATTTCTTTAATGATGATAAATGGCTTCTTCAGCTGAGCTACCTGGCAGACATATTCAGCGAAGTAAATAAGCTGAACAAAGCAATGCAAGGTGCAAACACAAACAACATTTCTCAGTACCAAAAAGTTGAGGCTTTCAAAAGAAAGCTCAAGTTGTGGCGTGTTCGTACCTCGTCAGGAATCACTGATATGTTTGAAAATATGCATGCATTCATTCAAGACAGAGGCATTAGTTTCAATGTAGTCAAAGCACAGGTAACATTGCACCTGTCAAAGTTGTTGGAGAAATTCAACAGCTATTTCCCTGAGTTAACTGAGGAGCAGGCTGCTTCTTACCAGTGGATAGAAAGCCCCTCCATTGAGAATATTGAGATGAAGCTCCCAGAAGCCTCACAGTCAAAATGATTAGAGGAGCTCATTGACCTATCATCTGATGGTACCATGAAGAGTCGATTCAGTGCAGTGCCACTAGAAACCTTCTGGGCTCAATGTTTTCATGAGTTCCCGATTTCTCATGGAGCAGCTATGAAAGTGTTGTTACCTTTCACCACCATCTATCTATGTGAGTCAAGCTTTTCAGCCATGACAGCACTGAAACTAAATATAGGTCAAGATTAAGGATCGAAGATGACATGCGTGTCAGTTTATCAAGAATACCCCCACGCATTGATAACATCATTGCTAGCAGTCAGCAGCAAGTATCACATTAAGTGAAACATAAACATCATTTGCAGATAAAGAAAAAGTTAATTGATCATAAACAAAATTTAATGTGGGAAGCTTTTTATATGACCATTTTATTTGTAACTTAATTTTTCAGAATCGCTAAATAAGAATTTACCATTTTGAAAGCCTAATTATTCTGTTTTCTTAGAAGTGAAGTTTACTTTATTTTCCATTTCGTAAATATACACGGATTTTTTTTCCTTTTATTTTTGTATCATGTTTGTACAATGAAAACAATCTGATAATAATAAACACAACTTCCTGTGAAAAGAAAACCTTTTATTAACCATTCTTACATACATATGTAAAATGACTATATCCTATCTAATCCCGTACCAAGGGGTCCCCTGAATATATAAGTGGATGTAAGGGCTCCACAAGGCTTGAAAGGTTGAGAAACACTGCTCTACTGCACTCCACACCACCGGGCACCACACCCATTCCGCTCTCCACTACTCTCATTCTTCTCCATCTCATGCTCATCCACTCCACTACTCACGGCTCCTAACCACTCTGCAACCCTCACAACTCCCACCTTTGCACCGATCTCACACGAAACCCTACCCAACGCCCACATCCACCTCCTTCTCTTCACCACTACTCAATGCACCCAAAAAGCCAAGACTTGCAACGCCCTCACTGTCTACAGCCAAACTCGCACTTAACTTCCCTTTCTACCTCCACTTCCTCTCCACTCCCAGCAAACAAAACACCCTTACTCAACTCCACTCCACCACCACCACCACCCAACAACATCGACGTAGCCAAAACCCCCGAAAACACTAAAAACACCACCTCACCCCTTGGAGACTTCAGGTCGACTGACGACCTCAGGGGCCAGATTCAAAGCGGTGCCCACCGGTCAACCCAACCGGTCAACGGTGCCCACCGGTGCGGTCAACATACCCACGTATGTTGCTAGCTTAACAACGGTCACCAGCTGTTTTGGAATTAAAGGCGGAGATTGATGACGTCAGATGCGATGCCCAGCTAGCACCTGCCTCTAAGGTGGTGTTAAGCAATGGTGATAGCAATCATCATATAAATCCTCATAAATTGAGTATATTTGATGTTTTCTGATTCAATAATTGAATAGGGCAAGTATACAAACGAAATTAGGTCATAGAACAAACCCAGGCGCTTGTGGTGTTTGTGTTATATGGTGAGTGCCATGAGTGGTGAGTGCGGTATCTCGAACCGGGTGAGGATGCCAGACAGCACCACGCATGGCTCCGGCAGACGGCAGCTGCACGCGAGTGTGCATCTCGGCCTAATATGAAGGAATAATGGAATAGCTAGATACTACAAGGAAGTACAACACATCGGAGTGTGTGTGGAGGTGGGAAAAAGTGTTGACGGAGCGACGGAGGTGACACAGGGAATGAAGGAATGATAGAGTAGCTAGAGAATACAAGGAAGTACAACACATAGGCGCATGTGTTAAAGCGACGAAGATGACACAGGAAATGAAGGAATGATGGAATAGTAGAGAATACAAGGAAGTACAACACATAGCCGCGCGTGTGGAGGTGGGAACAAGTATTGACGAAGCGATGGAGGTGACACGGAATGATGGAATTGCTAGAAAATTCAAGGAAGTACAACACATAGGTGCGTGTGTGGAGGTGGGAACAAGTGTTGAGGTTAAGTGACGGAAGTGGCACGGAAATTGTGGATTGAATGAATAATGGAATAACTTACTTTTTGAGAAGGATGACGAAGCTTAACGTTTCTGCTGAGTGTAGTGAGGAGATTGGAGATAGAGATTGTTTGTAAACAATATTGATAACGCAATCAATGTACAAGTTCCTAATAGTCCTGAGTCTCTACTCTGTGATGACCATTCTCTTCATAGTAACACCGACCAAGCCACCACCGATGTTCCACTCCACAAGATCCATTATCTCTTCTTTCCCTTGATGAATATGCATCCCCTGGAGACTTAATCTCATCTAATGCCAAGGACTGTCCCCTTTTTGGATATCAGCCTCTTCTACCAAGTGAGTCCTCTACCACTCAAGTATGTGTTGTGGAGACCAGAGCCGGTCGATCTAAACGGATCTATCCTCTACTCCTGCCTAAGCTCCATCCTTTGTCTGTGACCCCTGATAAATTTTGTCAATAGCAGGAATCATGTCCTTCACTGCAAAATGTACGAACCAAGACTACTACGTGTGAAATTGAGAAGGCACGGGATGGTGCCACCTACCAGGTTATACAAGAAGACGGCATCCTGTATTGGAATTGTCTCTCCTCGGATCGCCCACAAAAGGTACATGATTATTTTATCCTTGGTTGTCCCCAGTGAGTGCCGTCCCGTCATCCTACGTGTTGCTCACGAAGGTCCTTTGGTTGGTCATTTATCCCACCGTAAGACCCAGATGAAGATCTCTCAAGAGTTATATTGGCCAGGGATGTACGCGGACATCAGTGATTGCTGTCGTTCCTGCGACAAGTGTCAGCGCATGTCAGCTAAGGGACGGAAACGTCCAGTACCCCTTCAGTCGTTACCTGTCGTAATGGAGCCCTTCTCCCGAGTCGCCATCGACTTGGTAGGTCCATTGTCTGCACCATCCGCAGAGAAACATCGTTATATTTTTACCCTCATATATTTTTCCACTGGTTTTCCCAAGGACCATGCCTCTAAGATATATTGACACCATATCTTTATCAGAAACTCTGTTAATAATCTTCGACAAAGTGGGGATCCCCTGGGAAATCCTTTCTGACAGTTGGACCCAGTTTACTACCCAGCTGATGGTTGTTGATCTACACAAACTACTAGGAGTAAAACCCATCTTTAATACTCCTTTCCAACCCAGCGGAAATGGGCGAGTTGAGGAGCTGCACGGTACCGTGAAGTCTGCCCTTCAGAAACTATGCTCTTACAAGCCCAAAGAGTGGCATAGGTATTGAATTCCCACTATGTTTGCCCTCAGAGAGATCCCTAACAACCGGACCGGATTCTCTCCCTACGAGTTCCGCTACGGCAAGTCAGTGCGAGGTCCCCTCTCGGAGCTCCCTGGCCTATGGGAAAACCGAAGGATTTCGGAAGATGAAAGATCGTCCTTTTTTACGTCCTCGAGTTACGGATGAAACTGAGGGAATGTACCCAGCTTGCGGCCAAACACGCAGCTGTGAGTACCGCCCGTTATAAATCATACTTTGATATAAGATCCCAAGACCGTCAGTTCCAGCCAGGGAATGAAGTATTGTTACTGCTGCCTAGTGACTCCAGCAAGTTTTGCTTGGAATGGCCCTCACAAAGTGATAGAAAAGCGGGGTAAGGTGGACTACTTGATCGACATGCCAAGAGGACCCAAGCTTTACCACGCAAAGATCCTCAATACCACCGACGGGCCCAAGTTGACCAGTTGCAAGTCCTCGACGAGATTTCATCTTTATTGGAGTCCGAGGAAAATGGTAGGCTAGGTTATCCTGCTTAAGTGAGGGTATTGATGATTCGCTACAGCTTACTTTAACATATGATGACCCAACTAGTTATATGTACCCTGTAATCAATACTGCTCTCTCATGGAATCAGTCTGTTTAGATTGAAGACCTGTTTCTTACATACCAACCTACTTTTTCTGACCAATCTGGCTGCACCAAGACCATCGAGCACATCACTCTCACCACAACAGAGAGAGTACAAGCTAAAATCTACCCTGTGCCCATCCATCTCCAACACTACTACCAGGAACAAATCAAGCAGCTGTTGTGTCATCCAACCTTCCACATCTCCACACTGCTCTCCGGTAGTTATGGTCAGGAAATACGACGGTACGTATCGGATGGCAATTGATTATAGGCTTTTAAATTCAGTTACTGTTTTTCATGCTGAACATAAGAACATAAGAAGAAGAACATAAGAAAATAAGGAAGCTTCAAGAGGCCGTGAGACCTACACGAGGTAGTTCCTGTAACGTAGGGTAGTTCCTGCCTAAGTGACGAATCCACACATAAGGCGACGAATTTTAGTGAGCAAGCCGCCATAAGAAGGCTTGCGGCAGCTTGCGTTTTCTGTTGACTCGAAGCACTTTTCGTAAGCCGGCTTGCCCAGCTGGTGCAAGCCGTGGCAAGGGTGAGTGAGGAGGGGCACGGCGGCGGTGTGCCGCCACAGAGATGGGGTGAGGGTCGCATGAGGTGGGGAACGGCGGTAGAGACCACGCAATTCCATTATTACCAAAAAAAAACATTCTTGTGAAGGATATATGTTGTCCATCTTGAAGGCTGAACCATCCTGCAGCATTGAAATTGATCTGTATAAGTTCTCTGGTCCAGTATTCTTCTCGGAAATATATTTGTATATAACCTATTTCCAGGTTCCAATGTCGGCCAAGGCTCGACACTTAACTGCTTTACCCACTCACAAGGGCCTGATGGTGAAATTTACTCGGATGTCTTTTGGTCTACAGCCTGTGCCACATATGTTCGTTTAATGATAATTGTGCGTGTTGGCTTGGCTAATGTTTCGTCTTATTATGACACTATTTTTGTATATTCTTCTGATTGGACCACTCACACTTCTAACCTGAAATCTGTTTTAAATAGACTACAACAGAACGGTCTGACCGTCAAACTTAGAAAATGCCGGTTTGGAATCGAGTCCATCAACTATATAGGATTTGTTTTCTCATGGAACCTCCTACAACCACAAGTTGGCAAGGTAACTGTCATCGTCTCCACGACTCCTCCTACCACCAAGAAGTTACTCCGGAGTTTCCAAGTTTTATATCGTTCTACAAGGTTTTCATTCTTAAGGCCTCAAAGCTCACAGGCCCCCTCTCTGACTTGTTGAAGAAGCTGGTACGGGAACCCCTACGTACAGTGGACAGAAGATCTGCACTCACGGTTTGAGCGGTTAAAGCAAGCCTTGGGGCCTCGGGACCCATTCTTCGTCTTACGGATCCCAGCCAGACCTTCATCCTGCGCACCAACGCTTCAAACTATGGATTGGGTGCTGTACTCTTACAATATCATGATGATTGTCCACATCCCATCTCTTACGCCAGCCGGAAACTACTAGATCGGGAAAGACGTTACTTAACAATCGAGAGGGAATGCTTAGCCATCTTCTTCGGCAGCCATAGGTTTTACTTCTATCTTAGAGGTAAGGAATTTATCCTTGAAGTTGACCACAAGCCTCTAGTCTTGAGCCTCTTAACCTTGAAAATTCAAAGGTAGAAATGACAGAATGTTGCGATGGGCCTTACTCCGCCAGCCCCCTAAATTTAGAATCGTTCATGTTTCCGGGTCAGACAACATTGGAGCCGACTTGCTCAGCAGGCAATAGTTCTTCTCTGTGTTGATTCCTGCACTCCAGCCTTTTACAAATATTTTGTATATTTTTCCTGGTCAGCTGTAGTTCTTCTTCACCATCGGCTGTGCAGCAGATGCTTTGGTGCGGGCATGTGTGAGGAACTACACTTGCTTCGTTCCCTCCTACCTAAAGAAGTGATTACCACTTTTACCGGCCGGCGATGGTCCGCCTTTCAAGTGCTTGTTGGCCGGTGGCACGTCCACACGTGCCCCTGTGACACGGGGATAGGGGGGAGTCTAGCCAAGGTGACCCCATAGCTGCTCTACACTGGACAGGTAGACAGCTCCCTGCTCTCAACTCGACAACACCACCACAAGCTGCTGTTCTCATTCCCTGAAGGCACGATTGAAGAATTGGGCGCTCTGCCACATTGTCCTTCCACTGTCCCGACACCACTCAACACTCCCCGCTGCCTGAGGTGTAAACTATGTTACTGAAGATTGCTGCCGGACTTCTCCTCCTTCAGGCTGCAGTACAGGGATTTATAGGGTGACATACTGCTCTGATATTATTATTGTTTAGTTCCCGGGCAGTTAGTTGTTTGGTTCATGGCATTTGGCTGCTAGCTAGTTTTGCCACTTTGTGTTATGTAAATATTTTCGTGGTATCATATCCCTGACATTTCTGCCCCACCATTCTGAAGATTGATAATATTAATTGATAGCCACCTCGGCCCTGAAAAATTGCCTCAAGTACCATCGTGTACGTCATCCAGGGGTTTTCTTCACGTACGTACGATTACCTGTCTGAAACCATATCCAAAGACTACTGTATACTGGACTTGTTACTCGCGCTCCGCGTCAACCCGCCCATGACCAGTGGAGGCCGATCGGCAGGGTAAAAATGTGTTTCGAATATCACTCCCATTTCCCTTCCTATGGTTTATCAGTATAAATGATATACTGCTATCTTCGTAAATGTTTGTTCTATAATATTATCAAATAAAAAACTGTAAAACACACTAAAGAAATGTCATTATGAGACTGAAGAAATATGCATGAACTTAATATTCACTTAAACTGTTCGCCATTTAATATTTTAATTTAACATTTAACATGAAACATATCAATACAAGCGGAATTGTATTAGCTTTCCATTGATATATTTCGATTTCTGATTAATCAATAAGCATCATGCATAAATTAGCGTTAACTGAAAAAATAACATCATCAATCGGATCGGCAAGTAAAAAAGTCTTCCATGAATACAGTAGACTATGATTTAACAGTATAAATGATACACTGTTATCTTCGTAAATGCTTGTTCTATAATATTATCAAATAAAAAACTGTAAAATACACCAAAAAATGACATTATGAAACTCTAAAGATGCAGAAACAATGAACGATTCACTTAAAGTTTTCGCCATTTAATATTTTGCGAGAAAACATTTTACATGCAACATATCAATTGAAGTGGAATTTTATTAGCTTACCATTGATATATTTAGTTTTCTGATCAATGAATTAGCACCATGCAAAATTAGCGTTAACCAAATAAATAAAATCATCAATCGGGTAGTTTTCCCGATTGATGATGTTATTTATTTACTTAACGCTAATTTATGCATAGTGCTATATGGGCATGTGGCACGCTACCCTGAAACCGATCCTTCCCATCGGGTTGTATCTGTAAGAGACAATCCGGCGTGGAGGAGGCCAAGGGGGCGCATAAGGCTCGTGGCTGGGGTTAGTTGATGTTTCTTGTCGAGAGCTGCTTGGTATGGGAAAGGTGCCTGCATGGGGACTCGCGCGTGGTGACCCACGGGAGTGGCGTCGTAGGGTGGGCAAGGCGACACGCCCCCCGGCATATGCCCCCAATGATTGATGATTGATTTGCCATATCCCAAAACTGGCTCCTCATATACAGCTTGTCTAAGACCTGCTATAGTTTTTTACATCTGTTCATATTCCTGATTTGTTTCATTAATTAGGAATCGCATGCACAAATCTATAGATTGCTACTCAGTCCATCTGGTATAACTCACGCACGTGCTTCAGAGCTTATGTGTGAGTGGATTTTAGTGCATGCTACTTCGGTGAGTCTGATTCCCTTCCCCACTTTATCCCTTCATCCCTTGATTAATAGCGGCGTCTCTTGTGCCGG
>JACEEZ010015171.1:587500-600000 GCA_016584305.1 Chionoecetes opilio
CGGGGTGCAAACTCATCGATTGTGCAACTTACTCTCGACATGATAACTTGGAGCTTTCAGTTCGCCATTCAAACTTTGGTGGCCTGTTGACTTACTCCAATACTACTTTGTCCCTTTTGGGGCGTGAGCGTGTGTAGTGTGCGTGTATGAGCGTGTGTGTGTGTGTGTGTGTGTGTGTGTACGTGCGTGTGTATGTGTGTGGGTGTGTTCAGCGTGCCCTGCGAGACACGAGTCCTCTGTAACTATAATCCACGGCCATCCCCGTCACTAGGTTTGTCGCCTTCGGGCGTAATAAATTTATTAAGTAATCTCTCTCTCTCTCTCTCTCTCTCTCTCTCTCTCTCTCTCTCTCTCTCTCTCTCTCTCTCTCTCTCTCTCTCTCTCTCTCTCTCTCTCTCTCTCTCTCTCTCTCTCTCTCTCTCTCTCTCTCTCTCTCTCTCTCTCTCTCTCTCTCTCTCTCTCTCTCTCTCTCTCTCTCTCTCTCTCTCTCTCTCTCTCTCGTCACCAGGAAGTGCTACGTTTATGGTTGGAGAAGGGCGTGGACGGTTTTAGAGTCAACGCTCTCAAGTACCTTGTGGAAGAGAATGGTGAGTGAGTAAGTGAATTACGTGAGTAAATATGTGATATAATTAGTAGTGAGTTGATCGAAAAAATAGTGAGCTACTAAGTAAGCGAATCTGTGAGTGAGCGAGTGAGAATCAAAATCCATGTTTGGGGGTGATGATTTCATTGTTATTAGTTATATTTTTACGGCTACCAATACAAATCTTATCTTTGTTTCCAAATTTTTATCATTTGACAAAAGAACATAATCATTGCCTTTTTAAGATGGATTGTTAGTGGTCCATCCTTAAGAGTAGGAGGCGAATAAAAGGTTATAATTCCTGCAGTTAGTTGTTATTGGTTGGGAATGACACAGAGAGCGAGGTGAGCTCTTGGACGGATGTTAGTGGACTAAATACAGAGTGGCGCAGGGCTCTCACAAATATATTTCAAGAATTCACTAGACTAAGGTTGATATTTCCCTAGATGACCCTAAAATTGCCAGTGTAGAAGTATTATATATATATATATATCATAGAATATATAATATATATATATATATATCATATATACATATATATACTCTTCTACACTGGCATTAGGTCATCTAGGAAATATCAACCTAGTCTAGTGAATTTTATATATATATATATATATATATATATATATATATATATAATATATTATATATATATATATATATATATATATATATATATATATATATATATATATATGACAAAGGACTAGCCAACGGCAAATTAAACAAAAAAGAGGTAACGAAAAGTCCGCTTAGTTGGCAGTCCCTATAAAGAAGACATTAGGAAAACAAAGAAAGGGGGGTGGGCCATTAGGCCACTGCACTGAATAATAAGATCCCGTTCCAAAGGTTCATACATCTTGATTAGATAGATAACTTGCGCACAACTGGGTGCTAGCGACCAATATTTGATGTTATTTTAACCACAATAAGGCAATCTTAAGTGTTCTTATGTTGAAAAACAGGTTTTCACTAATTAAACCAATGGTTTTGATATACTCATGTCCATGCCATGAACATTGGTTAGAAGAAATAGTATTTGAAAGTATGATCTACTCATGTATGGTCCGACAGCTTTAAGGAACTTTTACGTCAAAATGTTTGGGTGAATATATTTCTCCATTGATGCTGAAAGATAATTATAGATTGTGTGCACAAGGGTAGTCTGATTTCTTATTCTCCATATTATTTCTCATCTCAATATTATTTCTACTTTCAAATGCTATCTCTTCTAACCAATGTTCATGGTATGGACATGAGTATATCGAAACCATTGGTTTTATTAGTGAAAACCTGATTTTCAACATGAGAACACTTAATGATTGCCTTATTGTTGTTAAAATAACATCAAATATTGGTCGCTAGCACCCAGTTGTCCGCAAGTTACCTAACTAATCAAGATTTATGGACCTTTGGAACGGGACCTTATTATTCAGTGCAGTGGCCTATTTAGTTTGGGAGGTGTCTTGTCACTCCTCTCTTGAAAAGATAAAAAATCGTAGGAAGGTGGAAAAATAGAAACATGAAGAGAGTTCCTGAGTTTCCCAGTGAAAAAGATGAGAATGTAAAGATACTGATTAACTCTTGCATTAGGAAGATGGACAGAATAGGGATGATAATTGGTAGACCGTAGATATATTGTGCAGCGAGGCCGCGGGAGGAGGGGAGGCATGCAGTTAGCAAGTTCAGAAGAACAGTGAGGATGAAAGTTGCGGTAGAAGATAGAGAGATAAGCAACATTGCGGCGGTGATTTAAAGATTGAAGAAAATAAGTCAGAGGAGGGGAGTTGATGAGACGAAAAGCTGTTGACTCAACCCTGTTTAGGAGAGCTGTATGAGTGGATCCCCCCAAAATATGTAAGACATACTCCATACATGGGCGGATAAGGCCCCTGTACAGAGCAAGCAACTGGGAGGGAGAACAAAATGGACGCAGACGCCACAGGACACCTACTTTTTTTTGCAAGTTAAGCAAGAAGCTGTATTTGCAAGAGATGAAAATTTAATTTGAGATTTCCAATTCAGACAGTTGAATGTCATTGAAGAAGAGGGGATAGTTGTCTGGAAGGTTTTGTCGAGTAGATAGGTGAACAAAATTGGTTTTTGAGGCATTAAACAATACAAGGTTATTTTGCCATAATCATAATTTATTGAAAGATCAGAAGTTAGGCGCTCTGTGGCATCCCTCCGTGAATCACTTAACTCCTGAAGTGTTGGACGTGTAATGAACGACGTTGATATAAAAATGTAGGGATGAATAATTAGCGTATGAGTGGATAGGGCTTTGAGTTAGACTTAGATCATTTCAAAATAATAGAAAGAGAGTGAGTGGGTGATAGGACAGATCCCTGAGTAACACCACTATTGATAGACTTTTAGGAGAAGGACAATGACCGTCTCTGCTCTAGATATGAAACGTTTTTGCGAAGTAAACACCAGTAACCACTCAACCAGGAGGTGCAAACACTAGTGGCCAATCAAAATTGTCGATATAGAATATGCTGCCGAAAAACAACTAACATAAGAAAATAAGGAAGCTACAAGAGGCCGTGAGACCTACACGTGGTAGTTACTGTGCGAATGGCTGGCTGATGGGCCTTTTCTTTTCATGGGTAAGATACTTACTCTAGGTTCATATTTATCTGATATCATTATAGATATATGATGTAACTAACAAATACACACAAAATCCCCAAGTTTTCACAAAAAAATTTAAACTCAGAAATCACCAGAAACTCCCCAGAAAGCCAATTACCCTAGAATATCCCTAGATTACTTCATATTTCCCAATCTAGGGACAATTTCCCCAAAAGTGAGAGCGCTGGAGTGGCGGTATGCTTGGTGCTGCGGTGCACGACGCAGCGTGCCTGAGGTTACCAACAACTCCCATAATGATATCTCACAAAGTCTCGGTCACGCATTACAAGATGTCCTCATCTCGACAAATGGATATCAACTGGAGGTGGAATATCCCAAAGTGCCTAGTGCAAAACAAAGGAAAAAACAACAATTGAGTCTACAGCGTTGAATTGTGAAAGGAAATAAAGATATTTTTTTGGGGGGGGAGTATTATACAAAATATATAAATGAACATACCTAAATTTGACTAAATGACTAAATCCTTTATATTTCTGCCCGTAATCATGCCAAATCTTTAATACAACTTACCAAAAACTCCTTCATTCATAGAAAATATCATAATCTTTTTGAATCGAATTCCTCTCGTGTCTTATGGCAACTAGATAATAATATCTCTAACAACTTTTCTTTTTTCATATTTACCGCCTATCCTTCACCCAGATGGCTCCACAGCTGTCTCATCTATTTCTAAGGCTGAACTCTTCGCTCACACCTTTTCTGAAAATTCCACTTTGGTTGATGTAGGAGTTGTTCCTCTTTTTCCTTTACTCTCTGAATATTATGCCTGATAGTGATCCTTTGTAATGATGTCTTTTTTACAAAGGGAGGGAGTCTCTCCTATTGTTCTTAAAAACTGTGCTTCTGTGCTTGCACCCTGCCTGGTCAAACTTTTCCGTTGTTGTATATTTACTTCCACCTTTCCTTCTTGCTGGAAGTTTGCTCACACCCAACCTGTTCCTAAGAAGGGTGATCGCTCTAATCCTTCAAACTACCGTCCTATAGCTTTGACTTCCTGCCTTTCTAAAGCTTTTGAATCTATACTTAATAAGAAGATTCTTAAGCATCTATCTGCTCACAATCTCCTCACGTGTTTGGGGGGGATCCACTCATACAGCTCTCCTAAACAGGGTTGAGTCAAAAGCTTTCCGTCTCATGAACTCCCCTCCTCTGACTGACTGTCTTCAATCTTTAAATCACCTCCGCAATGTTACTTCTCTTGTTATCTTCTACCTTTATTTGCATGCTCACTGCTCTTCTGAACTTGCTAACTGCATGCCTCCCCCCCTCCCGCGGCCTCGCTGCACAAGACTTTTTACTCATTTTCGTCCCTATTCTGTCCATCTTCCTAATGCAAGAGTTAATTAGTATCTTTACTCTTTCATCCCTTTCACTGGTAAACTCTGGAACTCTCTTCCTGTTTCTATTTTTCCACCTTCATACGACTTAAATCTGTTCAAGAGAGAAGTGACAAGACACCTCCCGAACTATATTGGCCCACTCCCCTCTCCGTATTTTTCTGTCTGTCTTCTTTATAGGGACTGGCAACTAAGCGGGCTTTGTGTTACGTCTTTTTTGTGCCCTTGGCCAGTCCTTTGTGATATAAAAAAAAGACCATATTCAAAATAAAATAAGTCGGAATTTGATAATATGGCCCCATCCTGTTACATATTTCATGAATAGGTGTTGGTCTGTGTTGAAGGTTGAATTTGACTTGCAGTCAGCTACACCACAAACAAACTTCGTCATGCCCACACGTCCTCCTCTGTTATTTAGTTTTAGAATGCTTATGTGTGGTAGTAGGTACCAGAAGGAAATGTTGAATGGCGAAATTATTCATATCTTTCACCATTGATTGCAAGAAATTGAAATCATGTCACCCTTATTTGGTTCATTTGCCTTCTCTTTTCATGCATGAAGGCAATATTTACTCATATACCCACATTGATGCATTTCTCAAAAATGTATAGGAATGCATCAATGTGGGTATATGAACATAATGAATATAATATGAATATGTGGTGTATGAAATAAGGGCTTTCCATTATTCATAGCGTTATAATGAGGACTGTTGGCACAATAGAGGCACTCGACTATATGTCCTAAAACGCTCTATCCAATGAATTATAGTCTAATAATTGGATAGAGTGTTTTAGGACATAATGGCTTTAATTGTCGAATGCTTTTATTGTGCCAACAGTCCTCATTATAACGCCATGAATATTGTAAAACCCTTATTTTTTCTTTGCAAAAAACCTATGTTGACCATGACAACACTCAAGTGTACCTGGTTTGGTAGAAAATAATGGCAAATAAGTCTAGCCTGATCCACTTCACCCGCTGTACTATAGTTGACGGGAGGTTCCCAGACGGCCACCATATGTCAGGTAAATTTAGCCTAGGACTGTATTAATGTCCCTAAACCTTTCTCTCACCTGCACTCCAACAGACCTCAGCCTGGACGAACCCATGTCCTCCAACAACCCCGGGGAGCTCAACCATACCTTCACCACTAACCACCCGGAGACCTTCCAAGTGCTGGAGGAGTGGCACGAGCTGGTCAACCAATACCATGACAAGTGAGTCTGCCCACTGGTTACACACACACACACACACGCACGCACGCACGCACGCACGCACGCACGCACGCACGCACGCACGCACGCACGCACGCACGCACGCACGCACGCACGCACGCACGCACGCACGCACGCACCACAACACGGAGCAATACAATTACGTTCACTTTCATTATAATCAATCAAATTTACAATAACAATAATAATGATTATAATACTAATAATGATATTGATAATAATGATGATAATAGAAACAATGATAACGATAAAGCTAACATTGATAATGATAATCATCATCCATATTGTCATAATGTTCATTGACATTATGATGAGAACTATCAATATTAATATTATTATTATGATCTCTCTCTCTCTCTCTCTCTCTCTCTCTCTCTCTCTCTCTCTCTCTCTCTCTCTCTCTCTCTCTCTCTCTCTCTCTCTCCTCTCTCTCTCTCTCTCTCTCTCTCTCT
This sequence comes from Chionoecetes opilio, assembly GCA_016584305.1. NCBI lineage: Eukaryota > Metazoa > Arthropoda > Malacostraca > Decapoda > Majidae > Chionoecetes > Chionoecetes opilio. Next base: position 593,770 of record JACEEZ010015171.1, read on the forward strand.
CTCTCTCTCTCTCTCTCTCTCTCTCTCTCTCTCTCTCTCTCTCTCTCTCTCTCTCTCTCTCTCTCTCTCTCTCTCTCTCTCTCTCTCTCTCTCTATCATACACACAGGTTGTTGATGGTGGAGGTGTACTCTGAGGTGCAGGACGTCATGAAGTACTATGGTAACGACAGCGTCCCCCTCGCAGACTTCCCCTTCAACGTCTTTATGCTGGAGAACCTCACCAACCGCTCATTACTTTCTGGCTATTCTCTGAAGGACACGATCTCCCTCTGGCTGAACCACATGCCGAAGGGGAAGTGGCCGAACTGGGTGGTGAGTGACGTTGGCTCCTAGCACTTGACTCGCCAAGCCTATAGACTCGTGCTTCGTGGTAACTCTAATGTCATCGGGTGTTATTGTGTCTTGCAAGTTCCACTAACACTCACTTCCATGGATCTCATGCTTCTGTGCCTCTCCAGGATCCTTGATAATAAATAGTTCTTTGAGCTGGACGTTTGGCAAGATGCTGTAAACTATTGATGATAAGTCTCAACCTCCTAACCTCTTGTCTTCCGTCAGCTGGGCAACCACGATATTGGGCGCGTGGCGTCGCGTTTGGGCAAGGACTTAGTGGACGCCCTGAATATGGTGTTACTGCTGCTGCCCGGCACACCCATTACGTACTACGGCGAGGAGATCGGTACGTCATTTGAGCTATGTTGACTTACTTACTCGATAATTCAATATGTGACTTGCGACAACCCAATAATAGGTCTAATTGATGACCAGTCAAATAAAAACTGAACATCTGGTATCGTGGTTTACTGTATGGCTCTCACTGGCTAGTTGGGTACAGGTGATTTTCAGGATTACCTTCCTGAAAATCGTACATGTTATCACCCCGATGAGGCCAAGTTACATGGTGTGAGGTAAAAGTGGTCGATTTTTCGTGCCGGCAGGTATGGAAAATACTGATATTAGCTGGGAGGACACCAAGGACCCTGAGGGCTGCCGCTGGGGCAAGGAATTTTACAAGGAGCACAGCAGAGACCCGGAGAGAACACCCATGCAGTGGAACGACGGTCCTAGTGCAGGTAGTGTATGTGTGAAGAGAATGCAAGATAATCCTAGGCCTATTTATCAATGGGGTTGACTTCTCCAAAGTGATTAAGAATTTTTTATAATACAAAAATTAAAGTTTATCCGAACTAAAGTCAAGACACTTTTAAGCCTTCGGATAAAAACCCGGGAATTACTGGAGTGGGGAGAGTGAGTTCCTACAATAACTGGGGGAATCTCTACCTTCTCGTCATAATTATATATAACCCGTCTCTTTCTCATTTACAGTAGGGTAAGAATGAACTTTACCCTTTTGCCTATCATCTAACAATGTTATTCTGCTAAGAACAGTTACTAACCTATAAAGGCTGATTCACACTATACCAGACCGTAACCTGACCGTCATCATTCATATCTATTCAGCAGTAACCAGACAATTGCATATATATTCACAGTACACCGTCTGTTCTACGGCAGTACGGTCGCAGTACAATCATGTCCTTGTACCAGGAAAGATCGTTTTCGCTATTTTTCGCTATTTTTTCGCCATACAACTTTAGATTTAGTTAAATGCTTGGAAAGTGGCAATATGAACAATCCAGCCTAATTTTCTCTACCTGGAACCCAAGAGTTAATGCCATATGTTATCATTGGAGATGAGGCTTTTCCTTTAAAAACTTACTTTTTAAGACCTTACCCTGGCTTACAAATTAAAGGTGATGTAGCCAAAACACATTATAAGTATCGATTATCTCGAGCACGTAGAGTAGTGGATAATGCCTTTGGCATATTGGCACAGAGACTTAGGATATTTCGTAGGCAGATGAAGTCTAAGCCAGAAAATGCTGATAACAAAATACATGTTGCCTGTCTTCTGCACAACTTTATCAGAGATGCTAATGTTGTGTATTCAAACCAGCAGGACACATTTAATGAAGGTGCTTTACTTGCTCAGCTCCCTAGGCAAGGAGGTAATGCTCCAACTCGAGCTTTTGAAATACGGGAAGTTTTCAGAAGGTTCTTAACTCTCCCCAATGAGCCCTACCATAGTCTACGTGAGACGGGTGTAGCCTACTTTCTTCCATGCATGACAATTATGAACTTGTTTCACACTACAGGCATCCCTTTTTTGTGCACGGGGCTTAAGTTCCTTGTGTATTTGTGTAAATCTGCGTATGTATGCTGCCCACCCACCCTGTCCCCAGCCTCAAACCCCATCCTGCCTCTAGCCCCACCCCCTCACCCTGCCCCCACCCACCCCCCACCCGAGTCATTGACGACAGCCCACAATATTATTTTTACATCTACATTTACATTGTTACATTTCGAATTAATTTGTCATATGTTTCATGTAGCCCAAATACTTTTACTATATAATATCAACCAATGCTGTATTGACTAAGGTAAATCATTATAATATCAATTACCTGATTGTTGTAATCCATTCTCTATTTCAATTTCAGCCCAGATTATATCCTGCTTCCCATTGTTGCTGTAATATATGTGGGACATGTAAAGACACTCATGGCTTTGCACGAGTGAAATTAGTTTATCTTCATCCATATTAGTGCACCATACGAGAGTGGGATCTCAAGTGAGACAACCGGTTTGTGCTGGTTTGTAGCGGAACCATGTTCACTTTAAGGCTGATTCACACTATACGTAACGTGACCAGCACGTAACGTACCGGACCGGACCGACAAAATATTCTTCAATGATAAACCATTGTTGTATTCACACTAGAGCGGACCGGCACCTGACCAGCACGGACCGTCACCGGCAGTTGCCGATCAGGATTCTCGGCGAGAATATTTTGCTGGTCCGTGCAGGTTACGGTGCGGTCCTGAGCCTGTCTGTGTTGGATAGTGTGAACATGGTCCCGCTACAAACCGGCACAAACCGGTTGCCTCAGTTGACATCCCGCTCTCATTTGGTGCACTACTATGGATGCAGATACATTAATTTCACTCGTACAGAGCCATGAATATCTTTACAACATGTCCCACAGAGATTACAGCAACAATGGGATGAAGGATATATTAGGTTGAAGGCTGAAATAGGGAATGAATTACAACAATCAGGTAATTGATGTTATATTTACTTTAGTCAATACAGCATCGTTTGATATTATAAAGTAAAATTATTTAGGCTACATGAAACATTTGACAAATGAATTAAAAATGTAGCAAAGTAAAATTTTATGTAAATGTAAAAATAAATATATAATCAGCTGTCTCAGCACAACTCCATCGCTGTTACCATGTAACATAGTTAATGTAGCATCAGCGAGCTATCAGCTCGCGAGCAAAAGCGAAAGCGATCTTTCCTGTTACAAGAACAGCTGCAGTGTACTGCGACCGTACTGCCGTAAACCAGACGGTGTAGTGTGAATACACATGCTGTTGGCTGCCAGTGACGTGCCGGTGCCGGTGTCGTGTGAGCAGCAGTCTGTTTACGAGGTGCAGTCCGCCTTTGTTTACTAACAAAAGAAAACAGGAACTGCGCACGCGTTGAGGGGAATATTTACTAATATTGACTTGTTGATCAACAAAGGCATGTCCAAGCGTCTTACGACAACAAACCCGTCTTTATTTATCAACAAAAGTGTGGGGGGGGGGGTCACGAAGTGGAACACTCGCCGACGTCGGCGGGAATTCCTATCGACGACAGTTATAGGTAGGGTTTTGAGCATATATGATATATGAGGCATTCAAATTCGTACAGAAATGTCCTGTGAGCAGGAGATGGGGCCTTAACCACCCGTGTTCAAGAATAGAATCTGCCCCACACAGGTATCATATTCATCTAATACACATCAAAATAGCATTTTCTTTTTAATTAGCAAGATGCTGTATTCCGTACATTTACTCATGATTCACTGCAAACAGTCTATATAATGGTCCTTCACATCAGTAATACAAAAGCAGAGCGCATTATTCGATTCTTGAATGTTTTTCCTATGAAAGAATAAAAACAGTGTACCCTCCCCTACTTTAGCGGACATTCAGTATTAGTAAATATTCCCCGCAACGCTTGCGCAGTTCCCGATTCTTTTGTTAGTAAACAAAGGCGGACTGCACCTCGTAAACAGACTGCTGCTCACACGACACCGGTCAGGTAACGGTCCGTTTACGTGCAGGTATAGTGTGAATCAGCCTATCCAACACAGACACGCTCGGGACCGGGACTACATACCTCTCCTCTCCCACCACACCTTGATATCCCCTTCCCCTGCCACACCTTGCCCTTCTCACAGGTTTCACGTCTGGCAACAGTACTTGGCTCCCCATCAATCCTAACTATACGGAAATCAATGTCGCTGCCCAAAGGAACGCGAAGCAGAGCAACCTGAAATTGTATCACGATCTAACGGAACTACGGCAGGAGGAGACCTTCACGAAAGGTGTCCTCAGCTTCCCAACCTATGACGAAGACACCTTAGTTTCATGAGGTAACACGCTTCGCTACACGCTTACAACCACCACTTTAACTTCTGTGTATACATACAGTCAAGATTCAGTGTAAGCTCGAAAGCGATGAAAACTTAATTAAGTAACGAATGGATCCTATGCACTCTGAATGCCCTCTAAAAACGTTCACTTGGATCTACTCAAAGTGTATTACAGTCATGCTACTCATTATCCTTGCCGCTCATCAATGACACAATCAGTCTTTCGTTGAGCCTCCTCGTTACTGCAGGTCCCTCGAGGGCTTCCCAACGTACTTGGCAGTGGTCAATACGGCCAGAGAGAACCGTCATGTCAACCTACACCTCGGGGCCAACTTCCCACTACCTGACGAAGCCACGGTGGTCCTCCGTTCGAGTACCGACGATACCAACGAGACACATCCTGGGTGAGTGGGTCATCGCGCTGCCCTGTCGTTGCCCCGCCCTCTTTATTCTTGATGGTGGAAGAAAGGGACGGCAGAGTGAGCCGACCGTGCAAGGAACATATTTTCTAAGATTCAGGTTTAAACTGTCTTTGTTAATCTAGTAATAATGATATTGATGATAATATTGATAACAATAATAGCAGCAATAATATTGATGATAATAATAATTATAGCAATAATAGCAATGATGATAATAATTATGATGATAATAATTATGACAATAATACGAATGATAACAATAACAATGATAGTTATGAAAATCATAACAATAGTAATAATAATGATTTTTTTAACATCACAAAGGACTGATCACGGGCAAAAAAAGAAAAAGGAGTAACAAATAGCCCGCTAGCTGCCAGTCCCTATCAAAAAGACTGGCAGATTGCAGAAAGGGAGTTGGCCCAATAAAATTCGGGAGGTGTTTTGACACTCCTCTCTTAAAAAAGATAGCTGTAGGAATGTGGGAAAATAAAAAAAAAGGAAGAAAGCTCCAGAGTTTATCAGCGAGTTTATCAGGATGCAAGACTGAATACACTGTTTACCTTTGTATTAGTAAAATGGACATAATAGGGATGAAAATGAATAGAAAGTCTTCTGCAGCGAGGCCGCGGGAGGGAGAAAGGCATCCGGTTAGTATATTCCCGTTCTCTATGCGAGTATGTGGTTTCCGAGTGAAGACGCTTGGCTGTAGCTTCGAAACTAACCTTAGGATTTTTTCGAAAATGACCTCATTGTGAATCCCACGCAAAGTTATCGTGATACGAATAAGAAAATCTAACCTACCCTAACCGTAATGTTCATAACCGTTCATAACTAATTACGTTAGAATGTTCTAACTTAACATAACCTGGCGTGTTCAAGATTAAACGCCACATGCTTTGCAGAAAACGGGAATATGCATCCGGTTAGCAAGTTCAGCATAGCAGTAGGCATGAAAATAACAGTACAAGATAACAAGAGAAGCAACATTGCAGAGGTGATGGGCGTCTAATGACCGACGTTGACAAATGCAAGGTAGAGTCATCAGTAGGATATGGCATTGAGTTAGACATTGAGTTAGGGCATCAGACTTAGACGAGTCCCGAGGCGTCACAGGACCGATAGGACAGGTTACCGAAATAAGATTGTAATCGGAGGAGCCCAACAGAGGGAATAGTTTACAAATTAAGCTGAAGGGCTAGAGGTTAGGTAGAGGTCAAGAATGTGATGATGTCTCAAAAACAGTCAGGAATACCGGTAGGGCGCTGCACCAGCTGCTTTTGGTCATGGATGATAGCAAGGTTGAAAGCTTGATTACCA
>JACEEZ010015171.1:605000-615000 GCA_016584305.1 Chionoecetes opilio
CACAGGGGTCAGTATGAGCCTCTTATCATAGGCGCCACTATGAAAAAATTAATCATACCTGCGCCACCATGGGCGAGGGCTAACCATCACAGCCCTCAAGTGAACCTTCAGGGCATGCCATCCAAGCCCTGAAGGTCATACTGCCTACATGCACATTAGACATAAATGTTGAAAAAAAAATTCTATTGCTCCTTTCCTTACACGTCAGGTCACATCCCCCGCCATTTAGTCAGTCAGCATCCAGGTTCTCAGGAATAGATGTTCTCCTCACGTCTATATTATCATAATCACGTACATCAACCGTACCTTTATTTCGTGTGATTATGCTAGTGTGTTTGTGTAAAATAAAATATTTATTTTTTCTATGGTGTGGTTTCATCACACGAAAGTCCTAGTATCACGAATGTGCTACTAGACTCTTCATACAGTGAATCGCACTATTATAGTACTAAACCAAGTCATTTCATCGGTACAAGTGGCATCGTGGTATATTTGATTGCTGGAGTTATAAATTGTAGATAGAGTTTAATGCAGGTAAGTACCATCTAATCAAATTTGGATGAAGTGATAGAAGACCAAAGTGGGTGTATAGGTTAGGTAATAACAAAATAATATAATCAGAGAATGAAAGAGATATGGGTGTAATGATAAATAAGAACTTGTAACACCAGAGGATCACATACATGAGGAAAAAAAATATGTATGCATTGTTAGCAAATATGAGAACAGCCGTCATATGTGTCGATAAAGAATGGATAGAACATTTTTAATTTCATTCATAAGACCCATATAAAAATATGCAGCAATGGTAAGGAACCCACATCTAGAGAGACATTATGAAAGATAAAGTACAAAGAGCAGCAACAACATCATAACATAAGGAAGCCATAAGAGGCCGGGAGGTCTGCACGGGATAGTTCGTGCTACATTCACCTTTCATCCCTATCCACAGATATGTCTAGTCTTCTTTTATTAAAACTCTCTATTGACTCTGCACTACTAAAAGAAAATCCATATCAGACACTATGAGGCATCGTTTTTCGCAAATATCTTCTAAACAAACAGTTGGTTGGATCAACATGCCAGTTTGGCACAGCTTGTCTGACACCGTGCCCTAATTTATGGCAGTAGAGTGCATTGTCAACTGTGTTTAATGAAGGAGTTTACTCGTGGCTTTGACGGCGAAGCTGGCAAGAGACGAGTAGACATTCGGACAGGGGAAGGTTTGAGGTGACGTACTTGTGATGTATCCATCACGCTCCATTTACCTCTCTCTCTCTCTCTCTCTCTCTCTCTCTTCTTTCTCTTTTCTCTCTCTCTCTCTCTCTCTCCTCTCTCTCTCTCTCTCTCTCTCTCTCTCTCTCTCTCTCTCTCTCTCTCTCTCTCTCTCTCTCTCTCTCTCTCTCTCTCTCTCTCTCTCTCGTCCATTTGCGTTGTACATGAGATATGACGCCATGCACATGCTCTTGTCTACAATGGCAGATAACCCGAAAGTATATGCTAAGTATGGTAGGGTGCTTATGCACACGACAGTGATACTCGTTCCAGCGTAATTGGCTGTTGCTTAAGTGATGTATGAGGTTTGTTGGGTAATTATACAACCATTGAAAGTTGTATATGACCTTCTTTCCCAGAGGCCACGTTGTGCGTATGGGATGAGGTAGCTGTGGCTTGATTATTTATAGGACATCGGGTTGGAGTCGGAAAGAAATAAGGGTGGAAATGGAGCGGGGATTCAAGAGCAGAGTAAGAACTTAAAACAAATGGCAATTAAGAAATACATAAATACATTAATTCTCGTAAATACATTAATTCTCATTAAGCGTGAGGGAGAATCGGGGTTACGGGGATGGAGGAAGGCTAGGAGGGAGGGAGTGGAAGCCGAGAGTGGAGGATGAGGACGTGGCTTGATATACGTCACAAGTACGTCACCTCAAACCTTCCCCTGTCCGAATGTCTACTCGGCTCTTGCCAGCTTCGCCGTCAAAGCCACGAGTAAACTCCTTCATTAAACACACTTGATAATGTACTCTACTGCCATAAATTAGGGGACGGTGTCAGACAAGTTGCGTCAAACTGTCATGTTGATCCAACTGTTTGTTTAGAAGATATTTGCGAAAAACGATGCCTCATAGGGTCTGCAATGGATAGTAAGTACCTGATAACTGAGTCTATTCCAATCATCTACCCCCCTATTTCTGAACGAGCTTTTCGTAATTTCTTTTCTTCCAGTTTGAATCCGTTACTTCTTGTTCAATCCTGTTTACCAATCTGAATTTTTTTTTCTTACATCGCCTTTATCATATCCATTCAACTACTTGATTAAATACTTCTATCAGATCACTTCTTTTCTACACCACTCCATTGAGTGTAAATAGAAAAGCTTCGATCTCCTCTCATAACAAAGCCTGCGCATCCCATGTATCATTTTCGTCATCGTTTTCTGCACTGATTCTAGTAATCCTATATCCATTCGGAGGACGATAACTGCACTGGAAAATCGAGGTGAGATCTAACATGTGCGAAATACAGCAGTAGAATAATCGCAGCACTTCTACATTAAGTCCTAGCAATGAATCAACGCTCTATTAGCATGATTTCTAGCCTCAGTACATTGTTTTCTACGACCGAGATCCAAGCCTACTTGCACACCGTAATACCCTTTCATATTCTGATCCTTTCATTAATATATTGCGTAAAGTGTCCCCAACAAAAGGATCTTCTCTACCAACATCAATTACACTACACTTGTCAATATCAAATCCCATCTGACACCTGAGTAGCCACGCGTTCAACTTATCTAAGTCTCCCTAATAATGTTAAGTTGTACACCAAGTCTCATAAGATCTGACGACAAATTAGGGAATTTACGATTAACCATGATGAGGGACAGAGGGAAAAGAATAAATATGTTTATAGTGTACAATTGTATTACAGAAAAATAAAGACCACATATAAAAAAAACTTATTTCTGCAAGGGGATTCGACATTAAAAAGACACAGCAAGAGACTTTATATGCGAGGAGATAATGATGTGGAGAAGTCCAGTCTCTTAAATAAATCGATAATCTTACAAACTACACAACCAGAGTAAGTGATGTGTGCAAGCGTTATACAAAAATCTGAAAACGTAATAATTGATGTAAAATGAAGAGACATTTCGAGCTGACTCATTATTGTAAACACACACACACACACACACACACACACACACACACACACACACACACACACACACACACACACACACACACACACACACACACACACACACCACACACACACACACACACACACACACACACACACACACACACACACACACACACACACACACACACACACACACACACACACACACCACACACACACACACACACACACACACACACACACACACACACACACACACACACACACACACACACACACACACACACAACACACACACACACACACACACACACACACACACACACACACACACACACACACACACACACACACACACACACACACACACACACACACACACACACACACACACACACACACACACACACACACACACACACACACACACACACACACACACACACACACACACACACACACACACACACACACACACACACACACACACACACACACACACACACACACACACACACACACACACACACACACATGTAGTATATTACGAAATGTACACACTTTGAAATAGTGTAAACCACGTGAGGCAGACTTGAACCGCCCCTGGTATGCACGTGATCGTCATACTACAACACTGTACCACAATACCACCCCTCCACATCCCCAAACCAACTCTACACTTTACTAATCGTTTACCCCTACAACACCTTACCACCACCACTCTCTCACACCCAATCACCCCCTCAAGCCCCTCCCAGCCACTACACCACCAGTTCACGCCCTCCATTCACCCACCACCACACACTCACACTTGGAGCTTGTCCTGATGCTGTTGAGGAGTGCGATGTAGATCTTCAACCGCATCTCTAGACGGTCTACCTCCCGCACCCGTTCCTCCAGGAGGGCGAGGCGCGCCAACAAGGCCTCAGGTTTGTGGGGACAGGGGTTCGGCCTCTTCTATTTGGGAAGTAAGACGCAGCGTCAATAACCAAACAAACGACTCATCGTGTTAACATTAATATCCCGAAAGATAAAAACATAAGAATTGATAAAAAAATGTGCATGGCGGAGAACCTGGTGGTGCAGAAAAAGTAAATCAGGTTTGAATTGTATCCGAGGAATATTTCAATGTATATAGGAATATTCTAAGGTCAAGAATCCGCTACACAGTTTACACTTGGTGGTTTATGTGGATGTGCTTCTATGAAAATACGTGGCATGTAGACATTATATGTAAAAATATTACGTGAAATATTAAAAATATTATAGTATTAATAATATTAATATTAACATAAACATTTAAAAATATTATGTAATAATATTACGCAATCATGAAAGTCGCTTCGACATGAATCCGTTTCGATATTCTTGTAGTGGGGCCATGGCAGCATATGGCATGTAACAATAATAACAACACTACAGCAGCGGCAAGAGGGACAGTAAGATAAAAAAAAAAACATTTACAGATGCTTGTATGTTGATTTCATAGTGTAAACTACCCTTTCCGTGGTCAACAGCAACCACACGTTCCTCTGATCAGTCATAAATCAGATTCCCCCGCATAACATCAACCTAACCAATAGTAACCATGTGCTTCCCTACCATCCCCTCCCATCACACTCACATGACAGCAGCCGGTGTGTTGGCAGCCCGACGGCCGCACAGACACCACGTATCTCAGCTTCTCCATCTTGGTTAGGTGGTTTGGTACCGTAACATGTGGGCACCGGGAGGGCGGGGGTGTTGGGCTGGAGCGCTTCATGCGTCTCTGGGGTCGGTTGGTGCGCAGAGGCCTGCTGAAAGCCACCTGTGCGCCCTGTTGGTTTGACTCCAATACATCAGACCATGGATGGAGATGGCCTCTCAACACATCTGTCGCGCCGCCATTTAATGTTCCATGACGACTTGTGTTTCTAGGGACAACCGATGGTTCCCTCAGCTGGACGCGCCTGGCTGGTGGAGGACCGGTTTCAAGGACAGCTCTGAGATCTTGCAGCACCGAATCAAGAACCGCCAGCTCCTGGACACCTGGCTCAGTCACGCCTACCGAGGAGCCGCACTGCACCAGTAAAAGCACGCAGGCGAGCACTATACTGGTTGACGACATGGCTGCAACCTGTGGAGCAACGGTGCTGTTACCACTGCTACTATCACCTCCACCACAACATCAACAACAACTGTAATACTGCCACATATATTGCTACTGATTACTGCTGTTGCTGACGATGATAATGACAATGATAATAATGATGATGATAATTATAATATCAATCAATCAATCATTGGGGGCATACGCCGGGGGGGTGTCGCCTCGCCCACCCTACGACGCCACTCCCGGGGGTCACCACGCGCGTGTCCCCATGCAGGCTCCTTTCCTATACCAAGCAGCTCTCGACAGGAAACATTACCTTGCCCTAGCCACGACCCTTGTGGGCGCCCCCTTGGCCTCCTCCATGCCGGATTGTCTCTTACAGATACAACCTGATGGAAAGGATCGGTTTCAGCGCAGCGTGCCACATGCCCATATAGCCGAAGTTGGCGCTGACGGACTATGCAGGTAATGGGCCTCAATTCAGTATCACGGTGCAATCGCTGATTTGACACGTAATCATCCCAGTGATACCCTATGATTCTGCAAAGACACTTATTACCAAAGGCATCGATTCGTCTCTTCAAGTCGCTATTTAATGTCCATTTCTCAAAACCATGGAGTAAAACAGGGATCACAAGCGACTTGAAGATCCGGATCTTTCTTCTCCTGCACAGGTACCGACAACGCCAAATACTCCTGCGAAGCCAGTCCATAACACCGTGGGCTATGCCAATCCGCCGTATGACTTCTTCACGTGACCCGTCGTCATTATGGACTGCGCTACCAAGGTATGTAAAACTTTCCAAGATCTCAATGTCCTCGCCGCAAGCATGAACAGACGGTATTGTTTCATCTAGTAAGCCTCCAAACACCTGGACCTTGATCTTAAGCCAGGAGACCTCAAGTCCCAAAGGCTTTGCATCCTCGTGCAGCGCCTCTAGACCCCTCACCAGGACCTCCAGCGACTCAGCAAAGATTACTGCATCATCGGCAAAAACAAGATCAGTGATCTTGGAGTTGCTGATGGATGTTTCACAATCACTTTGATCTACAACTTTGCCCAATACCCAGTCCATACAAGTATTGACAAGTGATGGGGCAAGGACGCACCCTTGCTTCACTTTTGTATTAACAGGAAAATAGCTGGATACCCCTCCCCCACACTTCACAGCACTCACAGTCCCAGAGTACAGACCATTCATCAAACCAATAGTCCGTGTAGGAATCCCGCAAAGTCGCAGAAGATTCCAGAGTGACTCACGATACACTGAGTCAAACGCCTTCTTGAGATTAACATAGGCTGCAAGCATCCCCTGTCGAAGCTCACGTCGGCGTTACACCAGGACACGAAGCGCTAGAATATGGTCCGTTGTTGACTTACTAGACGTAAACCCAGACTGCTGAGGTTTCTGATGCTTCAGCAGATGACTGTGGATCCGTGTCAGCAATAGATGGGCAAGCACCTTGCCTGGCACGAATATATATATATATATATTATATATATATATATATATAAATATATATATATATATATATATATTATATACATATATATATTATATATACTTATAATATATATATATATATATATATATATATATATATATATATATATATATATATATATATATATATATAATACATATATAATATATATATATATATATATATATATATATATATATATATATATATATATATATAATATATATATGTATGTATGTATATATATATATATATATATATATATATATATACTATATATATATATTCTGGTCTGTACTCTGGGAATGAGAGTGCTGTGAAGTGTGGGGTAGGTGTATCCAGCGACACATCATCCTGCGTCTTTCCTGTTAACACAGGAGTGAGGCAAGGGTGCGTCCTTGCTGTATCACTTTTCAACAGTTGTATGAACTGGGGATTGGGCAAAGTTGTAGATCAAAGTGATTGTGGAGCATCCCTCGGCAACACCAAGATCACTGATCTTGTTTTTGCCGATGATGCCGTAATCTTTGCTGAGTTGCTGGAGGTCCTGGTGATGCCTCTCCAGGCGCTGCACGAGAAGGCAAAGTCTATAGGACTTGAGGTCTCCTGGCTCAAGACCAAGATTCAGGCGTTTGGAGGTTTACTAGATGAAACAGTACAGTTTGTTCATGTGTGCGGTGAGGACATTGAGATCTTTGAAAGCTTTACAGTCTTACGGCGGATTGGCATAGCCACTGTGGTAGGAACTCGCTCAGCGGAAGCATTTGGCGTTGCCGGTACCTGTTCAGGAGGACAAAGATCCGGATCTTCAAGTCGCTTGTGATACCTGTCTTACTCTATGGTTGTGAGACATGGACACTAAATAGCGACTTGAAAAGGCGAATCGATGCCTTTGGTAATAAGTGTCTTCGCAGAATCATGGGGTATCGCTGGGATGATTATCTGTCAAACCAGCGATTGCACCGTGAGACTGAATCGAGGCCTTTTACCTGCATAGTCCGTCAGCGCCAACTTCGGCTATATGGGCATGTGGTACGCTACACTGAAACCGATCCTTCCCATCGGGTTGTATCAGCAAGAGACAATCCGGCATGGAGGAGGTCAAGGGGGCACCCACAAGGCTCGTGGCTGGGGCAAGTTGATGCTTCCTGTCGGAAGTTGCTTGGTATGGGAAGTGAGCCTGCCTGGGCACTCGCGCGTGATGATCCCCGGGAGTTGCGTCGTAGGGTGGGCGAGACGACGCGCCCCCCGGCGTATTCCCCCAAATATTGATATATATATATATATATATATATATATATATTCTCTTAGACAAACGAGGTTGAAAGCAGTCGAACGTTCTCCTTTCTTCATTTTTTTACGCACAGGTTATATTTGCCGTACAATTTTCTTGTGTTCTTCTGATATGTTATTCAGAGGTTGTCCTTTGGATTGTGACGTTTCGTAGCAAACGTTGCGGCGTATTAATCGTCCTAATGACCCAGAAAGACCCCTCGCTCTTATCTACTACAAAACCAGGAAAACTGCCCATGTTCTGCTTCGTAACACCCCCAGCGTGACCAAGACGCCCCTTCAAGAAGACCACGTCATTTACCAACACACTTGTGACAGTGAGGAATGTGGACCTCACTTTTTTATTGGAATGACGCGGACTAGACTGACGAGGCGCCTTACTTGTCACCTGAATAATGGGTCAATCAAGAACCACTAAAACACCATGCACAGCTCCCGCCTGACAAGAGATGAGCTTAACAAAAACACCACGATACTTGATAAGGAACAAGATCCTCGCCGCCTTCTTTACCTAGAAGCAATATACTTCGTTTTAAAACAGCCCACAATCAACACGCAGCCAGATGATTCCCAGGTGTTGCCAACATCTAAACGACACGTCTCCCTTAACCCTAGAACGCTAAACTTCTGTTTTTGTAACATGATCACTAAACAAGGGTACGACGTACCCGAACTTGGAAAATGAAAAAAAAATACTATATATGAAAATTTATTGATACAAACCATTAGACATCTAAATGTATGTATCCTACAATTAATTAAGCTATTTATAATTACTAAATACTTAACGTTATGTAGGAACAGATTTTTAAAAATAAAGTGTGAAAACCCATTTTTTTTTTTTTAAATGTAGAAAAAAAATTTACCAAAAAAAAACCGCACCGCCGATTATAACTAAACCTAGCCTAAACACTCCCAGATAAGTGGCCACTGCTTTCAGGTTGTCTCCAGTCCTCGGTCAAAGCACAAACTGTCGGGAAGAGGGGTGAAAAAAGACCCTTTTTTAGTGACGAAAAAATGTCCTTTTTTTAATATAATGCGTTTTTAGCCCATGATTTCGGTTGTAAAGTATATTTATCGACTATTCACAACAAAATAATGGTGCTTGGTATAAAACGGCAACATTCAAACTTCCCTCGGCATCACACACAGTCGTCACAGATAGCGTAGTAGTGGTTGGGGCAAACAGGCTTGTTACAGGTGACACACCTGAACCGTGTCTTCTTATCAAGCTTGTTTGGACAAGCACAGCACCGCGCGTTTGGCTCTTTGACAAACTGCTGGATTCTTTCTAGGGCCACCCATTCCAGTGGGGTTGATCCCGCACACTTGGGCTATTACAGCCCTCACCTGCCGGTGCTGAGTCGGGGCGCTGAGGCGGCTCTCCGCTGAGGGCTTTATAAGGTCCTAGGACAACTGCTCCATATATTTTTTCCTGGTCAGGGGTGTGTTCCCAACACGGATCATGTTGTGTTTGTGGATGATCCACGAGTTTATTAGAGCTGCATTCAGGATGCCGTAGAAGAGTCACAGCGGCCACCTCTTTGTTTTCCTGCTGCAGCTGTACTGTGCACACATTTGGTCAAAGGTGTCCACACCACCTTTTGTCTTGTTGTAAAAATCTATCATCTCTGGCTTCCCAGTCCCTGTTATGGATGGCTGCGTGTGCATGGAGGACATTAGGAGAACGGTCTTCTTGGCAGTAGCTGTGTCTGGAACGTAGGAGACCAAAGTTATGTCATTGGTGAAGAGGAATGCACTAGCCCCTGGTACCCTGTTGCTCTTTTCCTTCATCATGATTGGAATCTCTTTCTTATTCCCTTCACAGTTCCCACCAGCGTCATCCCACAGTTATGGAGCAGATCTTGGATGAGGGGCACTGAGGTGAACCAGTTGTCAACAGTAACATTACGGTTGGTGTGGTGGTAGGGCCGTGTCAGGTCACGAGTAAATGTGTGGCCAAGATTTTCCCCAACT
>JACEEZ010015171.1:620000-622500 GCA_016584305.1 Chionoecetes opilio
TGGTTCCAAAAATGTGGTATATGATGGGATTCCGCCACGGGGGGCGGAACCTATACCACACACACACACCACACACACACACACACACACACACACACACACCACACACACACACACACACACACACACATACATACATACTTTCGCTTTTATCAATGTATATATATATATACATATATATATATACTAGCCGCAAAGCCGCCCTCCGGGCGGACTTTTTGGCTAGCTCCTGCGGAGGGCTATTGGTGGGCCTTTGGCCTACCACCTGTGTTTGGTGGGCCTTCGGCCCACCAAACACAGACTCTCCAGATAGCCCCTTCTAACTTTCCTGAAATCATGGATATAGAAATGTATGTATTAACGCTTACCCATCACCACACACCCATTCCCTCACCCAATTACCCACACCCCACACCCATTCACTCACCCATTACCCATAACCCCCCACCCATTCACTCACCAATTACCCATCACCACACACCCATTCACTCACCCATTACCCATCACCCCCCCACCCACTCACTCACCCATTACCCATCACCACACACCCATTCACTCACCCATTACCCATCACCCCCACCCATTCACTCACCCATTAACCATCACCACACACCCATTCACTCACCCATTACCCATCACCACACACCCATTCACTCACCCATTACCCATCACCACACACCCATTCACTCACCCATTACCCATCACCCCCCCCCTATTCCCTCACCCATCACCCATCACCCCCATCCCATCACCCCCCACCCATTCACTCACCCATCACCCCACACACCCATTACCCATCACCCCACCCATTCACTCACCCATTACCCATCACCCTACATCAAGGTTTCCTCAATTCTCGCAACCCACTTTTTTTTCACAATTCTCGCTAATAGGCTGCTAAAAAAAAAAGAGTGATCGGATCATCTCATAAGTGGGCTTAAAACCTTCCCCTGCTCGACCCGGTTCCAAAACTGTGCCATATGATGGGATTCCGCCACGGGGGGCGGAACCTATACCACACACACACACACACACACACACACAGACAGACAGACACACTTTCGCTTATATTATTATATATATAATATAAGCGAAAGTGTGTCTGTCTGTCTGTGTGTGTGTGTGTGTGTGTGTGTGTGTGGTGTGTGTGTGTGTGTGTGTGGTGTGGTGTGTATAGGTTCCGCCCCCCGTGGCGGAATCCCATCATATGGCACAGTTTTGGAACCGGGTCGAGCAGGGGAAGGTCTTAAGCCCACATATGAGATGATCCGATCACTTTTTTTTCTCTTTTTTTAGTAGCCTATTAGCGAGAATTGTGAAAAAAAAGTGGGTTGCGAGAATGAGGAAACCTTGATGTAGGGTGATGGGTAATGGGTGAGTGAATAGGTGGGGTGATGGTAATGGGTGTGGGGTGATGGGTGATTGAATGGGTGGGGGGGTGATGGGTTGGGGGTGATGGGTGATGGGTGAGGGAATAGGTGGGGGTGATGGGTAATGGGTGAGAGAATGGGTGTGTGGTGATGGGTAATGGGTGAGTGAATGGGTGAGTGGTGATGGGTAATGGGTGAGTGAATGGGTGTGTGGTGATGGGTAATGGGTGAGTGAATGGGTGGGGGGTGATGGGTAATGGGTGAGTGAATGGGTGTGTGGTGATGGGTAATGGGTGAGTGAGTGGGTGGGGGGTGATGGGTAATGGGTGAGTGAATGGGTGTGTGGTGATGGGTAATTGGTGAGTGAATGGGTGGGGGGTTATGGGTAATGGGTGAGTGAATGGGTGTGTGGTGATGGGTAATTGGTGAGTGAATGGGTGTGTGGTGATGGGTAAGGCGTTAATACATACATTTCTACATCCATGATTTCAGGAAAGTTAGAAGGGGCTATCTGGAGAGTCTGTGTTTGGTGGGCTGAAGGCCCACCAAACACAGGTGGTGGGCCGAAGGCCCACCAATAGTCCTCCGCAGGAGCTAGCCAAAAAGTCCGCCCGGAGGGCGGCTTTGCGGCTAGTATATATATATATATATATATATTTTTTTTTTCTTTTTTTTTTCTCACAAAAATAAGATAAGCTCTGATTGGGGCCAACATAAAATTATAGTAAATAACAAGATATATGGTTAGATGTTACTTAGCGTATGCTGATGGCATCCTTTTTATGAGCAGGACATGAAAGAGGTGGAGAGAACAGAGGAGATGAGGAGTGCATGACAGAGGAGACACCAAAAGAACTTATGGAGAGGTGAAGAAGAGAATATCAGATGGACGAGAAACAGAGTTAATAGAAGTGCATTTTTTCAAAGTGCATTTTGTGTGTCCTTGGCCAGTCCTTTGTGATGTAAAAATATTAAAAAAGTAGTTAAAAACCGAGGTTGGTCAGATTTCAGTATTGAACAAAGCATTGGGAATATACAATCTACATGACTGCTTCATCACGTCAAAGCTCTTTTTCTTAGGGTTTTACTCCTACTGATGAAAATAAAAATAATATCGAAGTTGAACCCCA
>JACEEZ010015171.1:625000-660350 GCA_016584305.1 Chionoecetes opilio
TACATGATAGCGGCACTGAAGCTCTTTTGGCGAAATCAAATCATGTCCGAAATTTGTAATCCTCAATATCTCTTCGGTCATTTTATAATTTTTGATGAAATTTTTTTGTTAAAAAAGGAATACAAGTTTTACTGTTAGACAACTGCCATATCACACAAATGTATTAAGTTTAACCCCCACATCACAATGAATTTGTGTATACCTCCACCATATCAGATCTAATTATATGGATTGGTGCAGGCATCATCCTGCAACCTCATGCACTTGCAGAAAGTGGTGCAGCTCACCTCTTCCATGCGGCATGGACATGTGGCTCGAGAACACTTGCCAAGTTACAGGTCACTGTCCACCGCTTATTCAGAGTTTTGCACCCTGTGACTGGAACAAGGCGGTCGTTCTCTAGCTGATACCCAAAATGTAGTGGTCTATGATGCTGGGTTGGAAGAGGTGGATAATCGAGTATGTACAGAACCAGGCTTGCATTATGTGTGGAAGCAAACCCTCTGACGATGGAGGCAAATTTTGATGTGATGAGGCCTTGGCCTGATGATATATATTTGGGAACGAAGCTCTGTGAAGGACGAAAATTGGCTAGTCTCAATTAACACCAGCACGAGGAATTTTTCAGCGTCAGCCTTGGTCTCGGGTGTAATTGTCTTTTATCTACCAAAATTTCTAAGCAATTGGGTGAGCTGGGCTTTGAGAGCATCTTTCTTGGTGCCTACTTTGCTTGTTGCATCACATCCAGTCTAGCTGTGCAAGGCAGGAAGGACATTGCAAACGTCTTGACAAAGACGACTACTGTATACTGGACGTGCTACTCAGTTTGGGCTATTTCCAATGGAGGTCAATTCCGCGATGCCTGACATTTTCGAACATCACTCCCATATCCCTTCCTATGGTTTATCAGTATAAATGATATACTGTTATCTTCGTAAATGTTTCTTCTATAATATTATCAAATAAAAAGCAGTAAAACACACTAAAGAAAGGCCATTATGAGACTCCGAAAAAATATGCATGAACTTAATATTCACTTAAACTCTTCGCCATATAATATTTTGCGAGAAAACGTTTTACATGAAGGATATCAAAAGAAGCGGAATTGCATTAGCTTTCCATTGATATATTTAGTTTTTTGATAAATGAATCAGTAGTCCGGTGGCAGAGCAGCATATTTCTAGTAAACCTTGCAATGTTTGGCAACAATAGTTTTTTGGCTTATTATAGGTATTAGTGTCTAGATAAAATTTAGGGTGGGTGGCCACTTGTCACCGGCTTGGCTTTTCAGAATCCACGATGGCCGCCAAGATGACCGCCATATATAATCAAAATATAAATTAGCTGTAACTCCTGTTCTAAGTACAGTAAAAGGATGAAATTGGTGTCTAAATATATGTTTTAGAGACCAAGGAAGTGGATTATGATGTTATTGGATCATTTGGCGGCCATATTGATGGCATAAATCCAATATGGCCGCCAAAATACTTGTAAAAATGCCAAAATCATACTAAAACTAATATAACACTGGGGAACAAATTTTTGTTGAGTTAGGTCTGACACTTGTTATTAAGTAATTTTTGGGTGCTGAATCCAAACTGATCTCAGTTTTTCTCTATCACGTCAAGTTTTTGAACTGTAGGATTTTCGTTTTCTTAAAACATATGAAAAATACTGTACATAACAGTAACAGTGCTTATTTTATAAAAAGTTGCAAATGTTAACATACAATGAAAAATGAAAGAAATAGGCATGAATAGAATGTTTATTTAACATTATCATGTTTTTAGAAAGGATAAGGCTATAATTGTGTGCAGGTTAAGGAAAAAAATTACGTTTGTAGCTTTGTCTGGAGTGTTCAACTTGAGAACTATCGCGTTTGATGCTCCAACAATAGTCAGCCATCATATGCACATCCCATCTACCCTGGTAACGTTCTTCCATAACCTTCAAATCTTGGTGAAATCGTTCACCTTGCTCGTCGCTAGCAGCACCAAGATTTTCCGGAAAGTTGGCAAGATGGCTATGCAAAAAATGTACTTTAATACTCATGTTGCAACCAAGCGCTTTGTAGCTCTCCAATAGTTTCTGAACAATTTCTGTGTAATTACTTGCACGTGTATTTCCAAGAAAGTTCTTGACGACGTCTTTGAATGATAGCCAAGCATTCTTTTCAAGGTCTGACATAGTACCGTTGAAATGTTCATCTTTGATGAGCTGTCGAATTTGTGGACCATCAAACACACCGGCCTTGATTTTTTCAATTGACAGTCCAGGAAATGCCAAGATGATGTACTTCAAACAGTCGCCATCAGTTGACAATGCTTTTACAAAAAATTGTTTCATGAGACCTAGTTTTATGTGCAGAGGTGGGAATATTATTTTCTTCCTGTCAGCAAGTGGCTCATGTACAATGTTAGGATCTCCAGGTTTAAGATCAGATCTCGGAGGCCAATTGGTCTGAACCCAATGCTTCTCTCGAGCTCTGCTATCCCACATACAGAGAAAGCAGGGATACTTTGTGTATCCACGTTGTTGACCAAGAAGGAAGGACACCATTTTAAGGTCAACACAGATGATCCAATTGTGTTTGTCATATTGCAATAACTCAATGACTCTCTTTACATCTCCATATTCTTCACGAAGACAGACCGAATGCCCAATAGGGACTATTGCCAAAATAGTCAAGCCAAACCGCTTGCCATTGTGTAGAAGGACACACTTCAAGCTCCGCTTTGAGCTATCAATAAACAATCGCCATTCATTTGGATTGTAGATTGAAAGCCCTAATTCCTTCAGTAAACCAGGAATGTTATGGCAAAACACAAAACCGCTGGCACTTCGAAAGTACTGCAGAAATGTACTTTCTCTGGTTCGAAAGTATGATACCTTCACTCCTTGTTCAAGTATGTTTTTCTCGTTCAGTCTTGATGCTAGTATTTCTGAAGCTTTTTTGGATAGGCCCAAATCACGTGCTAAATCATTCAACTCGTGCTGATCAAATCCCCTACGAACTGAATCCTCGTGAATGTCAAAATCTGCATCATTGCTGTCACTGCGTTCTTCAACATCACTCAGATCTTCTAGAGGAGGTAGTTGTTCGAAAACTGGCACTGGAATTTCAGCTGAATGAGGCATTGGTCTTATAGCTGACGGTAGATTAGGATATTCTATTTTACTTTTATTTTTCTTGTTAAATCCTGATGTTTTCACTAAACAAAAGTAACAGTCTGTGGAATGATCTTTTTGCTCTCGCCAAACCATGGGGATACCAAATGCCAACTTTTCACGTGTTCCTTTGGTCCACATCCGTAATCTCTCGACACACTGCTTGCACACTTTGTGAGGGGCCCATAGCTTGTCTTGATCACCGAGTTTCACTTTAAAATATGCGAAATATGCTTGTTTGACAAATACGCTGATGCTTGCCCTCTGACTTGGAATGGTGAAACTACCACATATATAGCAGAAGGAGTCAGGGTTGTTTCGGCATTTATGACGAGACGTAGCAGGAGCAGACATGATCTGAAACAAAAGAAATATATACCTATGTAAATAAAACACTAAGCTGGAATAGTTACAAGCTTTGAAAACAAAAAAAACCAGCATAAAACGAAATAGAAATTACAATGGTATGTTGTTACAAGGTTAAGAGAAAAGCCATAACAAATCCTCCTAATTCCTACTATCCTAGCTTTCTGTTTGCAGATATTGATAGTACTGACCTATTGGGAGCTGCACACACCTCTCACCGCACTGTCTCAATTGTAACTGCACAAACAATTTGCCACATAGCTCTCGATGAGTCAAATCGTAATCAGTTGGCAAGTTTTACTACAGCTCACAAGTGGAATTTTGCTTATCTGGAGGGTAAGCTGTGGAGAAAAAACTTGACGTGCTAGAAAAAAACTGACTACAGATTTGGAATCCGCATGCCAATTTTAGTCTAAATAAGCTCAAAAATCTAACTCAACAATTTATTTTTTTCAAATTGTTCCCCAGTGTAATTTTTCAAAACTTGTATATGATAGTATAAGCTTGTCCATATCTTAATTGGGGGTTTCAGGTCAGACTGCTGAAAATATAACAAAATCGGTTTGATAAAATTTTTGAATTACCATTATTCAAAAACTAAATTTCATTGGGGATTGCAAATGGTTGCATTTAGACGGCATTTGTGTGGACTTTATTCAGTTAGTGCCCGGTGTGGGTATATCAAAAAGTATGAGAGCGGTAACTCTTACAATTTGTATCTATTTTACACTTTGTTACCCTCTATCTCAATTAATTATTGACGGAGAGTGTTCATTTTTACTGGGCATATCATTGACATTATCCACTATATATGTGCAAAGAACGAGCTCTAAGTGGGCCTTAATTTGAAAAATGAAAATATATATTTTTGTTTTTTGCATTTTTATTCTCGTCCCATTCACGCACCATTAATAATAGAGACTTGAGTTACAGTATGCTTTTAGAAAGTAATTGTATCTACCCCCTAATTAACACGTTTGAGGAATTCAATGAAAAAAATACTCCATAATTGTTCAAATATGAGCTTAAAATCTCTTTTTTGAAGATTTTCAAAGTCTTCCCGTTTCAAAAGGGAGGTTCATTCAGGCATGCAATTTACTCTATATTGTAGAGAATCTAATGCTACTTGCCATTTGAGTGTCCCCCTAAATAAAAATAATATATTTATGCATATATATGAGTGCAAAAACTTTAAAGAAAAAAATATTTGTCTATATGCCCATATTTGGAGGATTGTAATTCTAAGACTTTTTATCATAAACCCTTGAAATTCTAACATCTCCTAAATAGTAGTATATTGTGCTATGAGAAGAAATGTTAATGCTGTATCATAATTTATCTTTGATTGCTAGTGACTCAAAAATCAGTCATAGGACTTTCTATCTGACGCCGCCGCTGCCTCGGAGAAACGAAGCGAATGTGTTCCCTCCTGCACATGTGTGTGTGTGTGTGTGTGTGTGGATTGAACAAGCTGCATCAATTCCCGCCTTGAAGTGCTAATGGGCTCACTCTCCATGGTTATATCTACCATGTCAGTATCGTTGGAGTAGACACCCTCGCCGCCAGACTCGCCTCCGCCGCTCACGTCAAGCATCGGCACCTCGTTGGATGACTTGGACTCGTCGTCCCAGCTAAGGTCGATCATCAGAACGTCATTTTCCTGGGGCATCATGATGATGGGAGGGCGGGCGTTCTGGTTATCAACAAACCGACCCTCCTTCTTCGTATAATATTATATATATAATTATAATATATATATATATATAATATATATTATATATATATATATATATATATATATATATATATATATATATATACTTCAAGGCAAGCAGGTCCGGCCTTCATACGCTATCGTAACTCACTCAGTCTAAACTCCTACACAGCCCACCCTTGCGCTCCTGTTGTTCCGTTCAAAAAAAAAAAAAAAAAAGAAAAAAAAATATCGATATATTTTCAGAGTGGAATTCACTCAATGTCTCGGAGAGAGGAGAGGTAAATGTGACTGAAAAGTCTCGATATTTTTTCAGAACGGAAATCACACAATGTCTCGGAGAGAGGTGTGGTAAATGTGACTGAAAAGTCTCGATATTTTTGCAGAGTGGAAATCACACAATGTCTCGGAGAGAGATGAGGTAAATGTGACTAAAAAGTCTCGATATTTTTGCAGAGTGGAAATCACACAATGTCTCGGAGAGAGGTGTGGTAAATGTGACTGAAAAGTCTTGTTGTTAGAGTCAGTTTCTCTCACAGCACACACGCTCGCTCGTGGAAGGGAACAACAGCAGCCCTGGTTAGGCTGTGTAGGAGTTTAGACTGAGTGAGTTACGGTAGCGTATGAAGGCCGGACCTGCCTGCCTTGTAGTAGTACAGTGGGTGCAAAAAAAAATGTTATATTGCAATATATCATCATAAAATGGCATAATTAATACACATATAAATACATTTAAATGGGTTTATTCATAGAAAAACATGTAAACATATTATAAAGGAATATTTATATTAAAGATATATACGAAGAAGTAGTAGGGTCGGTTTGTTGATCACCTCCCGTCGACGACGCCGCCGCTGCCTCGGAGAAACGAAGCGAATGTGTTCCCTCGTGCACATGTGTGTGTTGTGTGTGTGTGTGTGTGTGTGTGTGGATTGAACAAGCTTCATCAATTCTCGCTTGAAGTGCTGGGGGGCTCACTTTCCATGGTTACATCTACCATATCAATATCGTTGGGGTTAGACATCCTCCGCCGCCAGCTCGGCCTCCGCCGCTCACGTCAAGCATCGGCATCGTTGGAGACGGACTCGGTCACAAGCTAGCTCGCTTCAAAGTAATTTTGTAGGAGCGTCATGATAGGAGGGGGGGTTTTCTGATTATCAATAAACGAACTCTTCTTTGTAATATATAATATATATAATATATATATACTATATATATATATATATATATATATATATTTTATATATATTATTATATATTATATAATACTTCAAGGCAGGCAGGTCCTGCCTTCAGGTCCTTTGAACATCTTTTCACTATCAGACGATACCTGATAGTGAACAGATGTTCAAAGGAAGCAATGAGGAGAAACTCAAAGACATGGTGATAACTAGGGAAATGGTGGAAGAGGGTGTAGATAAAATGAAGAATTTTAAATCGCCAGGACCAGATGAGGTGTATCCCAGGGTATTAAAGGAATGCAAGGAGGTTGTTAGTGAGTCGTTAGTGCACATTTTTAGGAAATCGGTTGAGATAGGCGATGTGCCATTATTGTGGAGGAAAGGAAATGTTGTTCCCATATTTAAGAAGGGAGACAGAGGACTAAAGTCAAATTATCGACCCGTAAGTCTAACGTCAGTGGTGGGTAAATTATTGGAATCTATTATTGCAAAAAACATTAGCGAGCACTTAGATAAACATAGTTTCATCAATGATTCACAACATGGATTCACCAAGGGTAGGTCATGTCTCACCAATTTATTGAGTTTTTATAGGAAAGTTTATGAGACGGCAGATAATGATAGGGATTTTGATATAATATATCTGGACTTTAGTAAGGCATTTGACAAAGTACCACACGAGCGACTCTTAAATAAGGTTAGGGCTCATGGAATAGATGGGAAGGTTTTTCATTAGATTAGAGCTTGGCTAAGTAATATGCAACAAAGGGTTACAATTAATGGTTCTAAATCTGAATGGGGACTGGTGACAAGTGCAGTTCCACAAGGGTCTGTTTTGGGTCCATTACTATTTTTGATTTACATCAACGACTTGGATAGTGGGATTAACAGTGATATCAGCAAGTTTGCTGATGATACTAAGGTAGGTAGGATTATTGGATCACAGTCTGATGTAAACATATTGCAGGGAGACTTAGATAAACTTAACGAGTGGGCAGTCAGATGGCAGATGGAATTTAATATTGATAAGTGCAGCGTTATGAATGTTGGTAGAAAAAGCCCTGGTAATAGATACACCATAAGCAATGTATCGCTGATAAGATCAGAAGGTGAAAAAGATCTTGGAGTGAGGGTGAGTCCAGACCTCCGACCTAAAAAACAATGTATTGAGGTCAGAAATAGAGCTAATAGAGTATTAGGATTCATTACCATAAGTATTAAAAATAGAAGTGCGGAAGTTATTCTAAAGCTTTATCTGGCTCTAGTCAGGCCTCACCTAGACTATGCGGTTCAGTTTTGGTCTCCATATTACAGGATGTATATAGCCTTGTTAGAAACAGTGCAGAGAAGGATGACCAAAATGATACAGGGGATGCGTAACTTTAGTTATGAGAATAGATTGAAGTTATTAAAATTACACTCACTCGAGAGACGCAGAGTCGGGGGGGATCTAATAGAAGTTTTTAAGTGGATAAAGGGATTTAATAAAGGAGAGCTAGGAAAAGTTCTTACGGCTTTTAACCAGGGTAGAACAAGAAGAAACGGATTCAAGCTGGAAAAGCGTATATTTAGAAAGGAAATAAGGAAAAACTGGTTCACAAATAGGGTGGTGATTGAGTGGAATGGTCTCACTAGACAGGTAGTTAGTGCGGAGTCATTAAGAAGCTTTAAAGAGAGGCTGCATAGGTTCATGGATGGGGATGCAAGGTGGATGTAGGTAGTGTTAGGTGACAGGAACTACCACGTGTCCCCTACACAGCCCACTCCAGCACTGCTGTTGTTCCGCTCCAAAAAAACAAAAAACATAAAAAACTAAAAGTCTCGATATATTTTCAGAGTGGAAATCACACAATGTCTCGGAGATAGGAGAGGTAAATGTGACTGAAAAGTCTCGATATTTTTGCAGGGTGGAAATCACACAATGTCTCGGAGATAGGAGAGGTAAATGTGACTGAAAAGTCTCGATATTTTTGCAGGGTGGAAATCACACAATGTCTCGGAGATAGGAGACGTATATGTGACTGAAAAGTCTCGATATTTTTTCAGAACGGAAATTACATAATGTCTAGGAGAGAGGAGAGGTAAATGTGACTGAAAAGTCTCGATATTTTTGCAGGGTGGAAATCACATAATGTCTCGGAGATAGGAGACGTATATGTGACTGAAAAGTCTCGATATTAGAGTCAGTTTCTCTCACAGCTCATGGAAGGGAACAACAGCAGCCCTGGGTGGGCTGTGTAGGAGTTTAGACTGAGTGAGTTACGGTAGCGTATGAAGGCCGGACCTGCCTGCCTTGAAGTACAGTGGGCGCAAAAAAATTATACATTGCAATATTTCATCATAAAATGGCATAATTAAAACACATATAAATACATTTAAATGTCATAGAAAAACATGTAAACATATCATAAAGGAATATTTCTATGAAAGATAGATATATACGAAGAAGTAGTAGGGTCGGTTTGTTGATCACCTCCCGTCGACGACGCCGCCGCTGCCTCGGAGAAACGAAGCTAATGTGTTCCCTCGTGCACATGTGTGTGTGTGTGTGTGTGTGGATTGAACAAGCTTCATCAATTCTCGCCTTGAAGTGCTGGTGGGCTCACTTTCCATGGTTACATCTACCATGTCAATATCGTTGGGGTAAACGCCCTCGCCGCCAGACTCGCCTCCGCCGCTCACGTCAAGCATCGGCACCTCGTTGGATGACTTGGACTCGTCGTCCCAGCTAAGGTCGATCATCAAAACGTCATTTTCGTAGGGCAGCGTCATGATGGGAAGGCGGGCGTTCTGGTTATCAACTAACCGACCCTCCTTCTTCGTATATATATATATATATATATATATATATATATATTATATATATATATATATATATATTTTATATATATATATAAAATATATATATTATATATATATATATATATATATATATATATATATATATACCTCAAGGCAGGCAGGTCGGTGTATCTGAAGATTATACACAGTAGTTCATATCGGTGACAGGACAACTCATACCGCGGACAACTCATACCGGACAATTCATACCCTGCTGATTCATACCCCGGACAATTCATACCCCGGACAATTCATATCCCGGACAATTCATACCCCGGACATTTCATACCCCAGTCACCGAATAGTTTACTTATTGGAAATAATGAAATATATTTTTTAATGTCTATAAATAATTAATATAGGCCTATAACGTTTTATATATACTTTTTTGGGGCATGATTTTTTTTTTTTTTTTTTGCCTTATAATTTTTTCAAAACTTGTATATGATAGAATAAGCTTGTCCATATCTTAATTGGGGTTTCAGGTCAGACTGCTGAAAATTTAAGAAAAATCGGTTTGATAAAATTTTTGAATTACCATTATTCAAAAACTAAACTTCATTGGGATTGCAAATGGTTGAATTTAGACGCATTTGTGTGGACTTTATTCAATTAGTGCCCGGTATGGGGATATCAAAAAGATGAGAGCGGTAACTCTTACAATTTGTATCTATTTTACACTTTTTACCCTACTTCATTAATTATTGACGGGAGAGGTTATTTTTACTGGGCATTCATTGCATTATCCACTATATATGTAAAAACGGCCAATGGGCCTTAATTTAAAAATGAAAAATATAAATTTTTTTTTTTTTTTTTTGCCCTTCCCATAATCATTCACGCACCGATAATAATTTAGAAACTTAGTTGGTATAGCCCTATTAAAAGTATTGGTATTACAACTAATACACTCTAGAATTCAAATGAGTAAAAATCTCTTTTTAATTTTCAAATCTTCCTTAAATCGGGGGTTCATTAGGCAGATTTCAGTCTTCCTATTGTAAGAATCATTCATGGCTGAATTTCCCAAAATAGTAATAGAATATAATCTGTTGCATATTAGAATGCCCCCCCAAAATATAATATATATATTATATTATATTGAATGCCAAAATTTGAAGTGCAATAAAGACTTTTTATAAAACCCTTGAAATTCTAATTCCTAGACATTTATATTACCCATGAAACAAATTATCCTTAACACAATTTATTTTTGCTATGAGATAAATTAATCATCATAATTTCTTTGACGCCTGCCTTAAAATCAGACAGAGTGTTTCCTCCTGCACGCTGCGCTGCTCGGGAAACGAACAATGTGCCCTCACATTGTGCCTTGAGTGTGATGGCTACTCTCCATGGATTGAAACAGCTGCATCGTTGGACGCCTCGCGCCAGATGGCTAATGGCTCACTTCCATCGGTACATTTGCATGACTGATCGTTCGTACCACCTAGGGCCAGAACGTCTTCCGGCAGTCAATGATGGGAGGCGGGGTCTGGTTTAACTCGACCCTCCTTCTAGTATCATCAAATCTATTTCCTGGGCAAATCCTCGGGGCGGGCGTTTTGGTTACTCTGCAAGGCCTTTGCTTCCAAATCTACTATTGTGCTTTATTCATATAATAGTATCTCCAATACTTTCTAATTTCTAAATATGGATGTAATATATATACTTCAAGGCACGCAGTCCCTTCTACGCTATCCACCTCACTCATCTAAACTCCCACACAGCCCACCCTTCCGCACCTTTCCCAAAAGAAACCCAAAAAAAAATTACCATTTTCAGAGCGAAATCACCCAATTCCCGAAAGCGTAAATTCACTCAACTCAATTCCCCAACAATCACCAACATCCTCCATACCAAATTACCCACAATCTCGATAAATTTTCCAGACGAATCAATTTCCTCAGTCGCGACCAATGTGACTACAAGTCTACGATATATCTGCAAGAAATCAACACAAAAGGGACAGGAAGAATAAATGGCACTTCCCTGTACCCTTCAAAATGTGCATAGAGTGGGTACGCCACGGGAGGGCGGAGAGTAAATACTGACACAGTCACACACACAATCAGCACACAACACAACAGACAACGCCACTCGTATGATATCTAAATATATAGATCTATAAGTTATATATATATATTTTAGATATGATTATATATATTACTAATAAATTTTACTTCAAGGCAAGAGTGCTACGCTAAAAACTCACTGTCTAAACTCAACCCCTTGGCCTGTTGTTCCGTTCAAAAAAAAAGAAAAGAATTTCTGAATATTTTAGAGTGGAAATCAAAAGTCGTATAGGTGTGGTAAATGTGAGAAAAGTCTCGATATTTGAGAGTGGTAAATCACACCATGTCCGCGAGGAGGCGTGCGGAAAACGAAGTATTTGGGGTAATCACAAATGTTGGAGAGGTGTGTAAATGTTGTACTGGTCTGTTTTTTGCAAGTGGAAATCAAATCTCTCGGAAGGGTGTGGTAATATTAAAGTTCATTTTTGCAGTGGAATCAACATGTTGGATAGAGATCGGAGATCGCCCGTCGACTTTAGATCGGCGATTTGCAAAAAGTCTCGAGAGGGAGTAAGTGTGATCTAAAATCTCGAATTTTTCCAGTGGACACACAGTCTCGGAGAGGGGTATGGTATCTAAAGTCTCCTCTTATATTTTAGATGGAAATCATCATAATACCGGAGGCGAGAAGTGGACTACGTTGAATTTTAGAGTGGAAATCAACAATGGTCGAGCACAAGGAAGAATGGTCTGAAAAGTGTGGATATTTTTGAAGTGGAACAATTCTGGAGCGGTGGTAAATTACTAAACTCATATTTTTGAGATGAAATCATCGCAGTCTGAAATTGAGAGGTAAATTGATAAAATATCTAAATTTTGAATGGAAAATCCACAATTCTGAAGAGGAGGTAAATGTGATGAAAGCGATTTTTGCAATGGAAATGCACAAAAATGTTGGAGAAGTGAGAGGTATGTCGCATAAAGCCGTATTTTTTTGAATGCTCAAATTCTATTGTTCTCGGAAGCGGATTAAATTGACGAAATCATTTCTTTGAATCATCTTTGGAGTGGAAATCACGCAAACTTTTCGGAGGGTGTTATCATATGTGACTAAAATGTCGAATTGAATCATTTTCCCGAAATCGCCAGAATGGACAACAGGCCTTGGTTACGGGTTAAGTGGTTTTAGATGTAGTGCTTACGGTAGCGTATGAGGGCCTGCCTGTTGTAGTGTACGTGGTAAAAAATGTTAATGCAATTTAATCATAAAATGCATGTAAATTAATACACATATAAATCTTTAATGGGTTTATTCATAGAAAACTGTAACATATTTAAGGATATTTATAAAATATCGAGAAGTAGTAGTAGTGTGGTTTGTTAATCACCTCCCGTCGCGACGCCGCCGCTGCCTCGGAAAAAACGAAGCGAATGTTTCCCTCGTGCAAATGTGTGTGTGGGTTTTTGGGGTGTGTTGTGTGTGTGTGTGTGTGTGTGTGTGTGTGTGTGTTGTGTGGTGTGGTGTGGTGTGTTGTGGGTGTGTGTGTGTTGTGTGGGTGTGTGGGGGAAATTTAAAAGCTTCATCAATTCTGCCTTGAAGTGCTGGGGGGTCAATTTTTCCCTGGTTACATCTACCATGTCAATATGTTGGGGAGACACCCCCGCCGCCAGACTCGCCCCCGCCGCTCACGCAAGATCGGCACCTGTTGGGTGATTGGGGCTCGCCCTCCCACTAGGTCGATCACAAAAAAAGCATTTTCGTAGGGCAGCGTCATATAGAACGGCGGGGGTTTTTGGTTTTCAACTAACGACCCTCCTTTTTTGTAATATATATATATATTAATACTTTAAGGGAGGCAGGGCCCGCCCTTTAGTCCCTTTTAACATCTTTTTATCACGGTCACACCAAAAAAAAGGTTCTGAGTTCATTGTGTGGGGGTTTGGGAAAACATTTTTTGCTGCTGTTTTTAAAAATGGCATTGCTTTTTCCAGCACGTATGTTTTTGAAATTCGGCATTTTTTAAAAAATTAAAGTATTATAATTTTAAAACGTATAATAAATTAAATTTAAACAAACATCCCCCTACGTTAAATATATTATCGTAATTAATTTGGGGTGCCCGCGGTTTTTTAGGACCCAATTACATATCTGGCAAAAAATAGATTTGAAACTGAAAATTCGGGCCAATAAAAACCAAAACCCAAGTATTTGCATTTTTTTTCTACCTCTATAATTTGGTTTAT
This sequence comes from Chionoecetes opilio, assembly GCA_016584305.1. Taxonomy (NCBI): domain Eukaryota; kingdom Metazoa; phylum Arthropoda; class Malacostraca; order Decapoda; family Majidae; genus Chionoecetes; species Chionoecetes opilio. The sequence goes on from JACEEZ010015171.1 coordinate 638,530, forward strand.
TTGGTTTTTTAGATCTTTCGAGATTTAACGCCCAAATCTTTTCTTTATCAACAAAATTTTTAGTTGGAAATCGTTCACAGTAATTGTATGAGGGTTGTTCTACCGATATTAGTAACTAACAATTTGTAAGGTTTTAAATTCATTTGCCAATTTTTTTTTACCACTGTTAGCGTGTTTAAAGGTTTTGTATGAGTTTTGCGCTGAGATTCTGTAGGGCTATTTTGTGATTTTCGTTCTCGCAAATTTCTTTTTGCTTATTCCCCCCTGTATTTTTTTGAAAGGTGGGCCGCTGTTTTCCCTTAAAAGCCCTTTTAACAGAGGCAAACTTTAAAGAAAAAATATTGGTCTAGATGCCAATATTTGAGAGGATTGTAATTCTAAGACTTTTTATCATTAAACCCCTGAAATTCCTGAACATACTCCTAAATAGGTAGTATATTGTGCTATGAGAAGAAATGTTAAAGCTGTATCATAATTATCTATTTGATTGCTAGTGACTCAAAAACAGTAACTTATGACTTCTATCTGACGCCGCCGCTGCCTCGAGAGAAACGAAGCGAATGTGTTCCCTCCTGCACATGATGTGTGTGTGTGTATGTGTGTGGATTGAACAAGCTGCATCAAGATCACGCCTCTGAAGTGCTAATGGCTCAACTCTCCATGGTTATATCTACATGTTCGTATCGTTGGAAGTTAGACACCCTCGCCCGCCAGAATCGCCTCCGCCGCTCACGTCAAGCATCGGCACCTCGTTGGATGACTTGGGGACTCGTCGTCCCAGCTAAGGTCGATCATCGAACCGTCATTTTCCTGCGGGCCTCATGATGGATGGGAGGGCGGGCGTTCTGTTATCAACAAACCGACACCCTTCATCGATAATATATTATAAAATTTTTTAAAATTAATATATATATATATATATATATTATTATATATTATATATTATATATATATATATATATCACTAATATATATAGTAGATAACTTCAAGGCAGCAGGTCCGAGCTTTCATACGCTAATCGTAAACCACTCAGTCTAAACTCATAACAGCCCCACCCTTGCGCTCCTGTTGTTCGTTCAAAAAAAGAAAAAAAAAAAGAAAAAAAATATCGATATATTTTCAGAGTGGAAGTCATCAATGTCTCGGAGAGAGGAGAGGTAAAGGTGAATGAAAAGTCTCGATATTTTTCAGAAGGAAATCACACAATGATCTCGGAGAGAGGTGTGGTAAATGTGACTGAAAGTCTCGATATTTTTGCAGAGGTGGAAATCACCCAAGTATCGGAGAGAGATGAGGTAAATGTGACTAAAACAGTCTCGATATTTTTGCAGAGTGGGAAATCACACAATGTCCGGAGAGAGGTGTGGTAAATGTGACTGAAATTCTTGTTGTTAGCGTCAGTTTCTATCACAGCACAACGACGCTCGCTCGTGGAAAGGGAACAACCGCAGCTGGTTAGGCTGTGTTAGGAGTTTAGGACCGAGTGAGCTTACGGTAGCGTATGAGGCGGACCTGACCTGCCTTGTATAGTAGTACAGTGGGTGCAAAAAAAATGTTATATTGCAATATAATCATCATAAAATGGCAAATTAATACACATATAAATACATTTAAATGGGTTTATTCATAGAAAAAAACATGTAAACAGATTATAAACGGAATATTTATATTAAAGATATATACGAAAGAAAGACAGTAGTCAGGGTCGGTTGTGATCACATCCCGTCGACGAACGCCGCCCGCGCCTCGAGGAAACGAAGCCGAATGTGTTCCCTGTGCACATGTGTGTGCATGTGTGTGTGTCGTGTGTGTGTGTGTGGAATGAACAAGCTTCATCAATCTCGCTTGAAGGGCTGGGGGGCTCACCTTCACATGGTTACATATACCATACAAATATCGTGGGGTAGACATCCTCCCGCCACTCGCCTCCGCCGCTCACGTCAAGCATCGGCACCTCGTTGATGACTTGGAATCGCCGTCCCAAGCTAAGGTGATCATCAAAACGTCATTTTGTAGGGCAGCGTCATGATAGGAGGGCGGGCGTTCTGGTTATCAAATAACCGACCTCCTTCTTTGTAATATATAATATATATATATATATCATCTATATATATATATATATATCTTACTATATATATACTATATATATATATATATATACTTCAAGGCAGGCAGGTCCTGCCTTCAGGCCTTTGAAACATCTTTTCACTATCAGACGATCCTGATAGTGAACAGGATGTTCAAGGAAGCAATGAGGAGTAAACTCAAAGACATGGTGATAACTAGGGAAATGGTGGAAGAGGGTGTAGATAAAATGAAGAATTTTAAATCGCCAGCCAGATGGGTGTATCCCAGGGTATTAAAGGAATGACAAGAGGTTGTTAGGTGAGTCGTTAGTGCACATTTTAGGAATCGGTTGAGAATAGGCGATGGCCATTTATTGTGGAGGAAAGGAAATGTTGTTCCATATTTAGAAGGGAGACAGAGGACTAAAGTCAAATTATGACGATAAGTATAAACGTCAGTGGTGGGTAAATTATTGGAATTATTATTGCAAAAAACATAGCGAGCACTTAGATAAACATAGTTTCACAATGATTTCACAACCGGATTCACCAAGGTAGGTCATGTCTCACCAATTATTGAGTTTTTATAGAACGTTTATGAGACGGAGATTAATGATAGGGATTTTTGATATAATATATCGGAATTTAGTCAGGCATTTGACAAAGTACCACACGAGGGCTCTTAAATAGGTTAGGGCATCATGGAATAGATGGGAAGGTTTTACATTAGATTAGAGCTTGGCTAAGTAATAGGCAACCAAAGGTTACAATTAATGGTCTAAATCTGAATGGGGACTGGTGCACAAGTGAAGTTCACAAGGGTCTGTTTGGGTCCATTTTACTATTTTTGAAGTTACATCCGAACGGACTTGGATAGTGGATTAACAGTGATATCAGCAAGTTGCTGATGAATACTAAGGTAGGTAGATATGGATCACAGTCTGATGAAAAACATATTGCAGGGACACTAGATACAACTTAACGAGTGGGCAGTCGATGGGAGATGGAATTTAATATTGATAAGTGCAGCGTAGATATGTTGGTAGAAAAAAGCCCTGGTAATAGATACACCATAAGCAATTTATCGCTGATAAGATCAGAGTGAAAAAAGACTTTGGAGTGAGGGTGAGTCCAGACCTCGACCTAAAAAACAATGTATTGAAGGTCAGAAATAGAGCTAATAGAGTATTAGGATTCCATTACCATTAAGTATTAAAAATAGAAGTGCGGAAGTTATTCTAAGCTTTATCGTGGTCTAGTCAGGCCTCCACCTAGACTATGCGGTTCAGTTTGGTCTCATATTACAGGATGTATATAGCCTTGTTAGAAACAGTGCAGAGAAGGATGGACCAAAATGATAAGGGGATGCGAACTTTAGTTATTGAGAATAGATTGACGTTATTAATATTACACCACCTCGAGAGAGCAGAGTCGGGGGGATCTAATAGACGGTTTTAAGTGGATAAAGGGATTTAATAAAGGAGAGCTAGCGAAAAGTTCTACGGCTTTTAACCAGGGTAGAACAAGAAGAAACCGGATTAAAGTGGAAAAAGCGTATATTTAGAAAGGAAATAAGGAAAAACTGGGTTCACAAATCAGGGTGGTGATGAGGGAATGTCTCACTAGACAGGTAGTTAGTGCGGAGTCATAAGAAGTTTAAGGAGAGGGCTGCATATGTTCCTGGAGGGTGATGAGGTGGATGTAAGGTAGTGTAGGTGGACAGAATACCAACGTGCCCCTACCACAGCCCACTCCAGAATGCTGTTGTTCCGCTCCTAAAAAACAAAAAACATAAAAACTTAAAAGGTCTCGATAACTGTTCAAGATGTGGAAATAACACAACCGTCTCGGAGATAGCGAGAGGTAAATGTGACTGCAAAGTCTCGATATTTTTGCAGGGTGGAAAATCACACATGTCTCGGAGATAGGAGTAGTAATGTGACTGAAGTCTCGATATTTGCAGGGTGGAATCACACAATGTCTCGGAGATAGGAGAAGGTATATGTGACTGAAAAGGGCTCGAATTTTTCAGAACGGAAATTACATAATGTTAGGAGAGAGCGAAGAGGTAAATGTGAATGAAAAGTCCGATATTTTGCAGGGTGGAAATCACATATGTCTCGGAGATAGGAGAAGTATATGTGACTGAAAAGTCTCGATATTAGAGTCAGTTTTCTCCACAGCTCATGGAAGGAGAACAAACAGCAGCCCTGGGTGGCTGTGTAGGAGGCTAGACTGAGTTGAGTTACGGAGCGTATGAAAGACGGACCTGCCTGCCTGAAGTATAGTGGGCGCAAAAAAATATACATTGCAATATTCATCATAAAAATGGCCATAATTAAAACACATATAAATACATTTAAATGCATAGAAAAAACATGTAAACATATCATAACGAATATTTTCTCATGAAACGCTAGATATATACGAAGAAGTTAGTTAGGGTCGGTCTTGTTGATCACCTCCCGTCGACGTGACGCCGCCGCTGCCCGGAGAAACGAAGCTAATGTGTTCCCTCGTGCACATGTGTGTGTGTGTGTGTGTGTGGATTGAACAAGCTCATAATCTCGCCTTGAAGTGCTGGTGGGCTCACTTCCATGGTTACATCTACCCATGTCAATATCGTTGGGGTAAAACGCCCTCGCCGCAGACTCGCCTCCGCCGCTCAGTCAAGCATCGGCCACCTCGTTGGATGACTTGGCCTCGTGGTCCAGCTAAGGCGATTATCAAAACGTCATTTTGTGGGCAGCGTCATGATGGGAAGGCGGGCGTTTCGGGTTATCAATCTAACCCGGACACTCCTTATTAGTATATATATATATATAATATACTATATATATATTAATATAGAATCTATATATATATCTATTATATATATATAATATATAATATTATCATATATATATACTCATATAATATCCATATAATATATAGACATCAAGGCAGGAAGGTCGGGTATCTGAAGATTATACACAAAAAAGTAGGTTCATATCGGTGGACAGGACAACCATACCGCGACAACTAATTACCGGACAATCATAAACCCTGCTGATTACATACCACGGACAATTCATTACCCGGACAATTACATATCCCGGACAATTTAATACCCCGGACAATTCATTCCCCAGACACCGAATAGGTTTACTTATTGGAAATAATGAAATATATTGTTTATGTCTATAAATAATAATATAGGCCTATAACGTTTATATATTACTTTTTGGGGCATCCTTGCATTCTTTTTTTTTTTTTTGCCTTATAATTTTTCAAAACTTGTTATATGATAGAATAAGCTTGTCCATATACTTAATTGGGGTTTCAGGTCAGACTGCTTGAAAATTTAAGAAAAATCGGTCTGATAAAATTTTGAATTACCATTATTCAAAAACTAAACTTCATGGGGATGGCAAATGGTTGAATTGAGACGCATTTGTAGTGGACTTATCAATTAGTGCCCGGTATGGGTATATCAAAAAGTATGCGGAGCGGTAACTCTTACAATTTGTATCTATTTTACACTTTGTTACATAACACCAACTACCTCTATCTCAATTAATTATTGCGAGAGGTCATTTTTACTGGGCATATCATTGACATTATCCACTATATATAGTGCAAAGAACCGAGCTCTAAGTGGGCCGTAATTTGAAAAAATGAAAAATATATATATATTTTTTTTTTGCATTTTTTCTCGCCCCTTACGCACAAATAATAATAGAGATTGCGTTACGGTATGCTTTTAGAAAGTAATTGTATCTACCCCAATTAACACCGTTTGAGGAATTCAATGAAAAAAATACTCTCTATAATTGGTCCAAATAGAGCTTAACTCTCTTTTTGAAGATTTTCAAAGTTCTTTCCGTTTCTAAAGGGGAGGTTCATTCAGGCATGCAAACTCACTTATATTGTATAAGAATCTAATGCTGCTGGCATTTGCGTGTCCGCCAAAAAAAAATATTATATATAGTATATGTATATATAGAATGCCACAACAAAACTTTAAAGAAAATAAATTATAGTTTATATGCCCATATTTGGAGGATTGCAATTATAGGACTTTTTACTATAAAACCTTGAAATTCTAACATCTCCTAAATAGTAGTATATTGTGCTATGAGAAGAAATGTAATGCTGTATCACAATTTATCTTTGATTGCTAGTGACTTAAATATCAGTCAAGAACTTTCTATTGACGCCGCACCTGCCTCGGAGAAACCCGAAGCCAATTGTGTTCCCTCCTGCACATGTGTGTGTGTGGGTGTGTGTGTGGATTGAACAAGCTGCATCAATTCACGCCTTGAAGTGCTAATGGCTCACTCTCCATGGTTACACTCTACCTGTCAGTATCGTTGGAGTAGACGGACCTCGCCGCCAGATGCCTCCGCCGCTCACATACAAGCATACGGCACCTCGTTGGATGACTTGGACTCGTCGTCCCAGCTAAGGTGGATCATCAGAACGTCATTTCCTGGGGCAGATCATGATGGGAGGGGGGCGGTTGGTTAATCAACAACCGACCCTCCTTCTCGTATATATTATACTATACTAGCCGTCAAAGACCGCCCTCCGGGCGACTTTTTGGCTAGCTCTGCGGAGGGCTATTGGTGGTGGGCCAAAGGGCCCACCACTTGTGCTTGGTAGGCCTTCGGCCACAAACACGGATCTCCAGAAGCCACCTTCTAACTTTGCTGAAAATCATGGATGGAAAAATGTAGGTATTACCCTCACATTCACTCACCCATTACCATCCCCCCCCACCCACTCACTCACCCATTTACCATCACCCCCCACCATTCACTCACCCATTACCCATCCACCCCCACCCATTGACTCACCCATTACCCATCAGCCACACACCCATTAAATCACCCATTACCCATCAACCCCCACCTATCCCACCGATCACCATTCCCCCCCAACCCATCACCCCAACCCATTACTCACCCATCCACCCCCACACCATTACCCATCACCCCACCCATCACTCCCCATTACCCATCACCCTACATCAAGCGTTTCCTCAATCTCGACAACCCACTTTTTTCACAATTACGCTAGAGGCGGCCCTAAAAAAAAAAAAAAAGGGACAGCGATCAGCGAATAAATAGGCTAAACCTTCTCCCTGGTCAACCCGTTCAAAAATGTGCACTATGAGGTGATTGTCCGCCACGGGGGATCGGAACCTTACCCCCCACCCACACACACACACACACCACACACACACACACACACCACAGACCGACAGACAGACAGACAGACACCACTTTCGCTTATATTCATTACTATATATATATATATATATTATATATCTATATACTATACTATATATATATATCATATAATAATATATATATACTATATATATTATATACTTCAAGGCAAGCAGGTCCGGGCCTTCATACGCTATCGACAACTCACTCCAGTCTACATCCACACAGCCCACCTTGCGCTCCTGTTGTTCCGTTCAAAAAAAGAAGAAAAAAAAAGAAAAGAAAATTTCTCCATATATTTTCAGAAGTGGAAATCCCACAATGTTCGGAGAGAGGTGTGGTAATGTGACTGAAAAGTCTCCGAGATTTTTGCAGAGTGGAAATCACAATTCTCGGAGAGAGGAGAGGTAAATGTGCGAAAAGTCTCGATATTTGCAGAGTGGGAATATCACACAAATGTCCGAGAGAGGTGTGGTAAATGTTGGAGACTGAAAAGTCTCGATATTTTTGCAGAGTGGAACTACACAATGTCTCGGAGAGGATGTGTGGTAATATGTGAATGAAAGTTCGATCTTTTTGCAGAGTGGAAATCCAACACAATGTCTCGGAGAGAGATGAGGTAAATGTGACTGAAAAGTCTCGATCTTTTGGCAGAGTGGAAATCAACAAGTCTCGGAGAGAGAGAGGTAAATAGTGACTGAAAAGTCTCGATATTTTGCAGAGTGGGAAATCACACATGTCTCGGAGAGAGATGAGGTAAATGTGCTGAAAAGTTCTCGATATATTTGCAGAGGGAAATCACATAATATCTCGGAGAGAGCGAGATAAATGTGACTGAACAAAGTCTTGATGATTTTGCAGAGTGGAAAATCACACAATGTCTTGAGAGGAGAGGTAAAATGCTGACTAGAAAAGTTCTCGACTATTTTGCAGAGTGGAAATACACAATGTCTCGGAGGAGAGGGGGGTAAATGTGACTGAAAAGTATTCGATATTTTGCAGAGTGGAAATCACACAATGGTCTCGGAAAGAGAGGGTAAATGTGGACTGAAAAGTCTCGAAATTTTGAGAGTGGTAAATCACACAAAGTCTCGTGAAGAGGAAGAGGTAAATGTGACTGAAAAGTCTCGATATTTTTGCAGAGTGGAAATCACACAATGTCTCGGAGAGAGGAGAGGTAATGTGATGAAAAGTCTCGCTATTTTTGCAGGGAGTGGAAATCACACAATGTCTCGGAAGAGGAGAGTGTAAATTTGACTGAAAAGTCTCGAAATTTTGCAGAGGGAAAATCACGCAAACGTCTCGGAGAGGAGTGAGGTAAATGTGACTGAAAAGTCTCGATACTTAGAGGTCAGTTATCTCTCACAGCACACAACCCTCGCCTCATGGAAGGAACAACAGCAGCCCTGGTTAGGCTGTGTAAGGGAGTTAGACCTGTAAGTGCAGTTACGGTAGCGTATGAAGGCCAGACCTGCCTGCCTTGTAGTATACAGCTGGGTGCAAAAAAAAATGTTTAAATTGCCACTATATCATCATAAAAATGGCATAAATTAATACACATATAAAATACATTTAAAATGGGTTTATCATAGACCAAAACATGTAAACATATTATTAAAGGAATATTTATATTAAAGATATCATTACGAAGAAGTAGGTAGTTTAGTGTCGGGTTGTTAATCACCTCCCGTCGCCCGACGCCGCCGCTGCCTCGGAGAAAACGAAGCGGAATGTGTTCCCTCGTGCAAATGTGTGTGGTGACTCATTTGTGTGTGTGTGCTGTGTGATGTGTGTGTGTGTGTCGTGTGTGTGTTGTGTGTGTGTGTGTGTGTAGTTGTGTGTGTGTATGTGCGGTGTGTGTCGTGTTGTGTGGGTGTCGTGGGGGATTGAAAAAGCTTCATCAATTCTAGCCTTGAAGTGGCTGGGGGCTCACTTCCATGGTTACATCTACCATGTCAATATAGTCGGGGTATGACACCTCGCCGCCAGACTCGCTCCGCCGCTCACGCCAAGATCGGCACCTCGTTGATGACTTGGACTCGCCGTCCCAGCTAGTCGATCATCAAAAAACGTCATTTTCGTAGGGCAGCACGTCATGAACATAGAAACGGGCTGGGCGTTGGGTATCAACTAACCGACCACTCTTCTTTGTATATATATAGTATATATATAATACTCAAGCAGGCATGTCCTGCTTCAAGATACTTTGAACATCTTTTCAATGCACTGGTCTACACCAAAAAAATGGTTCTGAGTTGCATTGTGTGTGGTGGAAAGCATTTTCGCCTGCTGATTCAAAACTGGCATTGCCGTTTTTCTCTAGCACGTATAGTTTTTGAAATAGCGGCATTAAAATTTGAAAGAGTATTATAATTATATAACGTATATATAAATATATTAATCGAAACATCCCCCTGACGTTAAGATATATTAATCGTAATTAATTATGTGGTGCTGCGGCTGATTAGCGACTAATGTACATATCTGGCAAAAAATAGATTTGAAACTGAAAGTTCGGTCCATAAGCCAAACCAAGTAATTTGCAGTTTGGACTACCTCTATAATTTGGTTATTCGGTTGAGATCTTTCGAGATTATAACGCTAAAACCCTGCTATTTTCTTGTCAATCAAGCAAGACGTGTTAGTGTGTGAAAATCGTTTCACAAGTAACCTTGTAATGACGGGTTGTTTTCCTACCGATATGTAGTAACCTAACAATTTGTAACGGTGAACTTTCATTTGCCATTTTTTGAACCAACATGGTTAGTCGTGTTTCAACACCGGGCGTTTTGTATGAAGTTGGCGCTGAGATGTCTGTAGAGGCTATGTTTGTGAATTTTCCGTTCCCCTCCCGCTCAAATTCTCTTTGTTGCGTTAATTTCGCCCCCTGGTATATCTTCCGTGTAATGTCGTCCCCCCTTGCTTTGTTTTCTCCCTTCTTTCACCGTCCCTGTTTCAGAAGGTATTCCATTATTCCCCCCCTTGTTTTACGCCCCCTATTGTTTTTTCCCTGCCCTGTTTCTTACCCCCCCCCCCTTTTTTACCAAGCGGCTTTTATCTTCCATGCGCTTTTTTCCTTTGCTAATGAGACTGCTTATGAGGACTTTGTCCCGGAAACGCTTTTTTAACACGGAGGTAAACTACGTCTTAACTGCCCTCGTGTGTCGTACATTTTGGAATACCCCCTATTTGCAAAAAACAAGTAAAGTTGAGAGGCATGAGCGTTTATTCTGAATCCATGTGCCGACTATTTAATTATTCATGTGTTCTTATAAGAACTTAAAGATTTTGTCTCTTATGATGGATTCCATAATTTTCAGCAACTGATGTTAAACTGATTGGGCGATAGTTTCCGGGCGCGACTGATTCTTTTTAAACTGTGGGGTGGACATTTGCTAGTTTCCATTCGCACGGTAATTTCTGGGAGTAAAGAACTTATTAAAAAGATGCAAAAGTGAGTTTTACTAATTTCGTTATTTGCTCTTTTAATATGCGTGGCCCCCCCCCGAAAATTTGTAAGGACCAGGAGCTTGTTATGTTCATGTTATTTATCGCGAGCAAAATGTCACATTCCTGTAAGGTGTATTGAGCTGAAGGCAAGTACCTTTGTTCTGGGTTATTCGGGATGGGTTGATTTGCGTGGTGTTTATTCTACTGTGAAGATGATGCAAAAAGTTATTTTAAAGTGACTACAACACTGCGGGGCAGTGCCGGGGCGTCGGAGATACGGGGAGCTGCATCCCCAGGCCGGTAAAAGCCACGGCTTTTGCCGGAGGAGCACCTCCCTGTCCTCCCGAGGTCACGGCTTGTTACAGGTTCCCCCGGGGGCATCCGTGATGCCCGGTCATGCACTCGACCATAATTAATAACCTCACAGCCGGTGCGTAGGACCTGGGATCTCCCAAGGTTCCAGAATGCCCTGCTGGGTAGGTCTGGTAATTGCCACGGGGTCACTGATGGGCCCCAGGGGCAGCGTGATAACAAAGTTTTCGTGGCACCGCAGAGTTGCACCGGCCCCGCGGGGCAACCAGGCCAGCCATCGGGGAGCGGCGCTCCCGCGACGAACTGTGCCGGCTTACTATAAGCCGCCTGTGTGTTAACACCGGATGTCACACTAGCCCTGTGTCCCGGGGTAAACGCGTGTGTCACCAACTACAATTCTCAAAGGGCTAATGCCACCCCGGAGATGACGCACCAAATTGGATTAATGCTTCAAACGGCATTTTATAAATGGGTTTTTGAATAGACCAGGTATAGGAGAGTCGTCCACATCCATGGGTGGTATGAGCGGCGTCAGTCACCACCAAGATGGCAAGCCGTCAGGAAGTCAGAATAGATATCGTGACATCAACAACTTGGCTCTCCGGATCAGGACTACCTCAGACAAGACCGGGGTATTCTTTTTTATTTTTTTTTACATCTTGATCCTATAGGGCGTGTCAGGCGTGAGCTCCAGGGGTGGGATGGGCAGGCCCTGAAAGTCTCACTGAGAGCATGTGATGGTTGGCCCTCGCCGTGGGGCGCAGGCAGGATTGTTATAGTGACGCCTGTGATAGAGGCTCATGCGCCCCCCTGGGTCCTCCGATGCACTCGCAATCCAAGGCCAGAGTTAATGGGCAGCATATTGGGTGTGTCTTAGGACAACGATAGACGGTGCAGAAAGATTTAAGTGGATATGGGTGCAATCGGTGATCGAACACGGGTCAATCGGAAACGCCACTCGGAGACGCGAACCACTCTTGCCAGCTAACCTTCCCCATTATGGAGCAGGGGTGAAATAAATTCACATCTGGTGGCAACGAACCTTCACCCCTTGCTTACATGTTATGTTAATATCTGCAAGAGTTATGTTAATTGCAAACATTTCACTTTTAAAAGAGTAAGCTATGCTAATTTGTGATATTATTAATTTAGGAATATCTGGAAATATCATGTCATTGTGAGTTTGGGCTAAAATAGGGATTCTTAGGAAAATTACTAGGAACATCTTAGGAACCAACTACCACCTCTAATTTTTCGACTAAAAAAACATAACCACATCTAATTTTCACCTTAAAAAAAACTTACCACTTCTAATTTTTCCCTAAACAAAATTAACCACTTCTAAGTTTGTCCCTAAAAAAAATTACAGCCTAATTGTTCCCTAAAAAAATTACCACCAAATTTTTTCCCTTAACAAAAAATTACAATACTTTTCCATAACAAAAAACTTACCACTTCTAATTTTTCCCTAAAAAAAATTTTATAATTCTATAGTTTTTCAATAAAAAAAATTACCACAATCTAATTATTCGAAAAAAAACATTACTACTTCTAATGTTTCCCTAAAAAAAAAGAAATTACTACCCTCTAATTTTGCCATAAAAAAAAAAATTACCCACTTCTAATTTTTCCATAAAAAAAATTAACCACTCTACATCTGTTCCGTTAAAAAGACTACCAACTCAAAATTTTTCACCTAAAAAAATATTATGACTTCTAATTTTTACCTAAAAACACTTACCAACGACAGGGAAATGTCATCTCCCGCCCTAAAAAGACAACGTGAGTATTTTTTTTTTAATCAGGCTATGAAGATTCGGCTGAAAAGGACTTTTCAATCATTGTAACTGAAAACTGGATTCCAGATTCTTGTTCCGCATGCCCGATAACTATAAGAAAATACATTTTCAAGCAAGTTATTCTTCAAAAATATATGCAAAAATTTGCAAATATTTCTTTAAGTATAGATTTGCTTGAAATTGTTCATTATAGTTATAGGCATGCTAAACTGACTCTGGAATCTATTTTCAGTTACAATGATTAAAAGTCACTATGTCAGCCAATTCACAATGACATGTATTTCCAGATATTCCTAAATTAATAATCACAAATAGACATAGCTTACTCTTTAAAGTGAAATGGTTGCAATAACATAACTCTTGCAATATTAACAAACATATAGTCAAGGGGTGAAGTCTTTGCCACCAGAGGTGAATTATTTCAACACCGAGTCCAAATGGGGAGGTGGTGGCAAGAAGTGGTGGGCTACGTCTCGAGTGGCGTTCTCGATGACCCGTGTTCGATCCGATGCGACCCATAAAATCCACTTAAACTTTTGTCTGCACCGTCTATCGTGGCCTAAAGAACACCAACATGTGCCCATTACTTCTGCGTTGGATTGCGAGTGCATCGGAGGACAAGGGAGGGCGGCATGAGCCTCTAACACAGGAGCGCACTATAACATCCTGCATGCGCCACCAGGGCGAGGGCCAACCATCCCAGCTCTTCAAGTGAGCCTTCAGGAGCCTGCCATCCACCCCTGGAGCTCACTGCCTACACGCCCTATCGGTCAAGATGTAAAAAAAAAAAAAAAATACTCGGTCTTGTCTAGGCAGTTACTGGATCCGGAGCGCCAATGTGTGATCACTGATTAACTATTCTGATTTACTGACGGCTGCCATCTTGGTGGGTGACTGACGGCCGACGGCATACCCAACATGGATGGAGGACGACTCTCCTAGAACATGGTCTTTCAAAAAACCCATTATAAATGCCGTTGAAGCATTATCAAATGGGGCTCATTCTCCGTGGCATTAGCCCTTGAGATTTAGTGGGTGACAACGCTGTTACCCGGGACACAGGCTAGTGTGAATACCGGGTTAACACAACAGGCCGGCTTATAGTAAGCCGGCACTAGTCGTCGCGGGACGCCGCGCCCCGAGGCTGCGGTTGCCCCGCGGGGCCGGTGCAACTCTGCGGTGCCACGAAAACTTTCTGTATCACCTGCCCTGGGGCCCATCAGGACACCGTGTGCATTACCCAGACATACCAGCAGGGCATTAGGGACCCTTGGGCATCCCAGGTTCTACGCAACAGCTGGTGAGGTATTAATTACTGGTTCTAGGGATGACAGGGCCATCCGAGATGCCCCCCGGGGGACATGTAACCAAGCCAGGGACCCATCAGGGAGGACAGGGAGGGTGCTCCTCCGGCAAAAGCGGGGCTTTTAACGGCTGGGATGCAAGCTCCAGTATCTCCGACCGCCCCGGGCACTGCCCCGCAGGTGTAGTCACTTTAAATAACTTTTTTGCATCAGTCTTCACAGTAGAAAACACCACGCAAAATCAACCCAGCCCGAAACACCCAGAACAAAGGTTACTGCCTCAGCTCAATAACCTAAAGAATGTGACATTTTGCTCGCGATAAATAACATGAAAATTAACAAACCTCTGGTCCTGACAAAAGTTCGCCACGATTTAAAAGAGCAAAGAACGAAATAGTAAAACCACTTTGCATCTTATTTTAATAAGTCTTTTACTCACCAGAAATGTACGTGCCGCGAATGGAAACTAGCATACTGTCACACCCATATTTAAAAAAAGGAAGCACGTCGCAGCCCGGAAACTATCGCCCATCCAGTTAACATCAGTTGCTAGGAAAATTATGGAATCCATCATAAGAGACAAAATCGTAAGTTCTTAAAGAAAATGAACATAATAAATATTCGCAGCATCGGATTCAGAAAATAACGCTCATTGCCTCTCAACACTTACTGATTTTTGACAAGTAGTGTATTCAAAATGTAGACAAACACGAGGGCAGTAGGGACGTAGTTTACATCGATTTTCAACAAGCGTTCGACAAAGTTCCTCATAAGCGTCTCATTAGCAAGTAAAAGCTAAAGGTATAACAGGCCATCTTTCAAAATTGGATTAGAAACTGGGCTGTCAAATAGTATAAACAAAGTGGTGGAATAAATGGAAATTCTTCTGACTGGACCAGTGTTAATAGTGGACGTTCCTCAAGGATCAGTGTTCGGACCTATCTGTTCTTAAATACTATAAATGACATTGACGAGGGAAATCACATGTCAGGATATCGAAGAAATTTGTGATGACACGAAAATTCACACAACATAGCCTCTAAGAATTCAGCGCCAACTCATACAAAACGACTTAAACACGCAACAGCATGGTTCAAAAAACATGGACAAATGAATTTCAAACCTTGACAAATGTTATGTCACATATCGGTAGTAACAACACTCTACAAGTTACGTGAGGAACCGATTTTCCAAATAACAAGTGTTGAGAAAGAAAATATATTTAGGCGTTATAATCTCGAAAGATCTCCAAACCGAATAACCAAATTAAGAGGTAGTCAAAACTGCAAATACATTAGGTTGTGCTTTATTGGACGAACTTTCAGTTCAAATCTATTTTTTGCCAGATAGTACATTTTAGGCCCAATAAAGCCGCATGGCACCACCAGAATTTAATTTACGATGTGGTAATATATAGTAACTAGGGGGATTGTTCGATTAATTATATAATTATAGATACGTATATAATTATAATAGCCTTATAAAATTTAAAAATGCTGATATTTCCAAAAAACTATACGTGCTAGAGAAAAAGCAATGCATTTTGAAATCAGCAGCGAAAATGCGTTTCCAACACACACACAATGAAACTCAAGAACCATTTTCGGTTAGTGTCTGACCAGTTGTAGTGAAAAGATTGTTCAAAGGATCTGAAGGCAGGACCTGCCGCCTGAAAGTATATAGTATTATACCACCAATCTATAGATCTATACAAAGAAGGAGGGCGGTTAAGTTGATAACCAAAACGCCCGCCGTTCTATCATGACGCTGCCCTACGAAAAGACGTTTGATGAGCGACCTTAGATGGGAACGGCGAGTCAAGTCATCCAACGACGGGGTGCCGATGCTTGGACGTGAGCGGCGTGAGGCGAGTCTGGCGGCCGAGGGTGTCTACCCCAACGATATTGACATGGTAGATGTAACATGGAAAGTGAGCCCCCAGCATTCACAGGCGAGAAATTGATGAAGCTTGTTCAATCCACACACACACACACACACACACACACACACACACACACACCACACACACACACACACACACACACACACACACACACACACAAACACACACACACACACAGAACACACACACACATTTGCACGAGGGAAACACATTCGCTTCGTTCAGAGGCAGCGGGCGGCGTTCGTCGGACGGAGGTGAAGTAACAAACCGACACTATATACTTATCGTTATATATTCTTTAAATTAAATATTCTTTATAATATAGTTTACATGTTTTGTCTATGAATAAACCTCATTAAATGTATTTATATGTGTATAATTATGCCAAATTTTATGATGATATATTGCAATTTTAACATTTTTTTTTGCACCCACTGGGTATATACAAGGCAGGCAGGTCTGGCCTTCATCGGACCGTAAATCCAATCACAGTCTAAACTCCTACCACAGCCTAACCAGGGCTGCACTGTTGTTCCCTTCCATGGCGAGTGTGTGTGCTGTGAGAGAAAACTGACTCTAATATCGAGACTTTTCAGTACATTTACCTCACCTCGCTCCGAGACTTTTGCGTGATTTCCACTACTGCAAAAATTCGAGACTTTTCACGTCACATTTACCTCTCTCTTCGAGACATTGTGTGATTTCCACTCTGCAAAAATATACGAGATTTCAGCACATTTCCTCTCCTCTCTCCGCGAATGTGTATTCCACTCTGCAAAAATATCGAGACTTTTCAGTCACATTTACACTCTCCCTTCCGAGGGAACATTGTGTGATTTCCACTCTGCAGAAAATTTCGCGACTTTTCAGTCACATTTACCTCTCCTCTTCCGAGACATTGTTGTGATTTCCACTCTGCAAAAAATATCGGACTTTTCAGGTCACATTTACTCCACACCCTTCGAGACATTGTGTGATTTCCACTCGCAAAAAATATCGAGACTTTTCGTCACATTTACCTCTCCTCTTACAGACATGTGTGATTTCACTGCAAAAATATCAAAGACTTTTTCAGTCACAATTATCTCGCTCTCTCGAGATTATGTGATTTCCACTCTGCAAATATATCGAGACTTTTCAGTACATTTACCTCATCTCTCTCCGAGACATTGTGTGATTTCCACCTCTGGCAAAAATTCGAGATTTCAGTCACATTTACCTCTCCTCTCTCCGAGAACCATGTTGTGATTTCCACTCTCAAAAATATCGAGACTTTCAGTCACATTTACCTATCTCTCCCAGACTTGTGTGATTCCAATCTGCAAAAAATATCGAGACTTTTCAGTCACATTTACCAAACCTCTCTCCGAGACATGGTGTGATTTCCACTCTGCAAAAATATCGAGATTTTTTCAGTCACATTACCACACCTCTCTCCGAGGACATGGTGGATTTCACACTCTGCAAAAAATATCGAGACTTTTCAGTCACATTACCTCTCTCTTACTCCGAGGAACATTGTGTGACTTTCAACTCTGACAAAATATCGAGACTTGTCAGTCACATGTTATACCACACCTCTCTCCGAGACATTTGTGTGATTTCCACCTCTGAAAATATATGGAGAATTTTCTTTTCTTTTTTTTTTCTTCTTTTTTTGAACGGAACAAACCAGGAGCGCAAGGGTGGGCTGTGTGGGAGTTTAGACTGTCGTAGTTGCGATAGCGTATGAAGGCCGGACCTGCTTGCCTTGAAGTATATAATATATTATATATATATATATTATATATATATAAATATAATGATATATATTATATTATATATCGATAGATGACTATAATAGATATATAGATAATAATATAAGCGGAAAGTGTGTCTGTCTGTCTGTCTGTCTGTCTGTGTGTGTGTGTGTGTGTGTGTGTGTGTGTGGGGTGTGGTATAGGTTCGTCCCCCGTGGCGCAAAATCACCTCATTGGCACATTTGGAACGGGTTGCCAGGGGAAGGTTTTAATTAAGCATATTGATTAGATGATCCTGTCTTTTTTTTTTTTTTTTTAGCAGCTACTACGAATAATTGTGAAAAAAAAGTGTGGTTGCTGAGAATGAGGCAACCTGAGGTAGGGTGATGGTTAATGGCCGTGAGTGAATGGTGGGGTGATGGGTAATGGGTGGGCGCGGTGCTGGGGAGGAATGGGTTGGGGCGTGATGGGTGTGGGGGTGAATGGTGATGGGTGAGGGAATAGGTGGGGGTTGATGGGTAAATGGAGTGAGTTAATGGGTGTGTGGTGTAGGGTAATTGGTGAGTCAAATGGGTGGGGGGTGATGGGTAATGGGTGACGTGAATGGGTGGGGGGTGTATGGGTAATGGGTGATGATAGGGGTGGGGGGTTGGATGGGGTAATGGGTGAGTGCATGGGTGAGGGGAAAATACATACATTTTTACATCCATGATTCAGGAAGGAAAGTTGAAGGGGATACTGGAGAGTCCGTGTTGGGGGCCGAAGGCCCACCAAGCACAAGTGGTGGGCCTTTGGACCAACCACCAATAGCCCTCCGCAGGAGTAGCCAAAAAAGTCCGCCCGGAGGGCGGCTTTGCGGCTAGTATATTTATATATTTACGAAGAAGGAGGGTCGCGTTTGTTGATAACAGAACGCCCCCCTCCCTCCCATCATGATGATGCCCAGGAAAATGACGTTCTGATGATCCACCTTAGCTGGGAGACGAGTCCAAGTCACCAACGAGGTTGCCGATGCTTGAGTAGAGCGGCGGAGGCGCAGTCTGGCGGCGAGGGGGTATACTCCAACGATACTGACATGGTGATGTAACCATGGAGAGTGAGCCCATTAGCACTTCAAGCGTGAATGATGCAGCTTGGTCAATCCACCACACACACACACACACACCACATGTGCAGGAAGGGAACACATTGACTTCGTTCTCCGAGGCAGGCGGCGGCGTCAGATAGAAAGTTCTATGACTGATATTTAAGCAATAGCAATCAAGATTAAATTGGATACAGCAATTAACATTTCTTCTCATAGCACCAATATTACTACTATTTAGGAGATGTTAGAATTTCAAGGGTTATAGTAAAAAGTCTTATAATTGCAATCCTCCAACTATGGGCATATAAACATATATTTTTTCTTTAAAGTTTTTGCATTCATATATTATACATATATATATATATATTTTTTTTTGGGGGGGACACTCAAATGGCAAGCAGAATTAGATTCTATACAATATAGAGTGAATGCATGCCTGAATGAACCTCCCTTAGAAACGGAAAAGACTTTGAAAATCTTCAAAAAAAAGAGATTTTAAGCTCATATTTGAACAATTATAGAGAGTATTTTTTTCGTTGAATTCTCAAACTGTTAATGAGGGGGTGTAGATTACAATTACTTTCTAAAAGCATTACCCGTAACTCAAGTCTCTATTATATTCGGTGCAGTGAAGGGGACGAGAATAAAAATGCAAAAAAAAAAAATATTATATATATTTTCATTTTTCAAATTAATGGCCCCACTTAGAGCTCGTTCTTTGCACATATATAGCGGATAATGTCACTGGAATTACCCATGTAAAAATGAACACTCCCGTCAAAATTAATTAGAGGGAAGAGGGTAACAAAGTGTAAAATAGATACAAATTGTAAGAGTTACGCTCGCATACTTTTGATATCACCATTACCGGGGACTAATTGAATAAAGTCACACAAAATGCCGTCTAAAATTCAACCATTTGCAATACCAATGAAGTTAGTTTGTGAATAATGGTAATTCAAAAAATTTTATCAACCGATTTTCTTAAATTTTTCAGCAGTCTGACCTTGAACCCCCAATTAGATATCGGACAAGCTTTATTCTATCATATACAAGTTTTGAAAAATTATAAGGCAAAAAAAAAAAAAAAAAAAACAAAATCATGCCCCCCAAAAAAGTATATATAAAACGTTATAGGCCTATAGTAATTATTTATAGACATAAAAAATAGTATTTCATTCTTTCCAATAAGTCCACTATTCGGTGTCGGGGGAATGAATTGTCCGGGGTATGAATGTCCGGGATTATGGAATTGTCCGGGGTATGAATTGTCCGGGCGTATGAATAAGCAGGTATGAATTGTCCGGTAGGAGTGGTCCGCGGTATGAGTGTCCTGTCACGATATGAATACTGTGTATAATTCTTCAGATACACGACCTGCCTGCCTGAGGTATACTATATATATATACTATAGATATATATAATATATATATATTATATATATATATATATATATAGATTTATATATATATATATATATATATATATAGATTATATTATATATATAATATATATACGAAGAAGGAGGGTCGGTTAGTTGATAACCCAGAACGCCCCCCGCCTTCCATCTGACGTGCCCTACGAAGAATGACGTATTGATGATCGACATTAGCTGGGGACGACGAGGTCCAAGTCATCCAACCGAGGTGCCGATGTTGAGCCGTGAGCGTGCGGAGGCGAGTCTGCGGCGAGGGCGTTTACCCCAACGATATGGACATGGTAGATGTAACCATGGAAAGTGAAAAACCCCCCACAGCACTTCAAGAGCGAGAAAATTGATGAGTCTGTTCAATCAACACACACACACCACACACACATCTTGCACGATGGGAACACATTAGCTTCGTTTCTCCGAGGCAAGCGGCGGCGTCGTCGACGGGAGGTGATCAACAAACCGGACCCAATACTACTGCTTCGTATATATCTATCTTCATAGAAATATTCCTTATGATATGTTTACATGGTTTTTTATGACATTTAAAATTATTTATATGTGTTTTAAGTATGCCATTTTATTGATGAGTTATTGCAATGTATAATTTTTTTGCGCCCACTGACTTCAAGGCAGGCAGGGTCCGGCCTTTCATTACGCGACCGTAACTCACTCAGTCTAGACTCTCTACACAGCCCACCAAAGTGGCTGCTGTTGTTCCTCCATGCAGCTGTGAGAGAAAATGACTCTAATATCGCGATTTTCAGTCACATATACGTCTCCTATCTCCGAGACATTATGTGATTTCCCACCCTGCAAACTATATCGAGACTTTCGTCACATTTACCTATACTCTCTCCTAGACATTGATGTATTTCCGTTTCTGAAAACAAAGTATCGAGACTTTCGTCACATATACGCTCTATCTCCGAGACATTGTGTGATTTCCACCCTGCAAAAAATATCGAGACTTTTCAGTCACATTTACCTCTTCCTATCTCCGAGACATTGTGTTGATTTCCACCACTGGCAAAAATATCGAGACTTTTCAGTTTCACATTTAGTCTCCTATGTCTCCAGAGACATTGTGTGATTTCCACTTATGAAAAACATATATCGAGACTTTAGTTTATGTTTTTTGTTTTTTTTGGAGGGAACAACAGCAGTTGCTGGAGTGGGCTGTGTAGGGGGACACGTGGTAGTTCCTGTCACCTAACACTACTACATCCACCCTTGCATCAACCCATCCATGAACATAGCAGCCTCTCTTTAAAGCTTCTTAATGACTCAGCAACTAACATACCTGTCTAGTGAGACCATTCCACTCAATCACCACCCTATTTAGTGAAAACCAGTTTTTCCTTATTTCCTTTCTAAATATACGCTTTTCCAGCTTGAATTCCGTTTCTTCTTGTTATACCTGGTTAAAAGCCGTAAGAATTTTTCCTAGCTCATCCTTTATTAAATCCCTTTATCACTTAAAAACTGCTATAGATCCCCCCGACTCTGCGTCTC
>JACEEZ010015173.1:0-2500 GCA_016584305.1 Chionoecetes opilio
AAAATGAGCTGTTTCCAGAAGTCAAAGAAGGAGAGGGAGAGGAGGAGGAGGGGGGAGGGAGGGAGGGAGGGAGGGAGGGAGGGAAGAAAGGAAAGGCCAGATTATAGCTTCCCTTCCTCATGCCTCCATCCCTTCCTCCTTCCTTCCATTTTCCTTCCTCATGCCTCCATCACTTCCTCCTTCCTTCTCTTCCTCTTCCTTTTTCCTCCTCTAGACATTCCTTTCGTAATCATTATAACCTATTTAGCATTTCTTGATGGTCGTGAAGTAAAGGATCGAGTAAGTCAATGAGTGAGTGAGTTTAATGATAGATATTCCTTTAATATTACTAATGATAGGATTAATATTATGACTACCTTAACAAACTATAGAGTCAAATCAAGATCTAAAAATCCTACTACTACAACTCTAGTAAATCACCATCTTCATTATTTTGGGCGACATCTAATTGTTGTATTGTTAAGGCTCTATTACTGCAATTGTTTTTCTTCATATTTTTTTAGAACTCAATAAATCCATCATTAATTAATCACTTATATAGTTTTCTTCTTGTATTTGATTTTAAATATTGTTTTTTTGGGTAAATTTCCAGATGAACAACCAACCGAACTTCCTCTGGTGGACGAAACCATTTTTTTTTTGCGGTGTGTTTTGATGCGTTTTGAATTAATCTGCTGAGTGTTTCTGTCTTGTTGCCTTCTTGTTTTTGTTTTTAAAGTAGTGTTTTTTTGGGTAAATTTCCAGATGAACTCCGAACTTCCTCTGGTGGACGAAACCATTTTTTTTGCGGTGTGTTTTGATGTGTTTTGAATTAATCTCCTAAGCGTTTCTGTCTTGTTCCCTTCTTGTTTTTGTTTTTAAATAGTGTTTTTTCCTCGCTGCAGTTATATTGATTTGTTTGACTAAAAATTTCTCTAAAACGTCCTATATATTATTTTTCATGGCAGGTTTTTTTTCAGCAAGTTTTTCCGTCAACGTCATATTATAATTTCTATTTTTTCGTAATTATCTAAGCATTATTTCATTACTATTTCATTACTATTAATTACACCTAGTATCATTTATTTATTTATTTAATGGGCGTCGTGGAATTGATTGTTTTAATTTTTTCCGTCCAATTGTATTTTTTCTTGACCGTCTTTTCGTTTCCAATTTTCCTCATCTACATTATATAACAAAAAAATGTGATTGACTTGAGGCCTCTCGTAACCCAGATCTTTCCTTTCCCATATGAAATCGTCTGTTGTTAGCCATAAAATAACGAAAAGGTAACTGAATATACCAAATTAGCTAGTAGACAAGGATACTAAACAGGTCATAGCTATAAATATTGTTTATATTCACTAAAAATCGTCTAATGGTACACAAATTACAATGGAAATTACGTTCAGGGTCTCAAGGGTTTAAACATTTGTAATAATTTTTTTCTTGTAATCCACTAAATACTGCTTTCATAATGATGTCTTTATCTTCTTATGTCGCCTTTATTATCTTTATATCTTCTTTGTCTTCGTCATTCCTCTCATTCTCTATGCCTCTCTCTCTCCTCTCTCTCTCTCTCTCTCCTCTTCTCTCCTCCTCTCTCTTCTCTCTCTCTCTCTCTCTCCTCTCTCTCCTCTCTCTTTTTCTCTCTCTTTCCCCTCTCTTCTCTCTCTCTTCTCCCCTTTTTTTTCTCTCTAATAAAAATAAGAGTATCGCATTAGCTAAGACAGAATCTGACACACACACACACAACACACGCACACACACACACACACACACACACACACACACACACACACACACACACACACACACACACACACACACACACACCACACACACACACACACACACACACACACACACACACACACACACACACACACACACACACACACCACACGAAAGACTTTCAAGACTAAAACTCCCAACTCTTGAGAAAAGAAGAGAAAGGGGAGATTTTATAGCAGTGTATAGAGCATCAATGGTCTGGAAAAATTGATAGAAGATCTGTTTGTGTGGGACGTAGAAGTGCAAGAGGTCATGAGAAGAAATTGAAAAGGACAACATGCAAGAGGGACCAAAAAAAATACAGCTTCCCGTATAGAAGCCTAGAAGCCTGGAACAACCTTGATGCAAAAGTAATTAATGCAAGAAGTATTCAGGACTTCAAGGCAAGCTGGATAATAGTAGATTTTGGAGACGGGACAGTACAAAGCATAACTCTTTTCCTGTATGTTACAACTAGGTAAATACAACTAGGTAAATACACACACACACACACACACACACCACACACACACACACACACACACACACACACACACACACACACACACACACACACACACACACACATACACATACACACACACACACACCATAACCTTGAGTATCTTTCTAATTCCGTGAAAATAGTCAAAGCAAATAACCAAAAAGTATTTACAAAACCAGATTTTTCTCAAGCCGATTAAAAAATAAAAAAATAAATCAAAATAAATCTAGACAATTTTTTTCT
>JACEEZ010015173.1:7500-30714 GCA_016584305.1 Chionoecetes opilio
AAAAGTAGTAGCAGTAGTAGTAGTAGTAGTAGTAGTAGTAGTAGTAGCAGCAGTAGTAGTAGTTATAGAGACAATGTAATAAAAGAGTGGGGTCAGGAGGGGTGTTGGGGGCAAATATCCACCACTTCCCCACCACACACCACCCCCAACTTCGCCTCCACCACCACCACCACTAATCTTACAATCCAGAGTACCACCACCACTACCACTACCACTACCACTACCACCACTACCACTACCACCACTACCACCCCCACCACAGCCAGCCAGGGGTCGTTTCTCCCCCCCTGCCCCCCTTGCCCCCCCCCCCAACGCCCAAGCCTTCACGCTATTGGCTCCTTCGAACTGGTGATGGGCGGGTCCCTACTGATGGTGGGGGAAGGGGGGGAAGGGAGGGGAGGAGGAAGGGGAAAGAGGGGGAGGAGGGGTTTTTAGGGATGGGAAGACGGGCCGTTGGTGACCTGCCCCCCTTCCCCCCTTTCCCCTCCCCCCCCTTCCTTCCCCTCCCCCCTCTTTCCCCCTTTTCTTCCTCATTACTTTTCCCCAATTTGTTTTCTTCTTTTCTCTTCTTCTTGCTTTCTTTTCTTCCTTTTCTTCTTCTTTTTTCGTTTTCTTTCCTTTTCAACCACCACCACTACTCTCCTCCTTTCTCTTTCCCCCCTACCTCCCCTCCTTTCCCCTCTCTCTTTCTTTGACCCCTACCTGACCTCAATCTCTTCTCAGCTGACCCCAACCAGTACACAATGCCCCCTACTGACCTCTCTCTCTCTCTCTCTCTCTCTCTCTCTTCTCTCTCTCATCTCTCTCTCTCCTCTCTCTCTCTCTCTCTCTCTCTCTCTCTCTCTCTCTCTCTCTCTCTCTCTCACTCACTCTCTGTGTGTGTGTGTGTGTGCGGTTTGATGTCTTCAATAACGTATATATTCTCTTTGACAATTCTGTGCAAGGTGAAAAAACCCACATAATTAAACAGTAAATAAATTAATAAAATAAACCATAGATAAAATAATTACTCAAAAATAATAAAAAACGTGATTTATGTATCCTACAGGACTCATGGGCGGGCATTAGAAGTCCCACAGGATTGCTATAGTATTCCTAGGTTTTTATAAGTACTTTGACGATCACATGAGTGGCTAAAATAGGGATTAATAATACTAATACTAATACTGAAAATATTAATACTGATCATTGTATTGAAGTAATGATTAATCTAGCAATGCCTATCATAGTATTATGTCTTGTAGTAAGTTTTGTCTAATTTGTGATTTTTAAGGAATATCTGGAAGTATCATGTCATTGTGAATTGGCTGAAATAGGGACTTCTAATCATTGTAACTGAAAACTGACTCCAGATTTCATGTTCAGCATGCCCGCAAATATTTTAAATCACGTTTGTTTCAATAACTAAATAACTATGGCAGATACGTGCAACATGTATAGAGAAGTAAATATGAAGTGGATCAAGGGCTATCATTTTGGCGTAAAGCAAAAAAATATTGATTGGCAAATAACCGAGAAAATAGCATATTCGTACATTTATACAAAATAGAAATTTTCTCGACAACCATGAGGCGTTTTGACAAGCCGATTACTGTATCATGTAGAACACCTCAAGATGAACCTTTGTTACTTCGATACGTTTTCTTACGACTCATAGTTTTGCGGCAAAATAAAAAAAACTGATCGTCGTCAATTTTGGAATATTTTCGAGCAGCCAGAAATCCGAAAATATTTTTTTCGATAGATAATTGGCAATGCCGGGGATACAACTGTAGATCCATCCATTTACAATAACTTTTGATGGGTAAGTGTTGCTGTGTGAGAAGCAAGTTGTGAGCTGAACGCGTTATAGTAAATATATAAGTTTATAATTCAGAAACCGTTCATGATAGGTCAGTGTAGACGCGAGACCAGAGTTGCTACCTCAGTGTAGGGGAAGGGACTAACTCTATATGATTTTCACGCATAGTAATATATCATACTTCTAGTTTAAATCATATTTACTTTGAAAATCGCAAGTTAGACTGAACCTAAGAACAAAAAATAGAAATTGCAACCCAGCATATTTTATTAATATCTACATGCATACATACATACATACATACATATATACATAGATACCTTAACATTTCCATTATAATACCTGCCTAGGGACTAACGTTATTGAAGATATCAACACACACACACACACACACACACACACACACACACACACACACACACACACACACACACACACACACACACACACACACACACACACACACACACACACACACACACACACACACACACACACACACACACACACACACACACACACACACACACACAAAAACAAATATGTAGAAAAAAAAATGTCAGACTATAACCATCTATCGGAAAACAATAAAATAATAACACTAAAATAATAACAACAAAAGAATAACGGAATAACAATACAAGCCGCTAAACAAACGACTTGAAAAAACAGGAGAAGACTAAGAAGAGATCAAAGAGAACCAATAAATAAGAACTATCGACCTTTTCTCTCTCTCCTCCTATTCTCTCTCCTCCTCCTATCGACCTTTTTCTCTCACCTCCTATTCTCTCTCCTCCTCCTATCGACCTTTTCCTCTCTCCTCCTATTCTCTAACCTCCTATCGACCTTTTTCTCTCTCCTCCTATTCTCTCTCCTCCTACTATCGACCTTTTTCTCTCACCTCCTATTCTCTCTCCTCCTCCTATCGACCTTTTTCTCTCTCCTCCTATTCTCTCTCCTCCCTATCGACCATTTTTCTCTCTCCTCCTATTCTCTCTCCTCCTCCTATCGACCTTTCTCTCTCTCCTCCTATTTCTCTCTCTCCTCCTCCTATCGACCTTTTTCTCTCCCCCCTTCTCTCTCCTCCTCATCGACCTTTTCCCTCCTCCTATTCTCTCTCCTCCTATCAAACCTTTTCCTCTCTCCTCCTATTCTCTCTCCTCCTCCAAATCGACTTTTTCTCTCTCCTCCTATTCTCTCTCCTCCTCCCTATCGACCTTTTCCTCTCTCCTCCTATTCTCTCTCCTCCTCCTATCGCCCTTTTTTCCCTCTCTCCTCCTATTCTCTCTCCTCCTCCTCATCGCCCCTTTTTTATCTCTCCTCCTATTCTCTCTCCTCCTCCTATCGACCTTTTTCTCTCTCCTCCTATTCTCTCTCCTCCTCCTATCGACCTTTTTCTCTCTCCTCCTATTCTCTCTCCTCCTCCTATCGACCTTTTCCTCTCTCCTCCTATTCTCTCTCCTCCTCCTATCGACCTTTCTCTCTCTCCTCCTATTCTCTCTCCTCCTCCTATCGACCTTTTTTATCTCTCCTCCTATTCTCTAACCTCCTATTCGACCTTTTTCTCTCTCCTCCTATTTCTCTCCTCCTCCTATCGACCTTTTTTCTCTCCTCCTATTCTCTACCTCCTATATCGACCTTTTTCTCTCTCCTCCTATTCTCTCTCCTCCTCCTATCGACCTTTTTTCTATCTCTCCTCCTATTCTCTCTACCCTCCTATCGACCTTTTTTCTCTCTCCTCCTATTCTCTCTACCTCCTATCGACCTTTTTCTCTCTCCCTCCTATCTCTCTCCTCCTCCTATCGACCTTTTTTATCTCTCCTCCTATTCTCTAACCTCCTATCGACCTTTTTCTCTCTCCTCCTATTCTCTCTCCTCCTCCTATCGACCTTTTTCTCTCTCCTCCTATTCTCTCTCCTCCTCCTATCGACCTTTTTCTCTCTCCTCCTTTCTTCTATTTCTGTCCTTCACTCTTGAACAAAACATAATTAATGACAAATGAAATAAAGGAGGGGAGTAATGGAGAGAGGAATGAGTTAATAGTAGTAGATAGATAGTAAATAGATAGTATAGTAGATAGTATTAGATAGTATAGCAAGATAGTAGTAGATAGTATAGCAAGATAGTATTAGAGAGTATAGCAGATAGTAGTAGATAGCATTAGATAGTATTAGATAGTGTTAGATAGTATAGCAAGATAGTGTTAGATAGTATTATATTACTAGATACTATTATTAGAACTTAACAACAAAAGGATGATAATAAAGGACAAATAGAATAAAGGAGAGGAATAATGGAGAGAGGAATAAGTTAGTAGTAGTAGATAGATAGTAAATAGATAGAACTACAGGTAGACAGATGATAGTAGAATAGTAGTAGATAGTATTTGATAGTATTGATAGTTAGACCTATTGGAGATTACTAGACACGACTATATTCTAGCTTTTTTCTTTCGCGCTCTCTCTCTCTCTCTCTCTCTCTCTCTCTCTCTCTCTCTCTCTCTCTCTTTAACACTCACCAAGAAGACTTAATTCCAGGGGCGTCACGTGTCTGTAGGAGAGAAAAAACATTAATAAAGAGAGAGAGAGAGAGAGAGAGAGAGAGAGAGAGAGAGAGAGAGAGAGAGAGAGAGAGAGAGAGAGAGAGAGAGAGAGAGAGAAGAGAGAGAGAGAAGAGAGAGAGAGAGAGAAGAGAGAGAGAGAGAGAGAGAAGAGAGAGAGAAGAGAGAGAGAGAAAAAAAAAAATCACAAGTGTACTGACCAAAAAAATAGAGAGAAATAAAATTCATATATGAAAAAAAAAAAAAAAAAATGTCAGTCATCTTCTTTCAGTAATTTGTTGGACATGAAACCTACGAAAATAGATAGGCCTAGACACAAACAGTTATCAGCTAAATAAATACCCCAATAAATATATATAATCTCTTTATTCATTAATGCCACCAGGGAATAGTAAATCAACACGAGTAAGGTGGATGAAAGAGCGTGGATGACTTCTTGCATTACAAAGTTGGACAGACCTAGAAATGAATATAGAGAAAATTGAGAGGGAACTTTAATTGTAAAGGGCCGATGTAGAAAAATGGGAAAGGAGAGAGGGAAGAAGGAATAGAGGAGAAGAAAGGGAAAGGAGAGAGAAGAAGAAAAAGGAAGAAGAGAGAGAAAAAGAGAAAAGGGAAAGAAGGAGAGAAAGAGAAAAAGGGGAAAAGAAAGAGAGAAGAGAGAAAAAGGGAAAAGAGAAGAGAGAGAAGAGAAAGAGAGAAAGGAAGGAAAGAAGGAGAGAAGGAGAAAAAAGGGAAAGAGAAGAAGAGAAAAGAGAAAAGAGAGTAAAAGGGAAAGGGAAAAGAGAGGAGAAAGGAAAGAAGAGAGGAAAAGAGAAGAGAGAGAAAGGGAAAGAAGGAGAGAAGAGAGAGAAAGGGAAAGAAGGAGAGAGGAGAGAGAGAAAGAGAAAGGAGGGGAAAGAAGACAAAAATATGAAAGAAAACAAAGCCGAGTAAGAAGAAGAAAATGAAGAATAAGAAAAAGAAGCACAAGAAAATAACGAAGTAAAAGAAGAAAAAGAAGAATTAGATGATAATTCAAGAAGGACGAAAATAAGGTCAAGGAAGACAAAGAGGAAGAGGAAGAAGAGGAGAAAGAAGTGAGGAGAAAATATAAAGTGTCTTAATTATGATTTGTTTAATAAGAGGAAGAAGCAAAAGAAGAGGCGAACAACAAAAATAATGACGATGACGATGATAATATTAGACGTGAGGAGGAGGAGGAGGAGGTGGAGGAGGAGGAGGAGGAGGAGGAGGCGTGGGAGGAGGAAGAGGAGAACCAAAAAGAACAGGAGGGAAAATAACACATGATTAATAATAAGGAGGAGGAGGAGGAGGAGGAGGAAAGGGGGAGAGGATAGAGAGGAGTAGAAAGGAAAGGGTGAGGAGGGAGATGAGGAGAAGGAGGAGAGGGGAGAAGAGGAAATAAAAACCAATTAAGAAGAACAGGAGGAAAAATAACCACATGATTAATAGCAGACATCCCTTCTGCCCCCCCCCCCCTAAAAAACGAAATAAATCATATATACTCAAAATAAAAATGAATACAAATCTACATCCTCCCCCAAAAACTGAAATACATAATACTCAAAATAAAAATAGTAAAAAATCAGCAAACTCCCTCTTACACAGCCCCCAACACCTGTCCTCCCCTCACAGGTAATAAGGCCTACAAGTGACACAGGTAAATACAAGCAGGTGAGAACAGCCCCCCACCACCACCACCACAACCACTACCACCGTGCAGAACAATACTATCTCTAAAGTGTTCCTCACGTTCTGTTCTTTAACTCCTTGAGGCCCAGAACGTAATTTCCATTGTAATTTGGGTACCATTAGACGATTTTTAGTGACTATAAGCAATATTTTATAGCTATGACCTGTTTAGTATCCTTGTGCAGTAGCTAATTTGGTATATTCAGTTAGTTTTCGTTATTTAATGGCTATCAAAAGACGATTTTATATAGCAAAGGAAAATTCTGCATGGGCGTGAATGGGTTAAACTTATTTGTTTTCTATCAAGCTATTTCTTTTACTGCTCTATAGACTGTTATTATATTTTGACCTATACTTTTTGCTATAAGGATTGATCAGTATTTTCTATGTAGCCCCTTTTAACCCCTTCACGCCCAGACCTTTCCTTTCCTATATATAACCGTCTGTTGTTAGCCATAAAATTACGAAAACTAACTGAATATACCAAATTAACTAGTGAACAAGGATACTAAGCAAGTCATATCTATTAAAATGTTGCTTATAGTCACTAAAAATTGTCTTATGGTACCCAAATTTACAATGGAAATTACGTTGTGGGTCTCAAGGGGTTAATAGCCATTGTCATTGTTATAAGCTATTCTCAGTTCTGTAAAAAAAATGTGGGACTATCTTTGACTTTATACTAACTTTTGATCGAGGTCAAAAAATTATCTTTGGTTAGTTACTGATCTATATTTACGATGGCTTTTCTTATATATGATCTTTAACCCCTTGAGGCCCAGAACGTAATTTTCATGGCAATTTGGGTACCATTAGACGATTTTTAGTGACTATAAGCAATATTTTATAGCTATGACCTGTTTAATATCCTTGTCCACTAACTCATTTGGTATATTCAGTTAGTTCTCGTTATTTTATGGCTAACAACAAACGTTTTTATATAGCCAAGGAAAGATCTGGGCGTGAAGGGGTTAATCTTCCCTTCTCATCTTCTCAAAGTCATTTCCTGCTTATCCTAAAACTGATATATACTTTTTTTTCACTATTGTGTCATCTGTATCTATTCGCGAGTATATTAATTTTTTACTTGTTTTCATTGTCCCCCCCCCCCCCCCCCCCCCCCCCTCTCCTCCTCCTCTCTCTCTCTCTCGTTCTCCTCCTCTCTCTCCTCTCTCCCATCCTCCTCTCTCTCCCGTTTCCCCCCTTCCTCTCTCTCTCTCTCTCTCTCTCTCCCTCTCCTCTCCCCTCTCCATTCCTTCCCCTTTTGTCCTATTTTCCTTTTCTTCCTCCCTCTTTGTTTTTTTGGTATGGCCCCCCAATTTTCCCCCCCGTCAAGGAAAGGGAAGAGGAAGAAGAGGATCAAGAAGTGAGGACAGAAGAATATAAAGTGTCCTTAATATGATTTGTTTAAATATAAGAGGAAGAAGCCAAAGAAGAGGCCGTCGGTGAGGGGGGGGCAGACTAACAAAAATAATGACGATGACAGCTGATACTATTAGACGTTAGGAGAGGAGGTAAAGGTGGTGGAGGAGGAGGGAGGGAGGATGAGGGAAGGCGGTGGGTAGGAGGTAAAGAGGAGAACGCAAAAGAACAGGATGGAGATAAAAATACACATGATTAATAATAAGTATGGAGGGGATGAGTGATAGACTATATTATGAGGAGGAGGAGGAGAGTGCGTGATGAGGAGTAGTATAGGAGTATGAGTATTAGAATGATGGGACGAGAGGTAGTAGATTGAGAGACAGAATGGGTGGGAGGGAGGAGAATAGTAAAATAAAAACCAATTAAGAAGAAGCACTAGGAAAAATAACCACGATGATATTAATGAGAAGACACAGTCCCTCATGGTCTGGCCCCGCCGAGCCTGGCCGTCGCCCCCCCCTAAAAAACGAAATAAGATCATTGATTATCTGCAAATAAAAATTGAATAACAAATCTTACAGAACCAGTCCTCCCGCCAAAAACTGACATACATAATACTGCAAAATAAAAAATACAGTAAAAAAATCAGCAAAACTCGCCTCTTAACTCATCGGTCCCCGCAACAGCCCTGTCCCTCGCGATCCCTCACAGGTAATAAGGGCCTACAAAGTGGAGCACATTCTGAGGTAAATACAGCAGGTGATAACAGTCACAGAGCTCGCCCCCCCAACCACCGGGCTGGGGACGTATCCAACCAACAGCAAACCACAGGTGTCACCGAACGTGCAGATAACATACTATCTCTAGAAGTGTTCCTCACGTTCTGTTCCTTTAAACCAAAAAAACCCCTTGATATGCCCGATGCCCGCAGAACCGAAAATGGCTAGAAAAAAAAACGTAAATTTTCCATTGTAATTTGGTTACCATTAGGAAGTAGAAGAAGTAGAGGAAGAAACGATTTTTTAGAGTGACTTATAAGCAATATTTTATCTAAAAAATAGGAATAATTTTATAGCTAGGACCTCCCCCCCGCTCTGTTTTTATAATTCCCCTCCTGTTTAGTTATGCCCTTTTTTAGTATGTATTGGACCTTTATGGATTATGACGGGGCAGCCTTGTGCAAGGATGTGGGGGGTGTTGAACTAATTGTGGTAATATGGATGGGATACTGAGAACTATTGGGAGTTGCAGGGAAGGAAAGGAAAGAGGATAATACAACTTCACGGGGGAGACAGGGGGCAGAATTCGGGTTACGTTTTCGTCCGTTCGCGTTAATTTAAGATGGGCTATTCAAGAAGAAGAATAAAAAAAAAAAAATGGGGAAAGGGGAGAACGGGGATTTTTTGTTAAATTTTAATTATAATTTTTTATAAAATATACAAAAAAGTAAAGATTGCTGCATAGTGGGGAATTAGGCGTGAATGGGAGTTTAAACTTATTGTTTTCCTATCAGGCGATTTCTGTTTTGACTCTTGCTGCTAATCTTGTCTATAGACTATAGAAAGGACCCTGTGTGTTGTATTTATATTTAAGAGACCTAGTACGATTTTTTGGCTATAGAGAAAAAAGTATTTTGTGAGTCTCAGTGAATTGTTGTTTTTTTTTCTTATGTATATATGGTAGCGGAGCAACGTGATCACCGTATTAAAAAAAAAAAAAAAAAAGTAAAAACGTAATTGTGAAAAAAAAGTGAAACAAAAGAAAGACAAAAAAAAGAAAGAATTAAAAGGAGGTTAAAACCCAAAAAAGAAAAAAGATAAAAGTAAAACAAAAAAGGGCGGTTAGCGTGGTCACCGTGTATTAACACGTGGTGAGAAAAAGAAAAAGAACACCCCGTCCGAGTGTACTCAAATAGCTGGTGTCGTCATCGCAAAGACAAATAGGGCCCAGGGTACGCGTGTTGTGCGTACGTTGTGGGTTTGAGTTTATATGAGCTTATTTAACATATGCCTTTCATCATGAACCCTTATTTCCTTCTCCCGTGGGTCCCAAGGTCCTTGTGTTGACACTACCTCCTTGTTTCCCTCTATATAATACCAGATGCCCGGGCTGCGCCTTGTTTGTTAGAGGCCTCAGTATGAGGGAGAATAAAATTTAAACGTCAAACCGACCCTAAACTTGAATTTTATTTTGGAATTTTGTTAAAAATATATTAGATTCTATACGATACCAGCAATAGTTAAAGACAACCTACAACTAGTAACAGGAAGGGTCTACAACCCTCTCAATTGAATGTGTGCCTTCTCCAGGACAGAGCACCACCTACGCTCTCCTTCTTAACCCCGATACTGCCGTCTGTGGAACCAGCTAGTTCGCTTAAACGACCTCCACCACCATTGCTCTTGCTACAAGACTTAAGCGTGGGTGAACAGCTGGTTGATGGCCTAGATTTATTGAATACTGAATGTATGTTATATCATTATATGTAGCTATAGATATTTCTACAGTAACCTAGAGTTTAGCTCCATTACGATGTATTCACAGTTCAAATAAAAAATAGAGATGAGAGAAGGGAGAAAACAAAAACATGTGTTTGTGTGTGTGTTGTGTGCTGTATGCTTGTGCGACAGAGCTGGCAGTATTGATACATATATGGTATTTTAAATACTCTAATTAATATACATCTTGGCGTGTATTTAGAATGTTATTTAGAAATACATTGGTTGTCAGGTATTGAAATAGCCAGTATTTTAATACTGTTATGAGTATTTAATACATTGTAGTTAAATCTCAATATAAAAATGTAAATACTTTTTTATCAGTTAATTTGGCCATAACCCGCACAACTATCTGGCAACCCGATGCTACAGTGAACCATGTTTCCTGCTTTCAAGGAAATTTTCCTTACTGTTTATGTGAAATTTAGGCTGAGAAGGAATTTCTAAGTGAAAATAAAAATCTATAGGAATCCTAAGTAAAATCCATTTTTTTCGGGGACCCTGGTTAATATTTAAGTGGGTAAAATGTATTATACGAAATGTATCTTAAACAATTTGTGTCTTTAAGTGTTTAGTATTCAAATACTTCGCAAACTTGTTTTTAGTATTAGTTATTTAATATTAGCATTTCTCCCATGTATTTACATATGTAGAATTTATTACATTCAATGATATTTTGTGCCCAGCTCTGGCTGTGCGTGTGTGTAGCAGAGCTCTGGCTCTTCGCAAACATTTCTGCAAACTGCAACTTCCGCAATAGGGAAGTTTCGAAGAATATTCGAGAGGCATAAATTTAAAAGCAGCACCAGTTTTTTCATCTCAGTCTTGGATAAAAATTACTGACTGAGCCGTGACTGGAAAAGCCTTGTATGAACAGTCTCCGCGTTTGGCAGCGCGACTAACGCCGTGACTAAAATCGCCTCGTGGTCATGAAAAGGGCCTATTCGTGTCCGGGGATGCCTTTAATTTACTCTCTAAAATCAACTACTTAGACACGGTTTAGTGTTTTTAGGTCTAAGTAGACAAAATATCACTCTCCCCTCAACCCCTTCCGACCAACCTAAACATCATAACACTGCGCCTAACCGATATGTCCACACCTACTGTCATTCCACATTACAACACCCTTAAACACACTACATATAATGGGTTGTCTTGGGACTAGGGTACGGCTAGTGAATGACTCAGCCATGGGGCCCCCCGACCGTACCTCTTTGCCACGGATTCAACAACACGGACCAAAACCTACTAACAACAATTTACTTATCATATGTAACTGGTTGATCTAGGGGGACACCTCCCGTATCCTATCTAAATCATTCACAGCCGAGCGTACCACTTGCACGAAAATCACAACACAGAGCAAAGACCTAAACTAACAACACTTCAACACGACTTCATTTTAATATAACGTATGATGGGCACTGTCACCTTAATGAGACCCATCAGTATCTAATCTAATTCGTACTTGTTTCTATGATAACAGCTGAGATGTAACATCACGAATAAAAGTAAGGGGAATGGAGGTGGTTTGCTGGCACACGTGAGAGGAAGAGACAGTGGTTGAGGCAATTGGGAGTAGCTGTTGAGTGGAAGTGCCATGAGAGTAGGCGATGGAGATGGTCTACTGTCAATAAGTGAGCATTGTTGACGGTCTTACAATACTTAAACTGATGTAGGGCTAAATTTTCTCACAGGTCTATAAACAGGGTGACGGAACAAGAGTAACGGATTCAAACTAGAAAAACGTAGATTTGATCCAAGAAATCGTTAGAACTGTGTTTCACAAATAAGGTGGTTAAATGGATATGGAATGGACCTCACGTTCATGGTGATAGTTAGTCGCGGCGTCCAACGGGAGTCTTTAAAAGGAGCTAGACAATTTCATGTGGATGGGATGCAGAGTTGGATGTAGTTCAGTGTTAGTAACCGGAACTACCTACGTGTAGTCTCCCGGCTCCTGTAGCTTCCTTATTTTCTTATGTATTTTATTATGATTCTTATGTAAGATAGACGCAAGGAGTTTGACTATGTGTTGTGTGAGGGTCATGCGGGGGGACAGACGGGACCCCCCCGCTTATAATTCAGGTATCTGTGTTTGTTTAGAGGGAGAAATATGATTTCGTTTATAGGGACATAATCGTTTTAGAAAAGTTAAAGAATGTTTATATCCAGTCGTGGTTGCAATTACTGATATATAACAATTTGGAGGGGACCTTTTTATTGCTAACCTTATCGTTGGAGGGAGAAAAATTATTTCGTAGTCCTCCCCCTTCCCACCTAGGCAGGTTTGGTGACGTCACAAAGATCCGAACTTTTCGTTCCAATACCTTGTTCCTTGTTAATTTAAAGAGAATCTGAACCGTACGTCCAGAACCGCACTCAGAGCATTCGGTATCAATGCCCGGAGGAACTCTACTATACGATCAGCGACGCATTATGGTAAAAGTAACTGCTACAATATCTGGGGAATTTACTACCTTTCGTCATAATCACTATAAATAACTTGCAAACAACGCCCTGTCTCTTCTTATTTCCAGTGGGGTGGGATGAAACTTTACCGTTTGCTACCATCCAATAATTTTTACTCTACTAAGGATATCTAGCCTTAGTACCTAGTAGAGGGAGACAGGTGTTTGTGGCAGACGTTCTTCACACTATAACTGAGGCGGGTGCTTCAAATTCGCTATCTCACATAGAATGTCCCAGCATTACCAACAATCGGTAATAATGAGCTCCAACCGTGCTCGCACCGGAGGGTAAATAACTGGGCGATCGCGAGTCCGACTCGCGTGGACAAGACCATGGTGAATAACACACACACAGGGGCACACTACACAGGGACACACACACGACACTCTACACACTACACGACCACACCATCACACACACACACCACGCACACACCACACACACACACACAGTGTCCGGGCAGCAACACTGAACTGACCAGTGATACGTGAGGTGGGGCATTTTTTTCTTTACAAATGGAAGGATAAAGAGGTTTAAAATACACAATTAGCGCGGGGGTCAATCGAGGAAGACCAATGTGGCGAGTAGGATAAAACTCTATGAACGAGAAGAACGGTTTTTGTATAGACCCTTACCACCGTGTCCCTGCACACAAAATTTTTTATTTTGCATTATAACCTGATGAGTAAGAAGTTAGGGAAAAAAAACGGTCCCCTTCCACAACCCACATGAGGAGTATAGAAGTTAATACAACAAAGTTAGTTGACAAAAAACATTGGCTTTCCTTTCGCCATGTGGTCATGTTTCGCTTTTGGAATCCACTTGTTCTAACTGAGAGCACCCTCACACATTTTTTATTCTTTTACTAAGACAACAGTTAAGGCAAAGGGACGTGGAAAAAGGATAGACCGGATTCGTCGGAGCCAAGTACGTTCTGTCTATAGGATGAAGACAGAGAATAGTAAGACAGAGAATTGAGAGTCTTCGTCACTGTATCACTCCTTATTTCTGAGATGAGAGCCTTTGGGCACGCATAAGGTCTTAGGCTTCTTGGACCCTGTGTCCCTCGCGACATCAATGAAATTTCTGCCTATGCATCTGGAAAAAAAAATCCGATCATTTCAATGTGATGGTGGAATTGGTGGTGAGAAACATGAATGAGCGCACAAAGGCTTGTCTTCCACTAATACCTTTCGACTTATTGCCAACTTTATTATGGGAAGGTGACTACGTAAGATGCTATCGCAATTTGATTTTCTGCAACGTTTAGATTCTTGCTCAATACATACACCTGCCTCCACGTCCAGCATCACTCTAAAAACTTTAAACTAGGAAATTGCGTTAATATTTCATGCAGAGTTTCAAGCACCGTAGCCATTGTCTCACTCCACCAACACATCAATGTAAAAACAAAAAAAAAAAAAAAATATCAATCTATCAGATATAGAACTTAATTTCAATACAAATTAGTAACTGATCGAGGACTGGAGAAGACTTTACAATATCCTATTTCAAATAGCATACAAACATCTTTCTCATCATACACCAATAACACATGGCAGATTCTTCTTCTCCACAAATCCTATCTTCAGAAACATAAATCTTCCCTCTGGGAAGAAGGCAAGAAGGCAAGCAATCATGAAACCTTTGATAAATCAAGTGCTTCTGCTTCAATATCTCTACATATATATTTTACCCACCATTCCTCACTCATTACATGCTATTCATACATTTCACCTCCACTCTCTCTCACTCTCTCCTCAATCAACTCTATCTCTCAAACAATTACATCGATCTCTTCGTATCTCTCTCTGTCTCTCTGCCTCTGCTGTCTCATCCGTCTCTCATCTCTCTGCTCTCCTCTCTCCTCTCTCGTCTCTCTCTCTCTCTCTCTCTCTTCTCTCTCGTCCCTTTTCTCTCTCTCTCTCTCTCTCTCTCTCGTCTCTCTCTCCTCTCGGCTCTCGCTGCTCTCTCTCTCTCTCTCTCTCTCTCTCTCTCTCTCTCTCTCTCTCTCTCTCTCATCTCTCTCTCTCCTCTCTCTCTCTCCTCTCCTCATCTCTCTCTCCTCTCTCATCTCTTCTCTTCTCCTCACTCTCTCTCTTCGTCTCTCATTCTCTCATCTCTCGATCTCTCTCGCTCTTCTCTCTCTCGATCCTCCTCATCTCTACATCTCTTCTCTCTCTTCTCTGTCTTCAGTCATTCTGATCTCCTCTCTCTCTTCTTCTCCATCATCTCTATCTCTCTCTCTCTCTTACTCTCAACTTCTCGTCTCAATCATCTCTCAATCTCTCTCTCTCTCTCCATCTCTCCATTCTACCGTCTACTCATCTCATTCATTCATCTCTCAAATTTCTCTCCTTCTCCTCTCTCTCTACATCTCTCTGAACTCAGCGTCCTTCTAGCCTGTTTGGTTGTGCTGTATATAGACGCGTGGAACACAATTAAAAAAGGAAAATGTAGGTATATAATGATTCGATGGTCGTGTTGTGGTTCATGTTGTCAGACTTCTTTGCTTTTTATTATCCTTTTTTAGTTTGTATAGGATCAGGATAAACGTGTGAAATGAGGCTTAAAATCAGAAGGGTTGCAGCTAAACTGCTTGAAATACTTTAATGTCTGCAACAGGTAATCAAAGTACATAAAAAAAAACAATGGATAAAAAAATTAGCATAACTAAATAGTTGGGGTGTATTACTGTTGTCGCGAGTACATAATAATGATCTCGTTACTGTTCAGAAGCTCCAAGGTTAGAGTTACGAGGCTTTAAGGAAAGATCTTACGACAAACATGTATGAACATACAAGTACATGTTGAATTACATATACAGACGTAGGTGCAAATTTCACGCGTTCGTGTGTCATTTCGAAGCTTTATTAGCAACATGATATATAGAAACCTATAGGTCCTATAGCTGTGGTGTGAATAGTTCCAACATTTTTTACAATTATCTTTTTATCCAGTAGGGAAGGTATTTATTAACCCAAAAAATATGTTTAAAAATTGTGGTCAATAAAATTTTATGTCACATGCAATACTGTCTCAAATCATACGGTGGTGGAGTAGCTTAGTCAAATGTATTTATGGTTGAGTGATATCTCTCGTAGAATGTGGATGAGTTATACTTTATGTTAGGATCAGTTATGTTTAAGAATGGAATGTATGCAACTATAGTCAGACCCCTGCGGTTTCTGGTTGGTAGATTATTGATATTTAACTTGCTGTATATGTTCATAATACATGTACGTTACGTGTTATTTGTGGGGAGGATCTGGATGTTTTTCACGTGATTAATAGGGGATAGTGTTTAAAAAAATATATTTAGGAACAGTTGCGAAGCTAGCAGTGCTTTTAAATACTTTTGGCTTAGATGTCACACATTAGTAGTTCACTCGCTGCGCTTACTTGTTCTTTATGGACAGTTTTTATGTCACCCCATTCCTATCAGGCTGCTAAGAGCACCCAGTTGAAGGATGATGCCTCACATAAAGATGAGACAGTATACTTTTCAGCAGCCTCATTGTTTCAGCTTAAACTGGTTTATAGTATCAGGTATCAAGACCTAGACTTATAATTTGTGAGGTGCTGGAGTTAAGCCGCTAC
Organism: Chionoecetes opilio; assembly: GCA_016584305.1. Taxonomy (NCBI): domain Eukaryota; kingdom Metazoa; phylum Arthropoda; class Malacostraca; order Decapoda; family Majidae; genus Chionoecetes; species Chionoecetes opilio. The sequence goes on from JACEEZ010015173.1 coordinate 23,492, forward strand.
TAAAGATATCTCCACCAAGGTTGATCACTATGTAGAGCATATAAACTACTACAGTAAAAATACAGATGTAATGAGGCTTACAATTCCCAAATTTTAAGGGATGTATTAAAACTGGTATGTTTTTTTTTTGTAACGCTAACTCATGTAGAATTCTTCCTGTACGGATATTCCCGTAACAGGCGGTGTCACTTGATTATTTCTTAATATTGATTTCAAATGGCAACTGTTGTCTACTAGCATAGATACTCTAAAATAAAAAATAATTTCGGGTGTAGTAGTGGTTGAGATGTACTTTTAATGCACTGTAATTCTGATAACTTGTAGAACAAAGTGGATATTGGGGGCACTACCTATGTTACCTTATGTTCAGCATATTATGTGTGTTCAGAGTTCTTCATGCCCCAACCGCTGCATTATATTGAAATGATTGATATTATGATATTTGCTCACTTATGGCTTCAATGATCACTCCACACACATAAAATATATTTTAGGTAAGACAGTATGATAGATGGGGGTAACATTCAAAGACAATTATTGGAGAAGAAATGTATGCTATTTTGGTGGATATAAAAGATGTACGTCATTTATATTATCCAGTATTTCTTCGAAGAGAGATGCCTGTTTGTCATAGGCTTTTTAGATGGGCTAAACTCTTATAAAGGTCAAGTCCTTATATACAGAATTAAATGTCATTTTTTTTTTTTTTTTATTTTTTTGGCTGTTCATTATAATTTAATCTATGATTGGAATAACTATATTTAAATTATTTTTATGTGTTTCTTTTTACAAACAAAAAATAATTCTTTATAGGCATGTGTTATACACACTATACATTATGATACAATGCAATATCACAGTATTCAGTAGAAACCAAATATTGTTTACCAACATGTATTATCCAAAAAAACAAAAAAAAACAAAAGGGGAATATATTTTATCCAGTTCCGAGCACTTACTCAATACTAATACTATTACTGATCTCCACGAGTTTATGTATTGACATGAATTACATTAAAGTATTTTATTAAAATAAGGTATACGGTAGATTAGAATAATTACATCATTACGGGTTACGCACCGCGGAACAAGGATATGACCCGTGGGAGAAAACCACGTGCTTAGGTAGACGTATGTATAGTACAATTACAAAATGCATTACAAACACTGTTACATCCGTGGACGTGGTCCTGTTTATTATACTCCTCCCCTCATATACAAAAAATATCTAACTGAATTAACACTGAAATTAACAATTGAAAACAATGGGATTTTGTCAGAAGGTCACGAGTGTCAATTGTATAACTTGTATAGCAGCATCTGGAAACCCACCATCTAAAGTACCAAAACAAACGCCTCCAGTAAGCTGTCCTCCAGTAAGTTATATCGTATCCCCGGGAGTTATCTCACCATCGTGGTCTAAAGAGCAAGCTGTACATGGCTGACCTACTACATTACATAAATTGGACCCTTTGGTTGTAATAATATAATACAAACCAAAATTTCTACTCTCAAAGTCGATCCCTCCTCACCTTATTTGCCATGCCAAATCTTCCTTAATCCCTGTCCGCACACACGACTCACATGACTCAACGACACTCAAAACGGCCATAACGACACGGTGTCTATCAACACTACACAATTCGATGTCCCACGCTCCCGCATGTATCACGATTCCTCGACGAGTCTATGCTCTAGCTCACCCCTTATCTGAGGCGTCACGACTGAGCCTCATGAACCGGTACGTGGGCGTCCTCAAGACGACACAAGACCGTACAAGACCACGATGCGACGGTGCTACGAGTCTTCAAATTTGAATACAACGGATTTTTTGTCAGCCACGAACGCAACACGAGTCGTGTTGCGTTCGGGGAATGCACTACGACCCCACCACGACCGACTCATATCATTACTACTACTACTACCACTACTACTACTACCACTACTACTACTACTACTATTATTATTGATATTATTATTATTATTATTATTATTATTATTATTATCTGTGTTTTTAGTCGAATATTTATTGTTCATTAGATTTTGTTATATTTGGAGAGAGAGAGAGAGAGAGAGAGGAGAGAGAGAGAGATAGAGAGAGAAGAGAGAGAGAGAGAGAAGGAGAGAGGAGAGAGAGAGAGAGAGAGAGAGAGAGAGAGAGAGAGAGGAGAGAGAGAGAAGAGACGAGAGAGCAGAGAGAGAGAAAGAGAGAGAGAGAGGAGAGAGAGAGAGAGAGAGAGAGAGAGAGAGAGAGAGTGTGTGTGTGTGTGTGTGTCACGCCCCTTTATCATGTACACTCAAAAGGCCACGGACCAATGTTGTCATCTCGCCGCCCACGCCAACCGCCAACGGTTAACGTTTTTTATTGTCGGCGACTGCATCACGACACGCTACGATGGCGTCACGACGCATCTGATTGAGCTAAGACTGTTACGACGACTGACTTACGACACTCCCGACTGTGACACGACTTTTGACACAGGCAGCCACGAATTTTTTTACGCGCCCAATAAAAAATCGTGAGGTGTGACGAGTCGTCCCAGCGGCACACGAACGCGCAAAGAGTCCGCTACGAGTCGGCAACTCGAGGGACGATTGAAAAAAGGCGTTACCATCTCGAGTCGTGTTGCTGTCGGCCCTTGAGTCGTGTATGTATGACAGAGGCTTTACACGTTATCATAGTTACCATACTCTGCTGCCATTACCACTTCAATTGCGAGTTGCTAAGATCACCAGTTGCCTTTACTATTACACACGCCACCACCACTTTCTTCCAGTATCCGTTTCCCCATTTCACTGTTTAAACCATTATCACATTCGTCTCTATTAACTACAATTGTATTCATAACAGTGTCCATCCGCGGCGGCGTCACCATTGGCCACAATCACTACCGCCATTACCATTTCCTATCACAAAAAATATTGTCTTTCCTAAGTAAAAATAATGGTGATCAATAATCCTGTGTTTGGTGATGTCAAGATTATGAAAAGATATATATATATATATATATATATATATATATATATATATATATATATATTATATATATATATATATTATGTATTTTATATATGTATATATATGTATATATATATGTATATATATGTATATATATATATATATATATGTATATATATGTATATATATATATATATATATATATATATATATATATATATATTATATATATATATATATATATATATAATGTTGATATTTCAGGGTGGCAAAGACACTCGTCATTCTTGGGGTTCTTTATGCCCGTGCAACGTTTCGCCAATGGCACTTGGCATCATAAGGCTAAACTAGTTTACAAACTAGGAAATAGACGTCCACACTAAAGATGTGGAACGTGTACAGGCTAAAGTCAACTTTTTAAATATCCTCACCTTAAAATATTTATATTACAACCTGACCTAACTCAACCTAACCTTCACCATCCCCTTCTTTGATTTTCTTTACTTATTACAAAGAAAAGAAAAGTGCTATATTGTTCTTGAAAAAAGTAAAAAAATAAAAAATAGTGTGGTGATGGCGGTGGTGGTGGTGGTGGTGTGGTGGTGGTGATGGTGGTTGTTGTGGTGATGGTGGTGGTTGTGGTGAAGGTGGTGATGGTGGTGGTGGTGGTGTGGTGGTGGTGATGGTGGTGGTGGTGGTGGTGGTGGTGATGGTCGTGGTGGTGGTGTGCTGGTGGTGGTGGTGGTGGTGTGCTGGTGGTGGTGGTGGTGGTGTGGTTGTGGTGGTGGTAGTGGTGGTGGTGGTAATGGTGGTAATGGTGGTGGTGGTGTGGTGGTGATGGTGATGGTGATGGTGGTGGTGGTGGTGGTGTGGTGGTGTGGTGTGGGTGGTGGTGGTGGTGTGGTGGTGGTGGTGGTGTGGTGGTGATGTGGTGGTGATGGTGGTGGTGGTGTGGTGGTGGTAGTGGTGGTGCACGGTGGTGGTGGTGGTGTGGTGATGGTGCACGGTGGTGGTGGTGGTGGTGTGGTGGTGGTGCACGGTGGTGGTGGTGGTGTTGTGGTGGTGCACGGTGGTGGTGGTGGTGTGGTGGTAGTGCACGGTGGTGGTGGTGGTGTGGTAGAGGTGGTGGTTGTGGTGGTGGTGTGGTTTGGTTGTGGTGCTGGTGGTGGTGGTATCGGTGAGCGGCGACACTCAGAGCCTCAGTCTCCTCAGACACTGTTGTTGTGAGGATTACGAACACATTTTAGTTTCATTGCACTAATGCATTAATTTCGCCACTGCACTAATGTCTCCAGGCACAATATATTACGAATTTTAGCATAATTGGTAAAAGCTCGCTTCGCTCGCTTGGACAATGAGTTAAGAGACGAAATATAACTTTCTGCGCCAAATTTCTTCCTTTGCGCCTGTATACCCGGCTCCCACAAAAGTAGTCACAAGAAGAAGAAGAAGAGGAAACATTTTACAAGCCTATATGACACCTGATTTCGGCAGAAATAGGTGTCCAAGCGAGCGAAGCGAGCTTGGACAATAAAAAATAGTGATTTGCGACAGAAACGGTTAGCAGATTAATTCAGAGCACATCAAAACTCACCAGAAAAAAATTGTTTCATCCACTAAAAAGAATTCGGTGTCAAACTGGAATAAAAAAAAATTTCAGCCCTTCAGAGATCCCTTCAGATACTTCTAAAACGTTATTATAAATTAGGGGAGAGATAGGGGAGGGGCTGCGCCACAAAGGTGATGTTGAGAAGCGTGTGGCTCTCTGTGTGCTGACTGTCACCACTGTTGCAGGTGCTGAGGTCACAATCCAAGCCGGCTGCTCCACCCGGCACTGACCCGGCTCGCTCCGGCATCCCCGAGGGTTCCCGCAGGACCGGCCGTCACGTGTGCTGGTGGGAGTATTGCTGCGGTAGAGGCTGTGGGGCCGGGCAGCAGCATGAGTGGCCGGGAGCAGCAGGATCAGTCTGCCTCAGGGGTGGGGAGGCACAGGTGTGATGGCAAGAATCACCTGGAGGCAGGCAGTTCAGGCCACAAGGCAGAAAGTGAGCTGAAGTGCCAGCAGTGTGACAAAACATTCAAATGCAAGAGCAAGCTTGAGACCCATTCCTTGACACACAGTGGTGTCAAGAATTATGAATGTTTAGAGTGTGGGAAAAGATTTGCTAGAAAGGGTGACCTCACCACACACACCCTGACACACAGTGGTGTTAAGAATTATGAATGTTTAGAGTGTGGGAAAAGATTTGCTAGAAAGGGTACCCTCACCACACACCCTAACACACAGTGGTGTTAAGAATTATGAATGTTTAGAGTGTGGGAAAAGATTTGCTAGAAAGGGTTAACTCACCTCACACACCCTGACACACAGTGGTGTTAAGAATTACTAGGAAATAGACGTCCACACTAAAGATGTGGAACGTGTCCAAACTCGCACAGGCTAAAGTCAACTTTTTAAATATCCTCACCTTAAAATATTTATATTACAACCTGACCTAACCCAACCTAACCTTCACCATCCCCTTCTTTGATTGTCTTTACTTTTTACCAAGAAAAGAAAAGTGCTAAATTGTTCTTGAAAAAAGTAAAAAAAAAAAAAAAGTAAAAAAAAAAATAGTGTGGTGATGGCGGTGGTGGTGGTGGTGGTGTGGTGGTGGTTCTGGTGGTTGTTGTGGTGATGGTGGTGTGGTGGTGGTGATGGTGGTGGTGGTGGTGGTAATGGTGATAATGGTGGTGGTGGTGGTGGTGATGATGATGGTGTGGTGGTGGTGGTGGGTGGGTGGTGTGGTGGTGTGGTGGTGGGGGTGGTGGTGGTGGTGGTGTGGTGGTGGTGCACGGTGGTGGTGGTGGGTGGTGGTGCACGGTGGTGTGGTGGTGGTGGTGGTGGTGGTGGCGGTGGGTGGTGGTGTGGTGTGGGGTGGGTGGGTGGTGGTGGTGGTGGTGGTGGTGTGGGGGTGGTGGTGTGTGGTGGTGGTGGTGACGGTGGTGGTGGTGGTGGTGGTGAGGTGGTGGTGGTGGTGTGGTGGTGGTGGTGTGTGGTGGTGGTGTGGTGGTGGTGGTGTGGTGTGGTGGTGGTGTGGTGGTATGGTGTGTGATGTGTGTGGTCTGGTGGTGGTGGTGGTGGTGGTGATGGTGTGCTTGGTGGTGTCGTGGTGGTGGTGGTGGTGGTGTGGTGGTGGTGTGATGGTGTGGGGTGGTGTTGGTGGTGTGGTGGTGGTGGTGGGGGTGGTGGTGGTATCGGTGAGCGGCGACGGAGCCTCAGACACTGTTGTTGTGAGGATTACGAACACATTTTAGTTTCATTGCACTAATGCATTAATTTCGCCACTGCACTAATGTCTCCAGGCACAATATATTACGAATTTTAGCATAAATTGTAAAAGCTCGCTTCGCTTGCTTGGACAATGAGTTAAGAGACGAAATATAACTTTCTGCGCCAAATTTCTTCCTTTGCGCCTGTATACTCGGCTCCCACAAAAGTAGTCACAAGAAGAAGAAGAAGAGGAAACATTTTACAAGCCTATATGACACCTGATTTCCGCTGAAATAGGTGTCCAAGCTCGCTTCGCTCGCTTAGACAATTAATATACTAAAAACTGCTAGAAGCGAACATCTAAATTTTTTTTTAAAGCAATGAAATAATCCTGTATTATCTAAAAATTAAAAACACAATTTATACTTAACAAACCTTGGTGTATATGCTGTCTAGGTTGGCAGGGGACTGAATGAATAATAATTTTACAGGTAGCATTGCGGTTCGTATGGGGCAATCGAAACGAGAGTCGGACGATCGAAACAGTGTGATAATCATTTGAGTATATGTAATTGGTATGAAGTGACTTGGTTATTAAGATCAGGGGACAAGTGCTTGATGTGTATGGATTCTAATAATTTAGTGTCACTAGAGAAGTTTGCCTTTGAAAGGATTCTAAAGTCATTCATAGAGAATGGGTGATCAAGATCATGGGAGTGTGAGCGAATTGCAGATTGTGAAGGAGAAGAAATAGGTCGACCAGTACGTGCAGAGATACCTTTATGTTCAGAGAACCTAAGGGTTAAATTCCTTGACGTTTCGCCGATGTATCGAGCCTTACAACTCGAACATTTAAATTCATAAATTATATTAGAGATAAGAGTTTTAGGTATAGGATCTTTATATTTGAAATGTGTTCTTAAAGTAAATGGATTAGTAAAAACAAATTTTATTTTGAGTTGGAAGGTGTAATGAGAGATCATGAGTTTTTTACGAATGATATAATGAGAT
>JACEEZ010015174.1:0-14765 GCA_016584305.1 Chionoecetes opilio
AAATTACTTAACTATAATAGACAAGTAAGTGTTATTTTTTTATATATGGTATATTGCAAGCGTTTTTTCATTTTGTCTTGTAAACTGTAGCGTTATTGTTATATAACAAGTAGTTTTACTTATCATATTGCTATAAACCCATAATTGTAGTTTTTTTCAATGATATTAGCTATTTATCGGTGATATATAGCTGTTTTCCTACAATTGAAGTATACAATCCTCTTTTTAGAATAATTTGCACCTAAAAGTACTTACTTTACATTAAGCTATTAAATAGAAGAGTAAGAGGTTTATTTATTGTGATAAAAAGGGTATATTGCAAGCGTTTTCATAGTTTCTTGTAAACTGTAGCTTTATTGTATATATACAAGTAGTTTTACTTATCATATTGCTATAAACCCATAAATGTAGTGTTTTAAATGATAGTAAGCTATTTATCGGTGATATATAGCTGTTTTCCTACAAATTGAAGCATACATCCTTTTTTTTTAGAAAAATTTGCACCTATAAGTAGCTTACTTACAATAAGCTAATAATAGAAGAGTAAGGGGTTTTTATTGTGATATAACGGTATATTACAAGCGTTTTTCTTTAGTTTCTTGTAAACTTAGCGTTATTGTATATAAAACAAGTAGTTTTACTTATAATATTGCTATAAAACCCATAAATGTATTGTTTTCAATGATTCTAGCTAGTTATCAGTGATATATAGCTTTTTTTCCTACAAATTGAAGTATAAAATCCTCTTTTTAGAAAAATTTTGCACCTAAAGTAGCTAACATTACTTAAGCTATTAAATAGATGAGTAAGAGTTATTTATTGTGATATAACGGTATACTGCAAGCGTTTTTCATAGTTTTTTGGGTAAACTGTAGCGTTATTGTATATATACAAGTAGTTTTACTTATCATTTGCTATAACCCAAAAAATGTGTGTTTTAAATGATATTAGCTATTTATCGGTGATATATAGCTGTTTTCCTACAAATTGAAGTATACAACCCTTTTTTTTAGAATATTTGCACCTATAAGTAGCTTACATTGCATTAAGCTAATAAATAGAAGAGTAAGAGGTTATTTATTGTGATATAACGGTATATTGAAAGGGGTTTTTTTCATAGTTTCTTATAACTGCAGCGTTATTGTATATATACAAGTAGTTTTACTTATCATATTGCTATAAACCCCTTTAAAAATGTAGTGTTTTCAATGATATTAGCTATTTATCGGTGATACATAGCTTTTTTCCCCTAAAAATTGAAGTATAATATCCTCTTTTTAGAATAATTTTGCACCTATAAGTAGCTTACATTACATTAAGCTATTAAATAGAAGAGTAAGAGGTTATTTTTTGTAAATATAACGGTATATTGCAAGCGTTTTTCATATTTTTCTTCTAAACTGTAGCGTTTTTGTATATATAAAAGTAGTTTTACTTATTATATTGCTATAAAACCATAAATGTAGTGTTTTCAATGATTTTAGATAGCTATCAGTGATATATGCTGTTTTCCTACAATTGAAGTAAAAAATACTCTTTTTAGAATAATTTGCACCTATAAGTACCTTACATTACATTAAGCTTTTAAAATAGAAGAGTAAGAGGTAATTTTTTTGTGATATAACGGTATATTGCAGCGTTTTTCATAGTTTCTTCTAAACTGTAGCGTTATTGTATATATACAAGTGTTTTTACTTATTTATTGCTATAAAAAACCATAAAATGTAGTGTTTTCAATGATTTTAGCTATTTTTCAGTGATATATAGCTGTTTTCCTACAAATTGAAGTATAAAATCCTCTTTTTAGAATAATTTGCACCTATAGCTTACATTACATTAAGCTAATAAATAGAAGAGTTAGAGGTTATTTATTGTGATATAACGGTATATTGCTAGCGTTTTTCATAGTTTATTGTAAACTGTAGCGTTATTGTATATATACAAGTAGTTTTACTTATCATTATACTATAAACCCATAAAATGTAGTGTTTTCAATGATAGTAGCTATTTATCGGTGATATATATAGCTGTTTTCCTACAAATTGAAGTATACAATCCTTTTTTTAGAATAATTTGCACCTATAAGTAGCTTACATTACATTAAGCTAATAAATAGAAGAGTAAGATGTTATTTTTTTATATATATCGGTATATTGCAAGCGTTTTTCATAGTGTCTTGTAAACTGTAGCGTTATTGTATATATACAAGTAGTTTTACTTATCATATTGCTATAAACCCATAATATGTAGTGTTTTCAATGATATTAGCTATTTATCGGTGATATATAGCTGTTTTCCTACATATTGAAGTATACAATCCTCTTTTTAGAAAAATTTTGCCCCTAAAAGTAGCTTACATTACATTAAGCTTTTAAAATAGAAGATTTATGAGGTTATTTATTGTGATATAACGGTATATTGCAAGCGTTTTTCATAGTTTCTTGTAAACTGTAGCGTTATTGTATATATACAAGTAGTTTTACTTATCATATTGCTATAAACCCATAAAATGTAGTGTTTTCAATGATAGTAGCTATTTATCGGTGATATATAGCTGTTTTCCTACAAATTGAAGCATACAATCCTTTTTTTAGAATAATTTGCACCTATAAGTAGCTTACATTACAATAAGCTAATAAATAGAAGAGTAAGGGGTTATTTATTGTGATATAACGGTATATTACAAGCGTTTTTCATAGTTTCTTGTAAACTGTAGCGTTATTGTATATAAACAAGTAGTTTTACTTATCATATTGCTATAAACCCATAAAATGTAGTGTTTTCAATGATTCTAGCTAGTTATCAGTGATATATAGCTGTTTTCCTACAAATTGAAGTATAAATCCTCTTTTTAGAATAGTTTGCACCTATAAGTAGCTTACATTACATTAAACTATTAAATAGAAGAGTAAGAGGTTATTTATTGTGATATAACGGTATATTGCATACGTTTTTCATAGTTTCTTGTAAACTGTAGCGTTATTGTATATATACAAGTAGTTTTACTTATCATATTCCTTTAAACCCATAAAATTTAGTGTTTTCAATGATTTTAGCTAGTTATCAGTGGAGTGGTTTTTTTTCTACAAATTGAAGTATATTTCTTTATATCTGTTGCTAAATAGCTTTTTATATTTGCTACAACTATATTTTACAAAATTAATAGCTAAGAATATGTATTTCTCATGAACTTTAGATATCAATTTTAATCCTAAAAACAATGTTTTTTTAAGTATTTTCATGTATTTTTGAAATGCTAAATAAAATCGAAATTTTACATTATTCAGCACTTTTACACAACTATATTTTACAATGCTATGAACTAAAAATATGAATTTTTCATGAAATTAAGGTATCAATTATAATCTTAAAAACAACGTTTTTTCAAGTGTTTTAATGTTTTTTGGAAAGCCTAAAAAATGTTGAAATTTGACATTATTCAGCACTTTTACGCAACTATATTTTACAATATTTTTGGGCTTTTAAAATATGTATTTTTTATGAAATTTATGAAAAAATTTTATTCCTAAAAACAAAGTTTTTTCAAGTGTTTTTTAAAGTATTTTTGAAGGGGTAAAAAATGGCGAAAATTGACATTTTTCAGCCCTTTTTTTGATAAGAAATTAAAAATGTGGAATTTAGTTGTTTTCGTTAGAAATTGCTATTTTAAACTACTGTAAGCTTTTTAAAAGAATTTGAGACTCTATATTGTGATACATTGTATATTTACGTGTTTTCATAGTTTCTTCTTAATTGTAGTGTTATATCGTTAATGGAAGGAATTTTTAAATTTTGATAATGCTTTATACCCTAAAATGTGTTCTTTCAAAGATTTTAGCTAGTATTCGGTGATATATAGCAGTTTTCCTACAAATTGGGAAATATAAAATGCTCTTTTTAGATAATTTGCACCTATAAGTAGCTTACATTACATTAAGCTATTAAATAGAAGAGTAAGAGGTTATTTATGTGATATACGGTATATTTTCAAGCATTTTTCCTAGTTTCTTCTAAACTGTAGCCTTATGTATATATACAAGTAGTTTTACTTATTATATTGCTATAAACCCCTAAAATGTATGTTTTCAATGATTCAGCTAGTTATCAGTGATATATAGCTGTTTTCCTACAAATTGAAGTATAAAAACCTCTTTTTAGAATAATTTGCACCTAAAAGTAGCTAACATTACATTAAGCTATTAAATAGATGAGTAAGAGGTTATTTATTGTGATATAACGGTATACTGCAAGCGTTTTTCATAGTTTCTTGTAAACTGTAGCGTTATTGTATATATACAAGTAGTTTTACTTATCATATTGCTATAAACCCATAAAATGTAGTGTTTTCAATGATATTAGCTATTTATCGGTGATATATAGCTGTTTTCCTACAAATTGAAGTATACATCCTTTTTTTAGAATAATTTGCACCTATAAGTAGCTTACATTGCATTAAGCTAATAAATAGAAGAGTAAAAGGTTATTTATTGTGATGTAACGGTAATTGGGAGGGTTTTTCATAGTTTCTTATAAACTGCAGCGTTATTGTATATATACAAGTAGTTTTACTTATCATATTGCTATAAACCCTTAAAATGTAGTGTTTTCAATGATATTAGCTATTTATCGGTGATACATAGCTGTTTTCCTACAAATTGAAGTATAATATCCTCTTTTTAGAACAATTTGCACCTATAAGTAGCTTACATTACATTTAAGCTATTAAATAGAAGAGTAAGAGGTTATTTTTTGTGATATAAAGGTATATTGCAAGCGTTTTTCATAGTTTCTTATAAAAGCAGCGTTATTGTATATATACAAGTAGTTTTACTTATCATATTGCTGTAAACCCTTAAAATGTATGTTTTCAATGATATTAGCTATTTATCGGGGATATATAGCTGTTTTCCTACAAATTGAAGTATAAAAATACTCCCTTTTTTGAATAATTTGCACCTATAAGTACCTTACATTACATTAAGCTATTAAATAGAAGAGTAGGAGGTTATTTATTGTGATATAACGGTTATATTGCAAGCGTGTTTCATAGTTTCTTATAAAAATTTCAGCGTTATTGTATATATACAATAGTTTTACTTATCATATTGCTATAAACCCTTAAAATGTAGTGTTTTCAATGATATTAGCTATTTATCGGTGATATATAGCTGTTTTCCTACAAATTGAGTATAATATCCTCTTTTTAGAATAATTTGCACCTATAAGTAGCTTAATTACATTAAGCTATTAAATAGAAGAGTAAGAGGTTATTTATTTTGGGGTATAACGGTATATTGCAGCGTTTTTCATAAATTTTTTCTAAACTGTAGCGTTATTGTATATATACAAGTAGTTTTACTTATTATATTGCTATAAAACCCTAAAAGTGTTTTTTCATGATTTTAGCTAGCTATCAGTGATATATAGCTGTTTTCCTACAAATTGAAGTAAAAAATACTCTTTTTAGAATAATTTGCACCTATAAGTACCTTACATTTCATTAACTATTAATAGAAAGAGTAAGAGGTTATTTTTTGTGATATAACGGTATATTGCAAGCGTTTTTCATAGTTTCTTCTAAACTGTAGCGTTATTGTATATATACAAGTAGTTTTACTTATTATATTGCTATAAAACCATAAAATGTAGTGTTTTCAATGATTTTAGCTAGTTATCAGTGATATATAGCTGTTTTCCTAAAAATTGAAGTAAAAAATTATCTTTTTAGAATAATTTGCACCTATAAGTACCTTACATTACATTAAGCTATTAAATAGAAGAGTAAGAGGTTATTTATTGTTATATAACGGTATATTGCAAGCGTTTTTTTATAGTTTTTTTGTAAAATGTAGCGGATGTATATATACAAGTAGTTTTACCTATTATTTGCTTATAACCCATAAAATGTAGTGTTTTCAATGATTTTAGCTAGTTATCAGTGATATATAGCTGTTTTCCTACAAATTAAAGTATAAAATCCTCTTTTTAGAATAATTTGCACCTATAGCTTACATTAAATTAAGCTATTAAATAGAAGAGTTAGAGGTTATTTATTGTGATATAACGGTATATTACAAGCGTTTTTCATAGTTTCTTATAAACTGTAGCGTTATTGTATATATACAAGTAGTTTTACTTATCATATTGCTATAAACCCATAAAATGTAGTGTTTTCAATGATAGTAGCTATTTATCGGTGATATATAGCTGTTTTCCTACAAATTTTATGTATACAATCCTTTTTTTTTGAATAATTTTGCCCTTTTAGTAGCCCTTTCATTAAAAATAACCAAAAAAAAAAAGAGTAAAGGGGTTTTTTTTTTGTGATAAAAGGTATATTACAACGTTTTTGCATAGTTTTTTTTGTAAACTGTAGGGGTTTATTTATTTAAACAAGTATTTTTTCTTAATCATATTGCATAAAACCCATAAAAAGTGTGTTTTTTATTTTCTAGCTTTCTTATCAATGATATATAGCTGTTTTCCCAACAAAATTTTTGTATAAAAACCTCTTTTTAAATAATTTTTCACCTTTAAGTAGCTTACATTACATTAAGCTATTTAAAAAGAAATTAAAAGGTTTTTTTTTGTGAAAAAACGGTATATTTTCAAGCTTTTTTTATTTGTTTTCTTGTAAAATGTGCGTTTTTGTATAATTTTCAAGGAATTTTTTCTTATCTATTTCTATAAACCCATAAAAAGTAGTGTTTTCAATGATATTTTTTATTTATCGGTGATATATACTGTTTTCCTAAAAAAATTGAAGTATACAATCCTTTTTTTGAATTTAATTTTTCACCTATAATTTCTTACATTACTTAACTATTAAATAGAAAGTAAGAGGTTATTTATTGTAAATTAACGGTATATTGAAAGGGTTTTTCATATTTTTTCTTATAAACTGCGGTTTTGATATATAAAAGTATTTTTATTTCAATTGCTATAACCCTTAAAAAGTATGTTTTCAATGATTTACTATTTATGGGTGATACATAGCTTTTTTTCCTAAAATTGAAGTAAAATATCCTTTTTTTTAGAATTTTTGCACCTAAAATACTTCTTACTTAAGCTTTAAATAAAAGTAAGAGGTTATTTTTTGTGATATAACGTATTTGAAGCGTTTTTCTATTTTTTCTTCAAAACTGTAGCGTTATTGTATATATACAATTTTTTTACTTATTATATTGCTAAAAAAACCATAAAATGTATTTTTTTCAATGATTTTACTAGCTATCATGATATTAGCTTTTTTTCCTACAAATTGAAGAAAAAAATCTCTTTTTAGAATATTTGCACTATAATACCTTACTTTACTTAAAGGGCATTAAATGAAAAAAAAGAGGTAATTTTTTGTGAATAACGGTATTTGCAAGCTTTTTTTCATATTTTTCTTCAAAACTGTAGCGTTATTGTATTTACAAGTATTTTTTACTTTTTTATATTCTATAAAACCTAAAATGTTGTTTTCATGATTTTAGCTATTTATCAGTGTATATAGCTGTTTTTCCTAAAAATTGAAGTATAAAATCCCTTTTTGAAAAATTTGCCCCCCTAAGTTTCATTACTTTTAAACAAAATAAATGAAGAGTTAGGGGTTTTTTATTGTGATATAAGGGTATATTGCTAGTTTTTTTTCATAGTTTTTTTGAAAACTGTAGCGTTATTGTATATATCAAGATTTTTTACTTATCATTATCTAAAACCCATAAAATGTGTTTTTTTAATGATAAAACTATTTATCGGGTGAAATTAGCTTTTTTCCTAAAAATTGAAGTATCAACCTTTTTTTAGAATTTTCACCATGTAGCTTACTTACTTTAAGCTAAAAAAATAGAAAGTAAATGTTTTTTTTTTATATATATCGTATATTGGGCAAGCTTTTTTTTCATATGCCCCTTGTAAACTGTAGCGTTATTGTATATATAAAAGTATTTTTTTACTTACATATTGCTATAAACCCAAAATTGTGTGTTTTCAATGATTTTGCTATTTTATCGGTGATATTAGCTGTTTTCCTACAAATTGAAGTAACAACCTCTTTTTAGAATAATTTCACCTAAAATAGCTTACATTACATTAACTTTAAAATAGAAGAGTAAGAGGTTTTTTTTGGGAAATAAACGGTATTTTGCAAGCGTTTTTCATATTTTTTCTTGTAAACTGTAGCGTTATTGTATATATAAAAGTAGTTTTTCTTATCATTTGCTAAAAACCCCCAAAAAATTGTGTTTTTAAATGATGTAGCTTTTTATCGTGATTATAGCTGTTTTTCCTAAAAATTGAAGCATACAATCCTTTTTTTAGAATAATTTGCACCTAAAAGTACTTACATTAAAATAAGCTAATAAATAAAAGAAAAGGGGTTTTTATTGTGATAAAACGGTAATTCAAGCTTTTTTTCATATTTTTTCTTGTAAACTGTCGTTATTGTATTAAAAAATATTTTTTACTTATCATATTGCTATAAACCCATAAAATGTAGTTTTCATGATTCTAGCTATTATCAGTTATATAGCTTTTTTCCCTAAAAAATTGAAGTAAAAATCCTTTTTTTAAAATTTTTTTTGCACCTAAAGTAGCTTCATTAATTAAAAAACTTTAAATAGAAAGTAAGGGGTTTTATTTATTGTGTATAAGGGTATATTGCATACGTTTTTCATATTTTCTTGTAAACTGTACGTTATTGTATTATACAAGTAGTTTTCTTATCATTTTCCTTTTAAAACCCAAAAAATTTAGTTTTTTTTAAATGATTTTAGCTAGTTATCGTGGATTGGTTTTTTTTCTACAAATTGAAGTATTTTCTTTATATCTGTTGCAAATAGTTTTTTATATTTGCTCAACTATTTTTACAAATTATAGCTAAGAATATGTTTTTCTCATAAAATTTAGATATCAATTTTAATCCAAAAAACAATGTTTTTTAAATTTTTCAGGGAAATTTTGGGAAATCAAAATAAAATCAAAAATTTTCATTATTCCCTTTTTACACACTATTTTACAATTTTATGAAAAAAAAATAGAATTTTTCATAAAATTAAAGGTATCATTAAAATCTTAAAAACAACGTTTTTTCAAGTTTTTTTAATTTTTTTTTGGAAAGCCAAAAAAATTGAAATTTGACATTATTCAGCCTTTAACGCAACTTTTTTACAATATTATGGCTTAAAATATTATTTTTTTATAAAATTTATGAAAAAATTTTTTCCAAAAAACCCAACTTTTTTTTTTTAAAGTTTTTTTTAAGTATTTTAAAGGGCTAAAAAAAGGGGCAAAAATTGACTTTTTTTCACCCTTTTTTTGATAGAAAAATTTAAAAATGTGGAATTATAGTTGTTTTCGTTAAAATTGCTATTTTAAACTACTGTAACTTTTAATGAAGTTTTTGACTCTATTTGTTACAATTTTATATTACTGTTTTTTCATAGTTTCTTCTTTAAATTTTAGTGTTTATCGTTTTAAAGGAAAAAATTTTTATGATAATGCTTTAAAACCCTCAAAATGTGTTCTTTTTCAATGATTTTGCGTATTCGGTGATATATACTTTTCCTACAAATTGAAGTTAAATGCTCTTTTTAGAATATTTGCACCTATAATAGCTTACTTCTTAAGCTATTAAATGAAAAGTAAGAGGGTTTTTTTATTGTGTATAACGGTATATTGCAAGCATTTTTCCTAGTTTCTTCTAAAATGGGAGCCCTTATTGTATATATACAATATTTTACTTATTATTTGCATAAACCCCTAAAATGTATGTTTTCAAGATTCTAGTAGTTATCATGATTATAGCTGGGTTTTCCTACAAAAAGAATATAAAAACCTCTTTTTTGAAAAATTTTTTTCACCTAAAAAATCTAACATTCATTAAGCATTAAATAATGTAAAGGTTATTTTTGTGATATAACGGGATACGCAAGCGTTTTTTTATAGTTTCTTGTAAACTGTAGCGTTTTTTGTATATTACAAGTAGTTTTACTTATCATATTGCTATAAACCCATAAAATTAGTGTTTTCAAAGATATTTGCTATTTTTTGGTGTTATAGCTTTTTTTCCTACAAATTGGGAAATATACAATCCTTTTTTTTTGAAAAATTTTCACCTATAAGTAGCTTTTCTTCATTAAGCTAATATATAGAAAGTAAAGGTTTTTATTGTGATGTAACGGGATTTTCCAAAGGGTTTTTTTTATAGTTTCTTATAAACTGCAGGTTTTGTATTTTTAATTTTTAAGTTTTTCTTATCATATTGCCCATAAACCCTTAAAATGTTGTTTTCAATGAATTTCTTTTATCGGGGATACATAGCTGTTTTCCTACAAATTGAAGTATAATTCCTCTTTTTAGAAAAATTTTTCACCCCATAAGTAGCTTCATTCATTAACTATTAATAGAAGAGTAAGAGGTTATTTTTTGTGATATAACGGGATATTTCAAGCGTTTTTCATAGTTTTCTTATAAAAATGCAGCGTTTTTTTGTATTCAAGTGTTTTACTTATCAATTGCTGTAAACCCCTTAAAAAATATGTTTTTCAAAGTATTAGCTATTTATCGGGATATATATTTTTTTTCCTACAAATTGAAGTATAAAATACTCTTTTTTGAAAATTTGCACCCTTTAATACCTTCTTCAAATTAAACTATTAAAGAAGAGTAAGAGGTTATTTATTGTGATTAACGTATATTGAAAACGTGTTTTTATAGTTTTTTTATAAAATGCAGCGTTATTGTATATATACAAAATAGTTTTCTTATCATTTGCAAACCCTTTAAAAATTTTTTGTTTTCAAAATATTCTATTTTTCGGTGATATATCTTTTTTTTCCCACAAAATTGAAGTTTAAAATCCTCTTTTTTGAATAATTTCACCTATAAAAGCTTACATTCATTAGCTATTAAATAGAAGAGTAAAGGTTTTTATTGTGATAAACGGGATTTGCAAGGTTTTTCATAGTTTCTTCTAACTGACGTTATTTTTATATAAAGTATTTTACTTTTTTATTGCTATAAAAACCTAAATGTAGGTTTTCAATGATTTTAGCTAGCTATCAGTGATATAACTGTTTTTTCCCCAAATTGAAGTAAAAAAAAACTCTTTTTTTGAATAATTTTTCACCTATAATACCTTACATTACATTAACTATTAAAAAAAGAGTAAGAGGTTATTTTTTGTGTATAAAAGGTATATTCAAGCGTTTTTCATAGTTTTCTTCTAAAATGTACGTTATTTTTATATATAAATATTTTACTTATTATATTGCTATAAAAACCTAAAAATGTAGTGTTTTCAAAGATTTTAAACTAGTTTCAGTGATAATAGCTGTTTTCCTAAAAAAATTAAGTAAAAAATTACTTTTTTTGAATAATTTCACCAAATTTCCTTAATTACATTAACTATTAAATAAAAGTAAGAGGTTATTTATTGTTATATAAAGTATATTGCAAGCGTTTTTTTTATAGTTTCTTTTAAAATGTTTCGGTATTTTATATATCAAATAGTTTTTACCTATTTTAAATTTCTATAAAACCCATAAAAAGTATGTTTTCAATGATTTTAGCTATTTTTCATGATATATAGCTGTTTTCCTACAAATTTAAAATATAAAAAAACCCCCCCCTTTTTAGAAAAATTTGCACCCTTGCTTACATTAAAATTAAACATTAAAAAAAAAGTTTTTGAGGGTTATTTATTGTGAATAACGTTATTTTCAGGTTTTTTCCCCTATTTCTTTTAAAAATGTAGCGTTTTTTGTATATATACAAGTTTTTACTTACATTTGCTTAAAACCCTAAAATGAGTTTTTTTCAAAGATGTAGCTATTTACGGGGTATAACTGTTTACCCACAAAATTTATGTATACAATCCTTTTTTTAGAATAATTTGCACCATAATACTTACATTACAAAAAGCTAAAAAAAAAAAAGTAAGGGTTATTTATTGTGATATAACGTTATTTACAACGTTTTGCATAGTTTCTTGTAAACTGTACGTTATTTTATATAAACAGTAGTTTTTTTCTTATCATTTGCTATAAACCCTAAATTTATGTTTTCAATTTTCTAGCTACTTATCTGATATATCTGTTTTCTACAAAATTTAAGTATTCCTCTTTTTGAAAAATTTGCACCTATAATAGCTTAATTACATTAACTATTAAAAAGAAAAGTAAGAGGTTATTTATTTTGAAATAACGGTAATTTTCAAACTTTTTTCAAAAGTTTTTTTTTTTTAAAATGTAGCGTTATTGATATTCCCCGTAATTTTCTTATCATTTGCTATAAACCCATAAAAAGTAGTGTTTTCAATGAATATTTGTTATTTATGGGGATAATAGCTTTTTTTCCACAAATTGAAAATATACAATCCTTTTTTTAGAATAATTTGCACCTATAAATACTTTCATTACATTAAACTATTAAATAGAAATTAAAAGGGGGATTTTTTGTGATTAACGGTAATTTTCAAACGTTTTTCATAGTTTTCTTTAACTTAGCGTTTTGTATATATACAAGTTTTTTACTTATCATATTGCTATAAACCCATAAATTTTATGTTTTTCAATGAAGTAGTTATTTTTTCGGGGATTATAGCTGTTTTCCTCAAAAATTTAATATACAATCCTTTTTTTTAGAATAATTTTTGCACCTATAAATACTTACATTCATTTAAACTAATAAATAAAGATAAAAGGTTTTTATTGTGATATAACGGGAAAATTGCAACGTTTTTTCATAGTTTCTTATAAAATGCGCGTTATTGTATATACAATAATTTTACATATCATTTGCTATAAAAACCCCCAAAAAGAGTGTTTTCAATGTATTAGCTATTTATCGGTGATATATAGCTTTTTCCTACAAAATTTAAGTAAATATCTTTTTTTTAGAATATTTTGCACCCCATAAATAGCTTACATTACATTACTATTAAATAGAAAAATAAGAGGTTTTTTTTGTGATATAACGGTAATTGCAAGCGTTTTTTTTTATAGTTTCTTTTAAAATGTAGCGTTTATTGTATATATACAATAGTTTTACTTTTATATTGCTTTAAAAACCCTAAAATGTAGTTTTTTAAAGGGTGTAGCTATTTTTCGGGTATATAGCGTTTTCCACAAATTGAAGTTTTCCCAAACCTTTTTTTTTGAATTTAATTTTCACCCCATTAAATTTGCTTACATTGATTAAGCTAATAAATAGAGAGTAAGAGGTTATTTATTGTGATATAAAGGTTTTTATTGCAAGGGGTTTTTTAAGGGTTTTTTATAAACTGCAGCGTTATTGTATATAACAAGTGTTTTTTTATCATTGCTAAAAAAACCCCTTTAAAATTTTGTGTTTTCAATGATATTAGCTATTTATCCGGTGATAATAGCGGGTTTTCCAAAAATTAAGATAATATCCTCTTTTTAGAATAATTAGCACCCCATAAATAGGTTACATTTAAATTAAAACTATTAAATAGAAGAGTATGAGGTTTTTTTTTGATATAACGGTATATTGCAAGGTTTTTTTTTTAGTTTCTTAAAAAACTGCAGCGTTATTGTATATATACAAGTAGTTTTTCTTATTATATTTCTATAAAACCATAAAATGTAGTGTTTCAATGATTTAGCTAGCTATCAGTGATATATAAACTGTTTTCCTACAAATTGAAGTAAAAAATACTCTTTTAGAATAATTTGCACCTATAAGTACCTTACATTACATTAAGCTATTAAATAGAAGAGTATGAGGTTTTTTTTGTGATATAACGGTATATTGCAAGCGTTTTTCATAGTTTTCTAAACTGTAGCGTTTTTTGTAAAATTTCAAGTAGTTTACTTATTATTTGGTATAAAAAACCCTAAAATGTAGTGTTTTCAAATATTTTAGCTAGTTATCAGTGATATATAGCTGTTTTTCCCACAAATTGAAGTATAAAATCCTCTTTTAGAATAATTTGCACCTATAGCTTAAAATTACATTAAGCTAATAAATAGAAGAGTTTTGAGGTTATTTTAATGTGATATAACGGTTTTATTGCTAGCGTTTTTCATAGTTTCTTGTAAACGTAGCGTTATTGTATATATACAAGTAGTTTTTTCTTATCATATTACTATAAACCAATAAAATGTTTGTGTTTCAATGATAGTATTTTTTATCGGGAATTTTAGCTGTTTTCCTACAAATTGAAGTATACAACCTTTTTTTAGAATAATTTTCACCTATAAGTAGCTTACATTACATTAAGCTAATAAATAGAAAAGTAAGATGTTATTTTTTTATATATAAACGGTATATTGCAAGCGTTTTTCAAGTGTCTGTAAACTGTAGCGTTATTGTATATATACAAGTAGTTTTTACTTATCATATTGCTATAAACCCATAATAGTGTGTTTTCAATGATATTAGCTATTTATCGGTGATATATAGCTGTTTTCCTACAAATTGAAGTATACAATCCTCTTTTTAGAATAATTTGCACCTAAAAGTAGCTTTCATTACATTAAGCTATAATAGAAGAGTAAGAGGTATTTATTGTGATTAACGGTATATTACAAGCGTTTTCATATTTCTGTAAACTGTAGCGTTATTATATATATACAAGTAGTTTACTACATATTGCTATAAACCAAAATGTAGTTTTTCATATAGTAGCATTACGTGTATTTGCTGTTTCTACAAATTGAAGCATACAATCTTTTTTAGAATAATTTGCACCTATAAGTAGCTTACATTACATAACAAAAAAATATTGAAAATAAACCATAAAATGTTAGGGTTTT
>JACEEZ010015175.1:5000-15000 GCA_016584305.1 Chionoecetes opilio
ACAAATAATAAAAATAAAATAAATAGTAAAATTAATAAAAATAAGTAGTAATGAAAAAAAAATTAATAGTAGTAATAATATAATAATAAATAGTTGTAATAAAAATAATTACTATTTACTAAATCTGAATCGCAAATAGATACTCTTGATATGTTTATTAATCTACTCTCTGTTCTCTCTTTTTTTTTCTCTATTTTTTTTTCTCTATTTTTTTCTCTCTTTTCCTCTCTCTCTCTTTCCCTCCCTCTCTGTATCTTTTCCCCCTCTCTCTTTTTCTATTTTCCCCTCTCTTTTTCTCCCCTCTCTTTTCTTAGTCTCATAATACACTATAAAATGTTCTAAGTCTTCGCTTCATTTCATTTCAGTTCAGTGCTACGTCAACAAAAAAAAAAAAAAAAAAAAAATGCATTGTGTCACGAACAGACTTTTCAATATAAATATTTTGTAAAGTCTGACTATTTTTACCTTTTTTCAACCTTCGTCTTGGTATTCAAAAGTCACATTTTACTCTTCTTCTTTTTTGAGGAGAAAAATGTATAGTGGGGTTGGTCATGGCATGGAGGGAGGGAGGAGGGAGGGAGGGAGGGAGGGAGGGAGGGACAGAGAGAGAGAGAAGAGAAGAGAGAGAGAGAGAAGAAGAGAGAGGAAAGAAGAGAGAGAGAGAGAGAGAGAGAGAGAGACTGAGAGAAAAGAGAGAGAGAAAGAGAGAAAGAGAGACAGACACAGAGATAGAGAAGAGGACGAAGCAATGGGGGAAAAAAGAGAAAAAGGGAGAGGGGGAGGGAAAAAGATCAGAGAGAGAGAGAGAGGAGAGAAAAGAGAGAGAGAGAGAGAGAGAGAGAGAGAGAGAGGGGAGAGAGAGAGAGAGAGAGAGAGAGAGGAGAGAGAGAGGGAGAGGGGGAGGGGAGAGAGCAGGTAATGGGACTGTCAGAGCAACAAAGCTACACGGTTATCAAGGCAGCCTCGTCATCGCCCCCCCCCCCCCTTTACGACAGTCTGGGGGGCCCTACACACACACACACACACCACAACACACATCACACACACATACACAACACACACACACACACACACCCCAACACACACACACACACACACACACACACACACACACACACACACACACGTGTTTTGTTTACTGAAATTGCAAACCTTTAAATATGAAAAACAAACATATTTGAACTTTTATTTTGTATTCGGACACTTGACTTGTGTATTTGTTCTCTCTCACTCTCCCTCTCTCATCACTTATACACACACACCACACACACACACACACCCCACCCCACACACACACACACACACACACCAAACACACACACACACAGACACACACACACACACACACCACACACAAAACACGCACACACACACACACACCACAACACACACAACACAACACAATTCGTAGCAAACAGACATACACACTGACAAAGTAGGAATAGTTTGCAGGAAGACAGGAAGATATGGACTCCAGCCACTACACTTCCTCCTCTTCCTGTTCCTGTTCCTCCTCTTCCCTCCTCACTCCTCTCCTCTCTCCTCTCCCTCCTTTAAACCCCTTTAAATTTCCCCCCCTCCTTCCTCTCCTCTCCTCTCCCCTCCTCCCCCTCTCCTCCCCTTTTCCTTCCTCTCCTCTCCTCCTCTTCCCCCTCCTCTCCTTCCTCCCCTCCCTCCCCTCATCCTCCTCCTCCTTCCTCCTCCTCCTCCTCCTCTTCTTTTCTCCTCTCTTCTTCTTCTTTTTCCCCCTCCTCCTCCTCTCCTTCCTCCTCCTCCTCCTCCCCCTCCTCCTCCTCCTCCTCCTCCTCCTCCTCCTCCAGTCATTCCCTGAGAGAGGCGAGTCATGCATTAGAACGAACGACTGACACCTGAACTCTCACTGCCAGGAAGGTCTTGGTAAGTTATTAACGGTGGCACACGTGCTCGGGGTGTGTGCGTGCGGGAGGTGGTAAGGCGTGCATGTGTCTCCCAGCTACGTGGTGTTATTTCCTGGCTATGAAAGGCTTGTGCATGTGAAGGCCGAGCGATGTCTGTATTATGTAATGGGGTTCCTTAAGGGATAATCTAACCTAGGAAGCTATTTTTTCAAGTTCAATATAGTGCAAGCTTTTTTTTCAACCCTCGAAATAGTTATGTTAGAAAAAATAATGATATAAAACGTCAAAATTATAGTGTAAGTTATTTTTTCAATCTTAGAAGTAATGTTAGATAGAATTAATGTAAAAGAAGCGAGCAAATAAAATGTAGTGTCTAGTTTTTTTCAGCCTTAGAAGTAATTTTGGAAAGAATTCATGTAATATAAACGTCAAATAGTGTAGTTTTATTTTTCAACTTAAAGTATGTTGAAAGAATAATGAAATAAACTCAAAAAATGTGTGTTGTTTTTTCAATCTTAGAAGTAATGTTGGAAAGAATTAATGTAAAATAAAACGTGCAAATAAAATGTAGTGTCTGGTTTTTTTCAGCCTTAGAAGTAATGTTGGAAAGAATTAATGTAAAATAAAACGTGCAAATAAAATGTAGTGTAGTGTTTTTTTTCAGTCTTAGAAGTAATGTTAGATAGAATTAATGTAAAATAAAACATGCAAATTAAATGTAGTATACGTTATTTTTTTCAACCTCAGAAGTAATGTTACAAATAATTAATGTAACATACAACGTGCAAACAAAATATAGTGTCAGATTTTTTTTTTTAGGCCTAGAAGTATTGTACGAGAATTAATGAGAAATAAAACGTGCAAAGTGAAATTTAATGTAGTGTAAGTTATTTTTCCGCCCTTAACCCCTTGAGACCCAGACCTTTCCTTTGTTATAAAAAATCGTCTGTTCTTAGCCATAAAATTACGAAAACTAATTGAATATACCAAATTAGTTAGTGGACAAGGCTACTAAACAGGTCATATCTTTAAAATGTTGCTTATATTCATTAAAAATCCTCTAATAGTACAAAAATGACAATGAAAATTACGTTCTGGGACTCAAGGGGTTAAAGTAGTAATGTTAGAATGAATTAATGAAAAATAAAATGTGCAAACAAAAAGTAAGTAGTGCAAGGTTATTTTTCAACCCTCGAAGTATTATAGTCTATTTTTTTTAACAAGGCCAAAATTCATATCTATCCTAAGGCCTCATGCTTAAAATGATGCCTATGTTTACCTGATAATAGGGTTAACTATGATAAAATACAGCTGAAATTTAGAAGAACCGTACTATTCCCTTCTCCTGGCAGCAAATATCAGTCAGTAAGCAACAAGGGGTCAAGATTTTTCACCTTGTTCAAAAAAATAGACTATAGTAATATAATGTTTGAAAAAATAATGATATGAAACGTGCAAATTATAATGTAGGTAATTTTTTTCAACCTTAGAAGTATTAATGTTAGATATAAATAATGACCTAGAACGTGCAAACTAAAATTAATGAAGTGTAAGGTTTTTTTTCTGCATTAGAAGTAGTAATGTTAGAAAAAATAATGACATAGAACGTGGAAACTAAATGAAGTGTAAGGGTTTTTTTTTCAACCTTAGAAGTAGTAATGTTAGAAAAAATAATGACATAAAACGTGCAAATTGTCGTGTAAGTTTTTTTCAACGCTCTAAGTAGTAATGTTAGATAGAATTAATAAAAAATATGATATGCAAACAAAATGTAGAGCAAGTTTTTTTCAACCCTAAAAGTAGTAATGTTAGAATTCTAGTGTAAGTATTTTTTTCAACGTTCGAAATAGTAATGTTAGATAGAATTAATGAAATACAAAAGGCGCAAATTGTAGTGTAAGGTTTTTTTTCAACCCTCGAAGTAGTAATATAATGTTAAAAATAATTAATGAAATACAAACCGTGTAAATAAGATATGTATGTTGTGTGACGAAGACATGATTAAATTGCTCATGAAGTGAAGACATAACGAACATATTGTGTGATGGTATTCATAGGACAACAAACCCATCATTCCCCACACAGGTGCATTAATTGGGAAGCTACAGTAACGCTAACTAATCATACGCAAAATAACATAGATAATTACTGTATTGTTCCCTACGTTATGTATTGGCGCTGCTTTGTCTATACTTCAACCCCTATGCTAACTACAACTTCTACTTCAACTACAACTACAACCCCAAACCTTCCCCACCCCTATGCTAACTACAACTTCTACTTCAACTCCAACTATAACCCCATCCCCTTCCCAACCCCTATTTCAACCCCTATCCTAACTACAACTTCTACTTCAACTCCAACTATAACCCCAACTCCTTCTCTAACCCTTAATTCAATCCCTATCCTAACTACAACTTCTACTTCAACTCCAACTATAACCCCAACACCTTCCCCAACCCCTATGCTAACTACAACTTCTACTTCAACTCCAACTATAACCCCAACCCCTTCCCTAACCCTTATTTCAAACCCTATCCTAACTACAACTTCTACTTCAACTCCAACTATAACCCCAACACCTTCCCCAACCCCTATGCTAACTACAACTTCTACTTCAACTCCAACTATAACCCCAACCCCTTCCCTAACCCTTATTTCAACCCCTATCCTAACTACAACTTCTACTTCAACTCCAACTATAACACCAACTTCTATTTCAACCCCTATCCTAACTACAACTTCTACTTCAACTCCAACTATAACCCCAACCCCTATTTCAACCCCTATCCTAACTACAACTTCTACTTCAACTACAACTATAACCCCATCCCCTTCCCCAACCCCTATTTCAACCCCTATCCTAACTACAACTTCTACTTAAACTCCAACTATAACCCCAACACCTTCCCCAACCCCTATGCTAACTACAACTTCTACTTCAACTCCAACTATAACCCCAACCCCTTCCCTAACCCTTATTTCAACCCCTATCCTAACTACAACTTCTACTTCAACTCCAACTATAACACCAACCTCTATTTCAACCCCTATCCTAACTACAACTTCTACTTCAACTCCAACTATAACACCAACCTCTATTTCAACCCCTATTCTAACTACAACTTCTACTTCAACTACAACTATAACCCCAACCCCTTCCCCAATCCCTATTTCAACCCCTATGCTAACTACAACTTCTACTTCAACTCCAACTATAACCCCAACCCCTTCCCCAACCCCTATTTCAACCCCTATCCTAACTACAACTTCTACTTCAACTCCAACTATAACCCCAACCCCTTCCCCAACCCCTATTTCAACCCCTATCCTAACAACAACAACTATAACCCCCACCCCAACTACAACCCCAACCCCTATCCTAACTACAACTATAACGCCCACCCCAACTACCAACCACAAACCCCATCCTAACTAAACTATAACCCACCCACCAACACAACTAAACCCCACCAACCCCTATTTCAACCCCTATCCTAACACAACTATAACCCCCATCCCAACTACAACCCCAACCCCTATCCTAACTACAACTATAACCCCCACCCAACTACAACCCCAACCCCTATCCTAACTACAACTATAACCCCCACCCCAACTACAACCCCAACCCCTATCCTAACTACAACTATAACCCCCACCCCAACTACAACCCCAGCCCCTATTTCAACCCCTATCCTAACTACAACTATAACCCCCACCCCAACTACAACCCCAACCCCGATCCTAACTACAACTATAACCACTATACTCTATACACACAATAATATATAAATGTCAAGCGGAAGTGGTAGTCGAAAAAACACAATATATAAACGTAAAATATAAATGGTGGCAGCGCTGTTTACGTGAACTAAATCAGGTTAAATTCCCTTCGTAAAACACACAGAGAATTTTACGTACGTTTGAACACCTGTGACCGGCATACAAGGATATAAGAGACAGGGGTAAAAGGATGTCTCTCTCACCTGTCAACATCACACATTACAGCACTAACAGGTGTAATGTGATGCCTCCTCCTCCTCCTCTACCTCCTCTTCCTCAACCACTCTTTTCCTCCTCCTCCTCCTCCTCCTCCTCCTCCTCTTCCTCCTCCTCCTCCTTCCTTCCTTCCTTCCTTCCTTCCTTCCTTCCTTCCTTCCTTTCTTTCTTTCTTTCTTTCTTCCGTTTCTTTCTTCCTTCCTTCCTTTCTTTCTTTCTTTCTTTCTTTCTTTCTTTCTTTCTTACTTTCTTTCTTTCTTTCTTCCTTCTGTAGCGCCCCCCCCCCCCTGCATAGGTTTAATACCTTGACGTTAATTCAAGAGGGCGCCACAATCCTGGCTATTACGCTGCCACCACCCACAATAAGTGGGGGAAAAAAATTATAAGATTAAGAAAATATGTCAGTACTAATGGGTGTAAAAGATAACAACTCTTTATCTTTATCTTAGTATATTGTCACTTTACTGATTCACCAGTAATTACTTCCCAACTCCTTCACCTAAATCATTAACTTATCTCTCAATTTAACCGAAAGTATACTTAATGCTAACAACAGTGACACGACGCGATTATCAGCTCGTGCTTACGAACGTAATCCTATAATTCCTTCTTAACCTAAGTCATTAACTAAAGTTCCCGTCACTGATTTGCTGAGTCCAGTATCAATGCCCACACACTCCAGCTATAAGACTAATCCTTAGCTGTATCCCTGGTGTTCAAACAGAGGCGTTCACAGGTGTTCCCTCACTGCTCATCCAGCCGTCTTTCCACTGCTACCTTGAACCCTTATCCAGCCGTTCATCCAGCCGTCTTTCCACCGCTACCTTGAACCCTTATCCAAGGGTGAAAACCACACCTCCCAGCACGTCTCTCCACTGTGACACGTGGACCTCTAATGACAACTAATATGGCCACTCGCCTCCTTCTTGCCTAGCCAGCTGACGTCGCCAGCTACCGTCGGTACAAAAATATATCACAATATATTTTTATATAGTGATTCAGAACTGAGGAGTGGAGGAAAATTACTCATTTCATTACTCGACATTTATATATTACTTTACCCCCTCCCACTCAACGTAAACTCTTCGTCAGTCATGAGTCAAAAGTTTTAACTTTTCCCCTACACTTCTTCCCTGCGTTTACACTCCTTCCTTCCTTCCTTCCTTCCTTCCTTCCTTCATTCATTCATTCATTCCTTCCTTCCTTCCTTCATTCTTTCCTTCCTTCCTTCCTCCTCCTCCTCTTACTCCTCTAAAATCAACTGTATCAAATAAATAAACATGGGTTTTTTCCACACCATCCAATCAGAAAACAAACAAAATAACAAATACCGAACATTGGTCTTTTTAACAAGGATATATTTTTCATTCCTCTCCTCCCTCCTACCTCCTTCCTCCTCCATCTCCTCTACCACCTCGTTCAGCCCCAACTCCTACCTCCTTCCTCCTCCTCCATCTCCTTACCACCTCTTCCCCCCAATCCTCTACCTCCTTCCTCATCTCCTCTCACCTCTTTCACCCACTCCTCCTACCTCCTTCCTCCTCCATCTCCTCTACCACCTCGTTCACCCCCAACTCCTCCTACCTCCTTCCTCCTCCATCTCCTCTACCACCTCGTTCACCCCCAACTCCTCCTACCTCCTTCCTCCTCCATCTCCTCTACCACCTCTTTCACCCCCAACTCCTCCTCCTCTACTTCCTCCTCCACCTCCTCTTCCGCCTTCTACTTTCCTATCCTTTCTCTCTTATTATCTAGTTGGTGTAGTGTAGTTAAATCAAACAGCCATGTAAGAACCTAATGGTCTGTTGCTGTTTGTGTTTCCTTTGTATTCCTTTGTATTCTAAAACCAACTGTATCAAATAAATAAACATAAGTCTTTTTCCCACACCAATGAAAAATAGTCCATTGATCTAATTTCTACAAGGATATATTTCTATATATATTTTTATATGTCTACATTCCTTTCCTCCCTCCCCACCCTCATAGTCTATTTTTTTTATTATGGTCAAAATGCAGTAAGGAAGCCACGCCCCCTGCCTCCCCTTCTATTCTACGGGGCAGCTGATTGGTGCACTCCTCGTATCATCACTACCAATCACAATATCTTCACTACTTAACAGCACGTGACCACTGAAGAGAGCAATCTTCACTACAGAGGGATTTTGATTTTGTCACCCTCTGTAGTGAAGATTGCTCTGTCCAGTGGTCACGCCGCTGTTAAGTAGTGAAGATATTGTGATTGGTAGTGATGATACGAGGAATGCACCAATCAGCTGCCCCGTAGAATAGAAGAGGAGGCAGGGGGCGTGGCTTCCTTATTGCAATTTGACCATAATAAAGAAAATAGACTATAGTAACGACAGGTAATATTAGCAACCCGAGATCTGACCTGATACACGAGTCATGCTGAAGTAATCGAGTTGAGTTAGTGTAGTTAGACCAATAGACTGAATTGGTCTGGAAATGTGTCAAGTGTGTGTGTGTGTAAAGGGGTGGCTGACCTGACCTCACTTGACCCGGAAAACCAATATTTATTCACATGTCTAACTGGATCTGACATGCACGAGTATTTGTATAGAAAATATTTGGAGATATACGAGTACTATGAAATACGAGGTGTCAAAAGGGATTTATGTTACGTTGTGTTGATGTGTGTATGTATCAGAAATTATACTCTCTCTCTCTCTCTCTCTCTCTCTCTCTCTCTCTCTCTCTCTCTCTCTCTCTCTCTCTCTCTCTCTCTCTCTCTCTCTCTCTCTCTTTTTTTTTTTTTTTACTTCATTGACATTTCTACATTTCATTACCAATTGAACTTCTCTCTCTCTCTCTCTCTCTCTCTCTCTCTCTCTCTCTCTCTCTCTCTCTCTCTCTCTCTCTCTCTCTCTCTCTCTCTCTCTCTCTCTCTCTCCGCGAACCTTCATCATCTTCTGGCTTCCCTGACTTCCCTTCGAGACTTCCCGAATCACAAGCACATTAATCAATTTAGGGGATGGAAACACAATTATCCCAACATGGTTCTGTGCTAAACTGATGTGATCTTGGAGGGCCTCGAACATGGAGGTAGTATGGTTGGAGACGCCCTGAGCCGCGCGGGTTGAAGCCAAGTCGGCCATATTGCTGTGGGTTACGGGAGCCCACAACTCTACTGCCAAGAAGAGATAAATCATCCCATGGAAGTATTTTGAGATTCCTGGGAGTAACGTCGGTCCATTCTAAGTGCAAACAGTGTAAAAAGTGAAAAGAAAAAGTGGCTATCTCAGTCACCCAGTTATGACATTGCCCACAGCAGTATGGCGGACGGGGGAGAGCGGTGGCTTCACCAGACAACACAGACCGTGCGGCTCAGGGCGTCTCCACCCATACTACCTCCATGGCATCGATGGTACCTACAAGGGCGTAAAGGAGATAGGGAAAAGGTAGAAAACAGAAGACACAGAAGAGATAGGGGAAGACAGGATAAGATAGCCCCAGAGATAGAGATAGAGATATAAGGCACAGAAGATATAGGGGATAGGATTTTAAAGATAAATGTGGAAGGACAGGTGAGACAATGAGAAAGCAACAAAATACCTTAATAGTGATAATTGATAATGATGAGGAGAAAAAGGAAAAATAGATAACATGAAACAAAATATAGATAACATGAAAAAAACATTGATAACATGAAAAAAACAGATAACATGAAAAAAACATAGATAACATGAAAAAAACATAGATAACATGAAAAAAACATAGATAACATGAAAAAAACATAGATAACATGAAAAAAACATAGATAACATGAAAAAAACAGATAACATGAAAAAAACATAAATAACATGAAAAAAACAGATAACATGAAAACAACATAGATAACATGAAAAAAACATAGATAACATGAAAAAAACAGATAACATGAAAACAACATAGATAACATGAAAAAAACATAGATAACATGAAAACAACATAGATAACATGAAAAAAACATAGATAACATGAAAACAACATCGATAACATGAAAAAAACATAGATAACATGAAAAAAACATAGATAACATGAAAAAAACATAGATAACATGAAAAAAAAAACATAAAAACAACATGAAAAAACATAGATAACATGAAAAAACATAATAACATGAA
>JACEEZ010015175.1:20000-25000 GCA_016584305.1 Chionoecetes opilio
TAATAGGCACAAATGTAAAAAAAAAAAATAAAAAAAAAAAAAAAAAAAAAAAAAAAAAAAAAAAAAAAAAATAAATAATAAATAAATAAATAAAGGTTAATAAAGACAAGAGTAAAGGTCGTCTAATGGATAAGTCAGAGTAAAAAAAAAAATATATATAAAAATACACATAATTAAGAGTTAGGAGTTAAGGCCTTTGAGTTCAGCCAATAATATTAAAAGACAATAGAGACATTAGTAAAAGTTAATAAATACAAGAGTAAAGGTCGAGTGTCTGTGTAAATCATGGCCAGGCAAGACATTCGCTTCGTTAAAATTAAAATTAAAATGGAAAAGTTACAGAAACAAATTGAATGTTAAAGTAAAAAAAATGTGTAACAGTAAAAAAAATGGAAAAGTTACAGAAAAAATTGGATGTTAAACTCAAAAAAATGTGTACCTAACAGTAAAAAAAATGGAAAAGTTACAAAAATAAATTGGATGTTTAAGACAAAAAAATGTGTAACAGTAAAAAAAATGGAAAAGTTACAGAAACAAATTGGATGTAAGTAAAAAAAATGTGTAACAGTAAAAAAATTGGAAAAGTTAAAAAAAAAATTGGATGTTAAACTAAAAAAAATGTGTAACAGTAAAAAAAATGGAAAAGTTACAGAAAAAATTGGATGTTGAAGTCAAAAAAATGTAACAGTAAAAAAAAATGGAAAACTTACAAGAAAATAAATTGGATGTTAGTCAAAAAAAATGTGTAGCGGTAAAAAAATTGGAAAAGTTACAGAAAAAAATGGATGTTACAGTCAAAAAATGTGTAACAGTAAAAAAATATGGAAAAGTTACAAAAAAGAAATTGGATGTTAGTCAAAAAAATGTGTAACAGTAAAAAAAAAAATGGAAAAGTTACAGTGAAAAAATATAATTATAGTTGAAAAATTAAGTTACAGTAAAAAAAATGTTACAATACAATAAAAAATATATACACTAAAAACAATTGAGAAGTTACAAGGAGAAAAAAGGAAACACATGAAATAGCAAAGCCAATAAATACAAGAGTAAATGTTTTGTGTCTGTGTAAATCATGTTATGGCAAGACATTCGCTTCGTCCCGCTGGCCAGTGTTGACATTAAACATTGATTGCCCCAAAGCTATCAATAAAAATATAAGATCTTTATTGCTTTTAACAGTGTAACATCTTTCTCTCCTTTCCTCTTCGTATTCCTCCTCCTTCTCCTTTTCCTACTCAACGTATTGCTCCTCCTCCTCCTCCTCCTTCTCTACCTCCTCCTCCTCCTCTTCTTCATTTACCTTGACCTCCTTCTCCTCCTCCTCCTGTTTTAACTTCAACTTCCTCCTCCTCCTCCTCCTGTTTCAACTCCTTACCCTCCTCCTCCTCTTCTTCCTCCTCCTCCTCCTCTTCCTTCTCTACCTCCTCCTCCTCCTCTTCTTCCTTTACCTTGACCTCCTTCTCCTCCTTCTTCTGTTTCAACTTTCAACTTTCAACTTTCAACTTTCAACTTTCTCCTCCTCCTCCTCCTGTTTCACCTCCTTACCCTCCTCCTCCTCCTCCTCCTCCTGTTTCACCTCCTTACCCTCCTCCTCCTCCTCTTCCTCCTTCTAAGTTATCTTAATCTTTAATCTCATTTACGAGTTCTTGGATTAAAACACAAGTCGCCTGAAACCTCTTAAAAGCATGGAAATTGTCGTGATTCATTATCTGTTGTTGCTTATTAATCCCTCTTCCCCTTCCCTCCCTGCCTGCACACACACACACACACAAACACACCACACACACACACACACACACACACACACACACACACACACACACACACACACAAACACACACACACACGCAACACACACACACACACACACACACACACACACACACACACACACACACACACACACACACACACAACACACACACACACACACACGCAAACACAAACACACACACACACACACACACACAAACACTCACACACACACACACACACACACACACACACACACACACACACACACACACACACACACACGCGTATGCATAATATTATGATGCATACAAATTCGTACCCTACAAAATGCACAAACACAGGCGGAAATAAAAATACAGACATTAGCATACAAATAGAAACGTACTCACACATACACAAACACAAAGCAAATACAACAATAGGTTCCATAGCTACGTACACAAAAAATAAACTAATTGGCAGATAAATACAACAACAAAAATAACACACATATAGAAACACACACATCAATAATCACAAACGTCCAAAAGTGACACGAAAAACGTAACTCCAATGGATAAATATTACTTAGAGAATTAATTAAGGCAGAAAAATAATACTGATTCACCAAACACTTAACCTAAAAATCCTCTCATTAACCCCTTCACGCCCAGATCTTTCCTTTGCTATAATAAAAACGTATGTTGTTACCCATAAAATTACGAAAACTAACTTAATATACCAAATTAGTTAGTCGACAAGGATACTAAACAGGTCATATCTATAAAATATTGCTTATATTCACTAAAAATCGTCTAATGGTGGCCAAGTTAAAATGGAAATTACGTTCTGGGTCTCAAGGGGTTAACATTTTATTTTCCACAAAGAGTAGCCAATTTGCAGCCTCCAATTTAGGACCACATATTGTCATCCTTCCCACACCCTTTACCTTTAGGACCACACCATTCTCTTTACCATTATTTCCATTATTTATTGATTTTAATCTTTACCACACCATTCTCTACCATTATTTCCATTATTTCTTGATCTTTACCTTTCCATACCCATTCTCTTTCCCATTATTCCATTATTTCTTGATCTTTACCTTTCCAGACCCATTCTCTTTCCCATTATTCCCATTATGTCTTGATTTTTATCTTTACCACACCATTCTCTTTACCATTATTTCTTGATCTTTACCTTTACCACACCATTCTCTTTCCCATTATTTCCATTATTTCTTGATCTTTACCTTTACCACACCATTCTCTTTCCCATTATTTCCATTATTTCTTCAATTTTATCTTTACCATTATTTCCATTATGTCTTGATTTTTATCTTTACCACACCATTCTCTTTACCATTATTTCCATTATTTCCATTATGTCTTGACCTTTACCTTTCCATACCCATTCTTTTTACCATTACTTCCATTATTTCTTGATTTTGTCTTTACCACACCATTCTCTTTACCATTATTTCCATTATTTCTTGATTTTTATCTTTACCACACCATTCTCTTTACCATTATTTCCATTATTTCTTGATCTTTACCTTTCCATACCCATTCTCTTTACCATTATTTCTTGATCTTTATCTTTCCTTACCCATTCTCTTTACCATTATTTCCATTATTTCCATTATTTCTTGACCTTTACCTTACCATACCCATTCTTTTTACCATTATTTCCATTATTTCTTGATTTTTATCTTTAGGACCCTACCATTCTCTTTACCATTATTTCCATTATGTCTTGATCTTTACCTTTCCATACCCATTCTTTTTACCATTATTTCTATTATTTCTTGATTTTTATCTTTAGGACCCCACCATTCTCTTTACCATTATTTCCATTATGTCTTGATCTTTACCTTACCATACCCATTCTTTTTACCATTATTTCCATTATGTCTTGACCTTTAGTCCTGTACCTTCACCCTGCCCTCTTAACATCTTCCTTCCACAGACAAACAATATTAACAGATTAAACTAAAAAAATAAACTATCTGTAAATGGAACAAAGTAAATGGAACAAAGAGAGAAAAGAAACAAAGGAAAAAGGAAAGAAAAAAAAGATAAGAAAAAAACTAAAGGCCAAGGAAAGAACAAATTGAAAGAAAATTCGAAAATCAATTAGTCTTGAACGTGACTTGTTACTTCATTCTTTTTCTTTATTTTTTCCTTTCTCTCTCTCTCTCTCTCTCTCTCTCTCTCTCTCTCTCTCTCTCTCTCTCTCTCTCTGAATGGTGTTTTTCTATTATTCATGTTTTTTCTTTCTTTCTCTCTTTATCTTTGAAACGATGTATTTTGTCAGTTTCTTGTAATATTAATTTGTATTTGTCTCTCTCTCTCTCTCTCTCTCTCTCTCTCTCTCTCTCTCTCCTCTCTCTCTCTCTCTCTCTCTCTCTCTCTCTTGGTTTAATTATCAAAGCTACTCTTTCTTTCTTTCTTTCTTTTTTGGAGATAACGAGCAGTGGTTACAACAGCCCACAATTTACTCGTTTTTTCTTTTTCAGAGAGAGAGAGAGAGAGAGAGAGAGAGAGAGGAGAGAGAGAGAGAGAGAGAAGAAAGAGAGAGAGAGAGAGAGAGGAAGAGAGTGTGTGCGTAGAGAGAGGAGAGAGAGAGAGAGAGAGAGAGAGCGAGAGAGAGACGAGAGAGAGAGAGAGAGAGAGAGAGAGAGAGGAGAGAGAGGAGGAGAGAAGAGAGAGAGCGTGTGTGTGTGTTTGTTGGATCTTACATAAGGCAATAAACGCAATAAACAAGAAAACCTAATACAGGTCCACTCAACCCCTCTTAACCAACAGTCTCCTCCCCCCACCCCCCTCTCCCCTCACCTTACCCTCTCCTTTCCCTCCCCTCAACTTACCCTCACCCCCCTCTCCCCTCACCTTACCCTCTCCTTTCCCTCCCCTCAACTTACCCTCACCCCCCTCTCCCCTCACCTTACCCTCTCCTTTCCCTCCCCTCAACTTACCCTCACCCCCTCTCCCCTCACCTTACCCTCTCCTTTCCTCCCCTCAACTTACCCTCACCCTCCCCTTCCCTCACCCTCTCTCCCCTCACCTTCTCCCCTAAAACCCCTCACCCCCCTCACCCTCCCCTCTTCCCCTCAGCCACTGCGCCCTTTCTTGCCTTCCTACGCCATGGAGTTTAAAAAAATATCATGATGGTTTTCCCGCCCACACTTCCCACACTCGGAGGTGAAGAATGAGCCACACAAGCTTGTCATCACCGCCCACTCTACAGGGTGACGCATAACTGAA
>JACEEZ010015175.1:27500-43235 GCA_016584305.1 Chionoecetes opilio
ACCTCACTTACCCTCCTCCTCCTCATCCCTCCTCCCTGTTTCACCTCCTTACCCTTTCCTCCTCCTCTTCCGTCTTCTAAGTTATCTTAATCTTTAATCTCATTTACGAGTTCTTTTTGGATTAAATACACAAGTCGCCTGAACCTTTTACAAAGCAGGAAATTGTCTGTCGATCATTATCTTTGTTGCTTAGTAATCCCTCTTCCCCTTCCCTCCCTGCCTGCACACACACACACACACAACACACCACAACAACACACACACACACAAACCACACACACACACTATATACACAACACACAACGCAAACACACACACACACACACACACACACTACACACAACACACACCACACACACACACATCACACACGGTTATGCGTAATATGATGATGAGCATACACCATCGACCCTACAAATGCACAAACACGAGGCGGAAAAAAAATACAGACATTATCCATAGCAAATAGAAACGTACTCACACATACACAAACACACAAAGCAAATCACACCAATAGGTTCATAGCACGTAACACAAAAAAATAAAAACTAATTGCAGGTAATACAACAACAAAAATAACAAAAATCTAGAAACCAACACATCAATAACACAAAACGTCCAAAGTGACACGCGAAAAACGTAACTCCAAATAGGATAAAATTACTTAGAGAATTAATTAAGCCGAAAAAATAATACTGATTCACCAAACAATTAACCTAAAAATCCTCTCATTAAACCGCTCCGCCAGATCTTTCCTTTGCTATAATAACAACGTATAGTGTACCATTAAATAATACGATAACGTACTTAAGAATACCAAATAGTTAGTTCGAAAGGATAATAAAAAGGTCATATCTATAAAATTTCGCTTATATCACATAAAAAGACGTTCTAAGGTGGCCAAGTTCAAGTTAAAATGGAAATTACGTTCTGGGTCTCAAAGGGGTTAAACATTTTACTTTCCACAAGAGTAAGCCAAATTGTGCCAGCCACACAATTTAGGACCACATTTTGCTTCATACCTTCCCACACCCTTACCTAAGGACCCCACCATTCTCTTTACCATATTCCTTATTTATTGATTTAATCTTCTACACACCATTCTCACAATTATTCATTATCTTGTTCTTTACCTTTTCCATACCCATTCCTCTTTACCATTATTCCCATATGTCTTGATTTTATCTTTACCACACCATTCTCTTACCTTATTCGTGAGCTTACCTTTACCACACCAGTCTCTTTCCACATTATTCCCATTATTTCTTGATCTTTACCTTTCCATAACCCATTCTCTTTCCCGATATTTCCACTTATTTCGCTCGAGTTTTTTATCTTACCATTATTTACATTAGGTCTGATTTTATCTTTACCACAACCATTCTTGTCCCATTATTTCTTGATCTTACCTTTACCACACACCATTCTCTTTCCTTATTTCCATGTAAGTGTTCATCAATTTTGTATCTTTACCATATTTCCATTATGTCTGAGTTTTTCTTTACACACCATTCTCTCTTACCATTATTCATTGATTCCCATTATGTCTGACCTTTACCTTTCCATACCCATTCTTTTTACAGTACTTCCATTATTCTGATTTTGTCTTTACCACACCATGCTCTTTACATTATTTCCCCATTATTTCGTTATTATGTTATCTTTACCCACCAGTATCTTTACCATTTATTCCATTATGTCTTGATCTATACCTTCCATTACCCATTCTCTTTACATTATTTTTCTTATCTTTCATCTTCCCTACCATTCTCTTTACCATATTTCCATTATGTTCCATTATTCTTGGATTCTTTACCTTAAACCCCCGATCAATGTCTTTTTACCATTATTTCCATTATTTCATTAATTTATCTTTAGGACACTTACCGCATTCTAAATTTACCATTATTCCATTAAATTGGGTCTTTGGCGGAAAAAATCCCTTTTACCTTTCCATACCACATTCTCTTTACCATTATGTCTTGATCTGATCTTTTCACTCACCCATTATCTTTACCATGTATCTCATTATGTCTTTGGAACTTTACCTTTCCATACCCATCTTTACCATTACGTCCATTATTTCTCTGATTTGTCTTTACCACACCATTCTCTTTACCATTCTTCCATTATGTCTTGACATTTACACCTTTCCATACCCATTCTTCTTACCATTACTTCCATTATCTTGAGTTTTTCTTTACCACACATTATCTTTACCATTATTTCCATTATCTTGATCTCTTACCTTTCCTATACCCATTCTCTTTTACCAGTTATTTCTTGATCTTACAACTTTCTTACCCATTCTCTTTACCAATTATTTGCCATTATTTCCATTATTTCTTGATGTATTTACCTTTTCCATACCCCATTCTTTCCCATTATTTCCATTATTATTTCTGATTTTGTCTTTACCAAACCTTCTCTTACCATTATCTCCAAATGTCTTGAGTCTTTACCTTTCCATATCCCATTCTCTTTACATCATTTTGATCTTATCTTTCCTTACCCTTATCATTTACATTATTCAAGTATTCCATTATGTCTGATCTTACCTTACCAAGCCATGCTCCACTTACCATTATTCCATTATGGTCTTGACCTTCGTCTGTACCTTCACCTGACGACATCCCGTTAACATCTCCTTCCACAGGCCCACAATATTAACAGATTAAACTAAAAAACTAATATATCTGTAAAGGGAACAAATAGTAAATGGAACAAGAGAGAAAAGAACCAAAGGAAAAAGGAAAGAAAAAAGATAAGGAAAAAACTAAAGGCCAAGAATAAGAAAAAATTGAAAGAAAATTCGAAAATCAATAGTCTTGAACGTGGACTGTTACTTCATTCTTTTCTTTATTTTTTCCTTTCTCCTCTCTCTCTCTTCTAATTCTCTCTCTCTCTGAGATGTGTTGTTTTTATTATTCATTGTGGTTTTTCCTCTTTTCTTTCTCTGCTTTATCTTTGAAACGATGTATTTGTCATGTTTCTTTGTAATATTAATTTGTATTCGTATCTCTCTCATCTCTCTCTCTCTGTCTCTCTCTCATGTCTCTCCTCTCTCTCTCTCTCTCTTCTCTCTCTCTCTCTCTCTCTCGCGATTTGTTTAATATCACAAGCTTAACTTGTTCTTTCTTCTTTCTTTCTTTTTGGATTAACGAGCAGTGGTTACAACAGCCCAAATTTGTCGTTTTTTCGTTTGTGTCGAGAAGAGGAGAGTAGTGGATGGAGAGAGAGAGAGAGAGAGAGAAGAGAGCTGTAGACCGAGAGAGAGCGGTTAGGAGATGGAGAGAGAGAGTGATGAGAGAGGAGGAGATGAGAGAGAGAGAGAGAGGAGAAGGACCAGATGAGTGAGAGAGAGATGAGAGAGAAACAGAAGAAGAGAGAGAGAAGAGGAGGCACGAGAGGCGAAGCGAGAGAGAGTTGTGTGTAGAGTACAGAGACGTAGAGATGACGGATGGATGATTCTTGAGAGATGGAGCCGAGGAAGCGACGAGAGAGAGGAGTCGAGAGAGAAGAGCGAGAAGGAGAGGAGAAGAGAGCGAGAGTGAGTGTGTGTAGAGAAAGAGAGAGAGAGAGAGAGCGAGAGAGAGAGAGATGAGAGAACGAGTTGAGACGACGAGAGAGAAGAAGCGGACGTGGAGGAGACGAAGAAGAGACGCGAGATGCACTTAAATGAGGAGATGGAGAGAGGAGAAAAGAGAGAGAGAGTGTCAGTGCGTAGAGGATTAGATGCGAGTGTATGACGAGAGGAGAGAAATGACTGAGAGACGTCGAGTAAGAGTGGGCGAGGTATAGGTATAGATAGAGAGATAGTAGAGGTTTACAGTAGAGCGAGGAGAGAGAGATGAGGATGAGGAGTGAGAAGGAGATCTGAGGAGAGATGGAGATGAGAGAGAGATGGAGAGAGAGGGAGATGAGACGGAGAAGAGCGAGAAGAGACGTAATGGGGGGTGTGAGAGAGAGCGAGAGAGGGAGAAGAAGAGAGAGGAGCGTGTTGTGTGTTTGTTTGGATCTTACATAAGGCAAAAACGCCAATAAAAAGAAAACCTAATACAGTCCACTCAACCCCTCTTAACCAACAGTCTCCTCCCCTCTCCCCTCAACAGTACCCTCCCTTTCCCTGTCCTCTTCACCTCTCCCTTTCCCTCACCCTCTCCCCATCACCACATTCTCCCTAAAACCCTGCACCCCCACCTCACCCTGCTCTCCACACTCCTTCCCCTCAGCCACTGCGCCCTTTTCTTGCCTTCCTACGCCAGGAGTTAAAAAAGATCGTGATGGTTTTTCCCGCCCACACTTTACCAACTCGGAGTGAAGAGACATGAGCCACACAAGCTTGTCATCACCGCCCACTCTACAGGGTGACGCATAACTGAAACCCCCCTTCAGTCATGGCGTGAAGAAAAATTTATGAAAAGAAGAAAAGAAGAATAAGAATAAATAAAAATAAACGACGGATGGCGAGAAGAAAACGAGGAGGTGGAGGAGCGCAGCCAAGTTAACTATATCTCTCTCTTAACTTTTCGGGGGTTGGGGGAAACTTCAACTGTCTTTCTCAAGAGGGACGTTTCAATTCACAGTAGTAGTCAAAACGTAGGAGAGAAATATAGATGAAGTATAGAAGAAAATATAAAAGTAGAGAAATACAGTAGTCCTTGATTACAGTTAACCTCACCTATGCTATTTAATCTAATCTATTTCCAACTCACTTATTTTTTAACGTAGCATGTCAAACCTAAAACAAAATGTATACGAAGCGCGACCTCCCACAAAAAAAAAGAGTATCCATTTGGACCCAAAGAAATAACAGGTGATCATTACAGCCATTTTTTTTCCCAATAACACACTTTTTCACAAATAACTACATTTTTTTTTTTTCCATATAGCGTGAAAAAAAACAAAAATGGTGTACCAAAAAAAATATACCAGCTAACAACGGCAAGACTACGACCCATTACAGCGTGCCCCAATCTGACACCTTAGGAGGCTGTGGTCCTTAGTTTGCGGCTGAGGGGTGTGGTTGTGTGGGGGGGGGTGGCGGCGGTGTGGACTACCGGCTCCAAAGAGATAGCCCGCCGCCGCTGCTATAAATCCTCAAGAGAAGAAAGACGAATAGGTTCCGCTATTAAATCTCGCGCAGGGTGCCCTGGCGGCGTGAGGCGGCGGGAGGAGGAGGTAGGAGGAGGAGGAGGAGGAGGAGCGAGGCGGAGGAGGAGGCGGCGTGCCTGCGGAAAAGCATACCTATAAGATGAAAACCCATTCAAAAATATTGCCGGTTCTGGCGCCGCATCGAGCTTCTGAGGAGGCGGCGGAGGCGGCGGAGGCGGAGGCGGATGGCAAGAGGAGGCGGAGGCGGAGGAGGAGTGAGGAGGAGAGGGGGCGGAGGCGGCGGAGGGCCAAGGCGGAGGAGGCGGCGGCAGGCACCGCGGCGCCTGAGCGCTCCCCCCTACAAAAGTCATCAAAACCAAACACCATCGCGAATGCACAGCACGGAGCGGACGCCCCGCCAAGACCATCGAAACATTTAATAAGCTGAGAAAACATAAAAAGACAGTTGGATAGACACAAAATCACCTAAAGCACACGAGTGGTAAAGGAAGAAGGAGATACAAGTTAGTCAGCACAGAGGAGACCCGTTAGCTCTGGAGCAAAAGGAGGAACTAAAGAGAGAGAGCGAGAGTA
The DNA here is from genome assembly GCA_016584305.1 of Chionoecetes opilio. NCBI lineage: Eukaryota > Metazoa > Arthropoda > Malacostraca > Decapoda > Majidae > Chionoecetes > Chionoecetes opilio. Next base: position 33,189 of record JACEEZ010015175.1, read on the forward strand.
GCGGAGCAGAGGAAAGAGAGAGAGTATGTATTGGAGATAGAAGAGAAGAAGAGAGAGATAAGAGAGACGAGAGCGAGACATAAGATAGGGCCGAGAGAGAGAGAGAGAGAGAGATGAGAGAGAGAGGAGATGAATGGGAGAGAACGAGAGGACGAGACGAGGAAAGGAGAGGCAAAGAGAGAGAGAGAGAAGGAGAGGCGGACCTGAGAGAACGGAGAATTTATCGATCGTTTGAGAGGCAGAGAGCGAGAGAGAGCGAACGAGCGACAGAAGAGAGACAGAGCAAAGGGGGGGCCGTAAGTAGATAGATTTTGAAGGGTCAATGACGAGGTCGACGAGCTGGGAAAAAGGGCAGCATAACAGTTAAGAAACCTAAAAGGGAATGATAAGAGGAAGGGAGATAATGGGAGAGTTCACATTAGTAAGTCAATAAGTGGAAAATAGGATGTCGAACACGCCACTATGATTACCAGAGGCAGAGGACGAGGAGAGAGCCTAGAGATGACAGATAGAGAGGTAAGCGAAAGGAGAGTGTGGCTATGAGAGACGAGAGAGACAGAGAGAGAGATAGAGGGAGAGAGGGGAGAGAGAGAGAGAGGGAGAGGAGAATGAGGAGAAGAGGAAAGTCGGAGAGGAGAGAGAGGGAGAGAGAGAGAGAGAGACAGAAGATCGAGAGGAGAGAGAGAGAGAGAGAGTGAGACGAGAAGAATAAGAGAGCGTAGAACGAGGAGAAAGAGAGAAAGAGGAAACGAGAAAGATGAGGAGCGTCGAGAGTGAAAGAAGGGACGAGGGTAAAAAGAAGAGGGGTCGCCGAGAGGAGCGAAAGAGAGAGATGCGAAAAACGGAGAGAGGAGAGAAGAAGGAAGAGAGAATGTGTGACGAGAGAGGAGAGGAGGAAGAGGGAGACAAGGAGAGAGAGAGAGGAGAGAGAGAGAAAGAGAGTGAGAGATAGAGTGATGACAGAAGAGGCGAAGGATGAGAAGAGCACCTAGGAAGAGATACGGATATGGTATATAATGTCAACGCAATGGAGCAAAAGTGAGGCGCGTTTATGAGTTCCTGAACCCCTTAAGTGTGAGGTCAGGTAAGTTGGGACAAGGGTTATTAGAGTATGTCAATAGTGATGGTGTTATGAGTTAAGTGTTATGAAAGTGAGTGGCGGAGTAATGTGAGGTTCCTTGATTGGGGTAATGAGGATTAAGGGTTTGATTTTCCACCGTATTAATTAGATAAGGTCTTTATGAGAAAGTATTGATAAGAGGTGTTTTGAAGAAAAATAATGATAATACGATACTGATGCATTAAACAATTAGATAGAAAACAAAATAAATAAGCAGTATTCCAACAGGTTACTAATACTAATACTAGCTACTGTACTAATAATAAATAATAATTAATAATAATATGTAATAACTATAAACTAATAATACTAATACTAAACTAATACTAATACTAATACTAATAATAATAATGTAATATTAATACTAAAATGAAAATAATAATAAGAATCATAATACTAATAATAATAATAGATAATAATACTAATAATAATACTAATTTTTTTTTTTTACTGAAATACTAAATAATAATAATAATAATAATCAATACTAATAATAACAATAAGAATAAAAGTAGATCTTAATAAGTAATAATAATAATAATAATAATAATGATAGATAATAATAATACTAAAAATAATAATATAATAATGAATAATACCTAATAATAATAATGCTACTATAATAATACTAATACTACTCTACTAATACTAATACAATACTACTAAATAACATAGATAAAAGTTAGACAATAATAATAATAATACCATGAATAATACTAATAATATTCAAAATAATATATTAATATAATAAAATAAACTAACGAATTAATTAATATCAATACTAATATACTAATACTAATACTAATACTAATACGAATACTAATAATAATAATATGATAATGACATCATAATAATACATAAAATAATAATAAAATACTACTATAATAATAATCAAGTACTAATAATAATAATAATAATAATAATAATAATAGTAATACAAATACGAATAATACACTAATAATAATAAATAATAATAATATAATAAAATAATACAGTCAACACGGAAGAGAAAACAAAAGGCTTCCCATCCCGTGTTTTCAACTAATGAATCTAATTTCTGGGTTGGCAAAAGGCGCACTATTAAAAAGACAACAGACAACAGCAGAGTAAGGGAACAAAAAAAAAAAAGCACAGTCACAGACGGCGAGTGTGGTGTGTGTGTGTGTGTGGTGTGTAGTTGTGTGTTGTGTGTGTGGTGTAGGGGAATAGTGTGTGGTGTGTGTGTGTGTGTAGTGTGTGGGTGTGTGTCGTGTGTGTGTGTGTGTGTTGTGTGTGCCTTAATGTTATTCCGAAGACATAGGTACGTGTGTACGCGTGTGTGTGGTGGTGTGTCGGGTGGTGTGTGTGTGTGTGTGTGTGGGGTGTGTGTGTGTGTGTGTGTGAGGATGATGTGAGTGATGTCCGCCGGTGTGTGGTGGTGTGGGTGTGTGAGTGGTGTGTGTGTGGTGTGTGTGTGTTGTGTGTGTGTGGTGTGTGTGTGGTGTGTGTGTGTGATGTAGTTGTGTGTGTGTGGGTGTGTGTGTGTGTGGGGTGTGTGTGTGTGTGTGGGAGCGGTGTGTGTGTGTGGGTGTGGGTGTGTGTGTGATGGTGTGGTGTGTGGGTCGGGGTGTGTGGGGTGGTGTCGTGTGGGGTGGGTGTGTGGGTGGGTCGTTGTTGTGTTGGGGTGTGATGTGTGTGGTGGTGTGTGTGTGTGGAGTGCTGTGTGTGTTGTGTTGGGTGTTTGTGTGGTGGGTGTTGGTGTGTGTGGTGGTTGTGTTGTGGGTGGGTGTAGGTGTGGGTGGGGATGGTGTGTGTGTAGGGTAGTGGATGGGTATAGTTTTTTGTGGGGGGTGTGGGGGTGGGGGTGTGTTGTGTGTCTTGTGTGTGTGTGGGTGTGTGTGTGTGGGAGTGTGGGGCGATTGTGTGTGGTGTCGGCGGGGATTGTGGGTGGAGGGTGTGTTTGTGTGGGTGAGTGTGTGTGTGGTGTGGTGGTTTGTACTGTGTGTGTGTGTGGGTGTTGTGTGTGGGGGTGTGGGTGGTGAGTGTCTGTGTGGAGTTTGGGTGGGAGTGTGTGTGGTGTGTTGTGGGTGTGGGTGTGGAGTGTGGGGTGGTTTATGTGGGTAGTGGGTGTGGACTAGGGGATGTTTGGGTGAGTGTGTGTGTGGTGTGGGTGTGGGTGTGGGTGTGTGTGGGTGTGTGGGTTTAATGGAGCTGTTGAGCTGTGGGTATGTGGGTGTGTGGGTTCGTGGGTGTTGTGGGTTGTGGGTGTGGGCACGTGTGTGTGGTGTGTGTGTGTGGGCCTGTGTGTGGTGTGGGTCGTGGTGTTGGTGGGGTAATTGTGGGTGTATAATACGTAGACCTTTCAGTGTGGTCGTGGGGGGGTTTCCGTGGGAAGTGGGTGTGCTGGGGTGTGGTTGTGGGTTGTGTGTGAGTTGTGTGGGTGTGTGGGTGTGAGGTGTGGGTGTGGGGGGTTGTGGGTGTGGGTGGGTGGGTGTGGGTGTAGGGATTGGTATATGTGTGTGGTGGGGTGTGGGTGTGTGTGTGTGTGGGTGTGGGTGTGGGTGTGCGCGCGTCACTACCGCCTAACACGCCTTCAATGGATAATTATAATCCCATGCGATTCGGAAAAGAAGATTACAGATTAGGAGATAGCCTTATGAGACGAACAACCCCGTCGAATCACCCATTGAGGACGTGATGTGAGAGAAGAGAGAGCGAGACCGAGAAAGAGAAAGAGAGAGACGAGAGAGGAGAGAATGAGAACGAGCACGGAATGGAGTGTGGGAGGAGTAGGAGGAGAGAGAGAGAGACGAGGAGAGAGGAGATGAGAGAGGAAGAGAGGGAGAGAAGAGAGAGGAGAGGAGGGAGGGAGAGGAGAGGGAGAGAGGAGAGAGAGAGAGAGAAGACTGGGGACGAGATGAGAAGAGGATGGAGAGCAGATGCACGATTTGAGGAGCCAGGATTGACTGAGACATGGAGCGAGGGGAGAGAGATTGGGCGAAGACAGAGGAGAGAGAGAGACGAGAGGTTTCAAGATAGAGGAGGAGAGATGAGAGAGAGAGAGAGGAGAGAGAGCAGATTGAAAACACAAGATAACTAATAAAAAGCTACTCATTTACATATCAAACACACACCGTCGCTTCACGTCTTCCGTCTGCTCCATTAGGTTACTTAAAAAACACACTTAAATACCTTCTTCCTTAAAAAATTCGCACAAAAATGAAAATAGAAAAAATACTGCTAACTCTTTCTCGGTTTTGACTCTAGGCACACGTGAACGGAAAGATAGGACGAAACCAAAGGAGAGGACGGTTTTAGGCGACAAGGGTTGAGCGAGAGAGAGAGAGAGAGAGAGAGAGAGAGATAAGTGAGAGAGAGAGGAAGAGAGAGACGATGGAGACGAGAGACAGAGAGAGAGAGAGAGAGAGAGAGGAGGGATGAGAGCGAGAGTAGAAATGAGAAGAATGAGACAGAGAGAGAGAGAGTGATGAAAAGCACTTATTCCCAGACAGAAGACGCTAGGCCAATTAATCTCTCACCCTCTCTCTCCCTTTATATGCATCTCATTATTCTTCAGTTTTTTGTAACCCTTATCTCTCTTCTCTCTCTCTCGCTCTCTCTCTCCTCGTCTCTCTTCAGAGCTACGCTCTCTCTCCCTCTCTCCTCTCTCTCTTCTCTCTCTCTCCTCTCTCTCTTTACTGATGTCCCTCACGATGAAATCGAACATTTATAAATTCCAGGCGCTAGCAGTGACGGCCTGCGCAGTGTGTGTGTGTGTATATGCTAGGATGTGATTCAATCTAGGTGTATACATCTAACTCACGCAGTTGACTTCATATAGTAGTAGTCATCAGCCTTAGTGATTTTACAAGGGCTGAGCTACACTCGTATGGCCACCGTTAAGACATAAGACAGAGAGAGGACAGCCAGAAAGAGACAGAGAGAGAGGCAGAGATTGAGAGAGAGAAGAGAGAGAATGAGAGAGAGACGAGAGAGATGAGAGAGGAGACCGCGAAGGCACCGGGAGAGGGAGAGAGGAGAGAGCCGAGAGAGAGATGATGACACGAGAGAGAGAGAGAACACGGCGTCGGTGGTTGGGCCGGACGAGACGATGAGGAGAAGAGTAGCGAGCGACGCGAGCGAGTGTACGATGAGAGATTGAGAAGAGAGACGTATGAGGAGAGGAGATCGAGAGAGAGGAGGAATTGAGAGAGATGAGAGGAGCGGAGAGAGAGAGGAAGAGAGTTGAGAGAGCTGAGAGGACCTTTGAGAGGACTTGATGAGGGAGAGTTAGAGCAGAGAGAGAGGATGAGATGTGGCGCAGAGAGAGGGGAGAGGTAGGCGGACTGAGGAGGAGAGAGGGCAGAGAGAATGAGGAGGAGAAGGAGAGAGAGAGAAGAGCTAGAGACAGAAGAGATGGGGCCGAGAGAGGGAGCTGAGTGAGAGCGCGAAGCGTGAGAGGAGAGAGGAGAGAGAGATCGGGCAGAGATGTGGAGAGAGAGAGACCGAGAGAGAGAGAGAGAGAGACGAGAACACAGACAGGCAGACATACAGTATAAACAGGCTGACTGATGCTGACCAAAGCGAGCACTGAGGACATGCACACGAAGAGAGGCAGAAGAAAGAGAAAAGAAGGAAAATATTTGCCAAGTCAATTTACAGACATAAATATATTTGTTTTTCACATGGAGTCAGACCTGAGAGTTGCGAGAGAGGCAAATAACATGTTTTCTTCGGACTAACAAAACAAGTTACGTCAAGGAAGAAGAAAAGACTTAATCTGGCATAACTTTATAATGATGTCTTGTTAACCCCTTGAGGCCTAGAACGTAATTCAATTGTAAATTAGTATATAGGAGGACAGTTTTAGTGATATACGCAAATTTTCTAGATATAAGCTCGTATCCTGGTCGACTATCTAATTTGGTATCTCCAGTTCATTTTTCGTTATTTATGCTCGTAACATAATTTGTTTACTGGCAAAAGCAAAGATTGTGCGGCAGTGTTGAAGGGGTTAAGTCTGCGCTGCGGGAGGAAATGTAGACCGGATTCCCTTACTACTCATTCGCGAGGGAGAGATGTGATATAGGTAATTATATTGCTCATTTTGTATCTCACTTTTTTAGCTTTCTCCCATCTATTTTTTTTTGTCACGCCTTGCCTCTCATTATTTTTTATTACTATCATCTTCTATTATTTTGTTGTTCGCTGCTACAGACCGACTCAAAAGATGAATTCACAGCATGTATAAATAGAAAACAAATCCAGGAGTTATAGGATGACAAAATGACATCCACTCGTCCTCCCTACATGTAATTAGCATAAACAAACAAATAGCGGCGATAAATATTCCTCCGGGTATAAATATTTAACTTTCCATCTTCCCTACTTATATTCTTGCCTCCTTTCCTTCCACTTACCTATCGTTTCTCATATTCTTCCTACCTACTTCCTTCATTCCTTCTTTCTTTCAGTATATTGTCTCCCCTTCCTCCCCTTTCATCCTGCTTGAGTTTATCCTAAAAAAAAACCTATTCCTTAACCTTCCTTCCTTCCTTCCTTCCTTCCTTCTTCTATCCATCATTATAGACTTGATACACATTATTCGTCTTTATCACTTCTATTTATACCCTCCCCTAATACTAATTGAACTTAAAGATAAAACAAAAACGAGGTCACATAACCCTAGCCTTACTTTATCATTTCTCTTACCGTAGATAACATTAAAGTCGCCACCTGCAGTGATGTCGCCAGGCGCCATATATTACGAATTATAGCATCACTACTGATTTGATTTTTATGTGCCACTGAAGTTGATACACAGTAGGTTATATCATGACTGTTATAATCTACCCTGTTTCAGCGTTGTCTGTTTTATGAGTTGTAAGCGGCAGATAGACGGTTTCAAATTTTCGCTACGCGTTTTTATTCTACGGGGCGACGCGACGACAGCGTTACCGCCATCAGTAAATAAAACTAGAATGGCACTCTACTGTTGGTAGCCACTTTGTAGATATTTTGTAATTTGTTCATTTCTTGAGCACTCTATAGACACAGATGAAGACACAAAATGACAACAGACTCTCTCCAGATAGCCCCTTCTAACGACTTCTGCTCATGGATGTTAGAACTGTAAGCTTTACACACCGCCACCACACGTCTGTAAACAGAAAAAAAAGTTGTCCTGGCGACTTGACTGTTATCTACGGTGATATATATTTTCTACCTCATACCCTTTCTTACTGACTCACTTTTGCATTCACCTTTTTCACTAAAATTATTCAAGCGGTTCCCTCCATTCTTTACTTCTCTTAAAATACATAACCCTCGTACTCATTACTAAAATATCACTCTCTTTTTGCATATTTTCCTACGTATCCCCTGGCATCCACCCTTTTCAGTAATATTATTCAAACTCTCCCGCCATTCTTCCTTTCTCTCTTCCCTTCTCTATAAATACATTAAAACTCTAACTTCCTAATTGCTTAAGAATCCCTTCTTTCTCATCCCCTTTCTCACTCCTTGTCAATCCATTCACCGTGTCAGTAAATTATTCAAGCGTTCTCTCCATTTCTTTCCTTCCTCTTAAATACATAACCCTCTTTCTACATCATTTCTATAATGATATCCCTTTTTTCTCATCCCCTTTCTCACTCCCTTTTCCATCCATCCACCCTTTTCAGTAACATTATTCAAGCGTTCTCTCCATTTCTTTCCTTCCTCTTAAATACATAACCCTCTTTCTACATCATTTCTATAATGATATCCCTTTTTCTCATCCCCTTTCTCACTCCCTTTTTCAATCCATCCACCCTTTTCCAGTAACATTATTCAAAGCGTTCTCTCCATTTTTTTCCTTCCTCTTAAATACATAACCCTCTTACTACATCATTTCTATAAAGATATCCCTTTTTCTCATCCCCATTCTCACTCCCTTTCCATCCATCCACCCTTTTCAGTAACATTATTCAAGCGTTCTCTCCATTTCTTTCCTTCTCTTAAATACATAACCTCTTACTACATCATTTCTATAAAGATATCCCTTTTTTCTCATCCCCATTCTACTCCCTTTTCCATCCACCCACCCTTTTCACTAAAATTATTCAAGCGTTCCCCTCCATTTCTTTCCTTCCTCTTAAATACATAACCCTCTTACTACATCATTTCTATAAAGATATCCCTTTTTCTCATCCCCATTCTCACTCCCTTTTCCATCCATCCACCCTTTTCAGTAACATTATTCAAGCGTTCTCTCCATTTCTTTCCTTCCTCTTAAATACATAACCCTCTTACTACATCATTTCTATAAAGATATCCCTTTTTTCTCATCCCCTTTCTCACTCTCTTTTCCATCCATCCACCCTTTTCAGTAACATAGTCAAGCGTTCTCTCCTTTCTTTCCTTTCTCTTAAATACATAACCCTATTTTCTCTTAACACTCTTCTCTACTCTCTTCCTCATCCTCTTTCTTACTGACTCTCTTTTGCATACATCCACCTTTTTTCTTTTCCACTAACATTATTCAAGCGTTCCCTCTACCCTCTTCCCCTCCCTCTCTCTCCTATCCTTTCTTTGCCTTGCCTTCAGGTACGCCAAGTGGCCATCTGTTTACTTCTTCCACACGATACTGTCTCCTTCCCTCCCCTTCCTCTTCCCTCCCCCTCCCAGTGTCCTAATTCCCTTCCCTCCCCTTCCTCTCTCCTTCCTCCCCTTCCCAGCACCCTCCCTCCCCTCTCCTTCCCCCCCTCCCAGTGTCTTTCCCAGCGCCCTTCCCTCCTTTTCCTCTTCCTTGCACCCAGTGCCCTAATTTCCTCCTTTTTCACCTTCCCAGTATCCTTCTCTCTCCTTCCTTACCTTCCCAGTATCCTCCGCCCCCTCGTCCTCCCCCTCGTCCTCCCCCCTTCCTTGTCCTCTCTCCCCCCCACCCACCCCGTGCCCCCCCCTCCCCCCTTCCCTTCCACCCCCTCCTCTCCCCCCTTCCCTCTGCCCTCCCCCTGAGCCCGCACAAAGGTCCCCACACCAGTATATCAGGTTATGAATAGTAATCACCCACCAAGGGGAGGATCCATGAAAACACGTCCACACCACAAAGCCTGCCGGAGGATAAGGGGGGAAAAAATGACTCCATCTGTTGTGTGTTTTCTTTACGTGACTCATTTCCAGGAAGAGAGAGGGGAGAGAGAGAGAGAGAGAGAGAAGAGAGAGAGAGAGAGGAGAGCGAGAGAGAGAGAGAGAGAGAGAGAGGAGAGAGAAGGAGAGAAGGAGAGAGAGAGAGAGAGAGACTAGGGTTTAGATTTGGTCCACGCCACAATTTAAGAGGATATGGGATGCACTGGGGATTAGTAGTAGTAGTAGTAGTAGTAGTAGTAGGTTAGTAGTAGAGTAGAGTAAGTAGTATAGGGAATAGATGGAGGTAGTAGTAGTGAGTAGTAGTAGTAGTAGAGTAGTAGGGAGTAGTAGTAGTAGTAGTAGTAGTAGTTTGTAGTGTAGTAGTAGTAGTAGCAGTAGTAGTAGTAGTAGTAGTAGTAGTAGTAGCAGTAGTAAGTAGTAGTAGTACAGTAGTATAGTAGTAGTAGTAGTAGTAGGAGTAGTAGTAGTAGTAGTAATGGTAGTAGTAGAGTAGTAGTAGTACACACAGTAGCACAAACAGAACACACACACACACACACACACAACACCACACACAGCACACACACATACACACACACACACCAAAAAACTTCTATATAATGTCATGGAAAGATTCATGAGTCGGAATTCCATCAAATGAATAAATGAATAATTTATAAAAACAAATAATTATAACAGGCACAAACCAATCATATATATATCCCCGTCACTCCTCTCCATCCTATCTCCCTCTCCTCCCCTCCTCTTCTTCCTATGTCTCTCTCTCTTCCTCCTTCTAGTCAGTTTAAAAAGCAAATAATTTGGGCCAAACCACTTTG
>JACEEZ010015176.1:0-142500 GCA_016584305.1 Chionoecetes opilio
CCTTTTTGAAAAGTCTCAAAATGGAAATTTCTTTTGTTTTTACGGTTTTTTTAATTGGTAATTTAAAAAGAAAAAACCCATTTTCAAAGAAAACAGTAATATCTTTTATTTTGAAAAACATATATTAGGTGGGAAAAATTTAACCCGATTTAAATGTTTTTTAATATTTATTTTAACACAAATTTAGGCATGCTGCTAATTCATTTATGCTAAACGAATATTCAAGGGAAAAAGCAAATTAAATTCCGCCTATTGATATTCTCCTGAAAAAATTTTTTTCCCCGGCAAAATTTTAAATTGGCAAGAGATTTTAAAGTTTCCCATATTTCTTGAAAGTCTCAAAAGGGCCCTTTCTTTTGTTGTTTTACGATTTTTTATTTGATGTTTAAAAAAAACAAACTTTTTCCGAAAAATAACGATATCTTTTATACTGAAAACTTATATTGGGAGTGGGGAAAAACTTGTAGGGGAAAGGGCGGAGGGGGTGGGATCCTGGTGTAAACGCCCCACGGACGATGTACCCGGGGCCTTTTCCCTCTGGGTGGCCGATCCAACCCATCTCCACGCCCCCCAGGGGTTTCCCCGGGGGGCCCCAGATCCAGCAAAAAATACCCGGGGGTATGCCCCGTGAATTTCTGAGATACTCCTTTTTTTAAAAACTTTTTTGGGATCACAGCTACTCTGCCCCAAACGGACGTCACAACGCCAAATTTACCCCCGGTGAAAGGTCTGCCCCAACCCCCCCTGGCTGGATCCAGCAAGCGTTTACTCCTTTTTCCGTGACGTAAAGGGGCCAAATTATTAGGGCCCGTAAATTTAAAAACCCCCTTTTCGTTTGGGGGGAGGTGTAGAAAAGGGTAATTTCAAAATTATAAATAAAATGCATTTATTTTTCCCCTAATAGACTTTTCCCCAACCGGGTAAGGAAAAATATGCCTATTGGTAGTCGGCAGGGGCCGTGGTTTTCCCAAATGTTTTAGGAGATACAACCTTGGTGGGAGGCCGCCTCCCCGTTTGGGTCCCGCCTTGGGGTTTTTTTTGTTGTATTAGTTCTTTTATTGGCAGCACCATTTTTTTTAGACCACTAGGGAGTCCTGTGACAGAATTGTTGTGGACGAGGGCGACCCGGGCACCCCGCGGCTAGATTAATGTTGTTTCACTATACGAAATTTGGACTTTTTTTTGAAAATGAAACTTTTGTTCTGTGCCTGCCCCTCATTACCTTGCACTATGGTTAGGTCACTCGGGAAACGCTTGACCCTCATTCCCCCTGAAGGGGTAGTTAGGTCACGTTTGCTACCCCTTTAAGGGTACAGCCCCCCCCGAACGGAAGGAAGGCTCGCTACCGTCGGAGAAATTTTTCCATTTTTTTTACGCCCGGCGAGATTTTCCAAATTAAGCGACAGTTTAAAGTTTTTTTTTTTATTAACATAACAGTCCCCAAAACCCCTATTATTTAAACAGTTTTTTTCCCCCCTTTTTTTGTTTGTAAACAGGGACCCAAATATGGGGGGTTTAGTTTAGTTTTTTTGGGGGAGCCCTGGGGTTTTGAAGTTCCGTAACCAATGTCCATGTATTGTATTGAAGTGTGGGTTTTAAATTTTTTTTGGGAAAACCCCCAAAAAACTTGTCCAATACGAAATCCCTTTTTTATTTTTTCCCTTTGCACCTTTTTACAAGTGGAACTCGCCGAAAATTTTTTATGTCGGAAAAGACCCCCCTCTTTTGGTTTTTCATTTATAATGGACATAACTGCCGGGTCCACCCCGCCATTCCCCACAGGGCGTTTTTTATTTTTTTTTATTTTTTTTTTTAGTACACTGAAACAAAATTTAAATGCATTTCCCGCGAAACCCTTTTAAAAATTTTGGGGATTTTTCTATGTTTCCCCATCCCCCCCCCCTCCCCCCCAAAAAAAGTTTTTGGGACCGGGGGGAAGGGCCAGGATTATGGTTTGGGGTAAAAAATATCGTCGCAACCACATGTTTTTTTGAGTTTTTGGAAATAAAAAAATTCTCTAGATTTGGGGAAAATTCATTGGTTTTTCTTCGGAGTCCAAAGAGGGGTTAAACCCTTTAACGATTCCTCACAAAAATGATTAAACCTGAAGTTTTTTGGAAAACCCCCCCCCAACCCCCCCCCCCCCAGCTAGGGGGTTTTGGGTTTGGGTTTTAGTTTTGGGTTAGGTTTAGGTTAGTTTTGGTTAGGTTGGGTTTTGGGTTTGGGTTTTAAGGTTTGGGTTTGGGTTTATCTTTTGGTAAAAGCCCCCCGCTAGGTTGGTTTAAATTTTTTGGGTTGGGTCAAATTTCTCTAGTTTAAAAGGGAAATTCCCCAAATTTTTAGGGATTTTTCCCCCCTTTAAAAAACCTTTTAAATTACGTTTTTTCCGACGCATAAATTTTTTCCCCACCCAAAACCCCGCTTTCCCCACGGGTCCCCCCAAACTTTTTTGGGGGGAAGTGGGAAAAGTATGGGAAAACCCCACTAGAATTTTTCCCCAAAACTTATATACATATTTGTAAAAATTATATATTTTGTATTAACAAATACCCCTAAAAAAACAACCCCCCCTTTTCCCCAGGGGCCCCCCAAACCCATATGGGGGTTTTTTTTTAAGGGTATTATTTTTAAAGGGTAGGTTATTTTTGGGTTTTGGTTAGGTTGGGTCGGGTTTTGGGGGTTTTGGGGTTAGATTTGGGTTAGGTTGGGTTTTTTTTATGGGTGGGTCAAGCCCCCCGCTGGGTTTAGGTTTTTTGGGGGTTGGGAAAAATTTTTCCTGATAAAAGGGAAAAATTACTTTAGATCTAGGGGTTTGTTTTCCTCTACAAAATTTCTTAATTACTGTCCCCCCGGGACGCATTTTTTTGCTCCCCACCCGAAAACCCCCGCATTCCCACAGGTCCCCCCAAATTTGTTTGGGGGGTTAGGGGGAGAGTTGGAAAACACTAGAATTTACCGGAAAAACTAGTCAGTGTCTCAAAAATGACCGCGCAGTTCCTCGCCCCTTTTTTCCCAAAAAGCACAAATTTTAGGAAAGGAAAATTAGTCGTGTTTCAAAATTTGCCTGCGCGGCCCTGTCCATTTTTTAATAAAAGCCAAATTTTTTCCCAAGGAAAAAACCCTAGTCAGTGCCCCTCAGAAAATGCCCGGGTCCCATTTCCCTTGCCCTTTTTTTCCCAAAAGCACTTTTTAAAGGAAAGGAAAATCTAGTAAAGGGGTTTCAAAAATAACCGGGCCCCGGGGGGTCCTCTTCATTTTCCGGGTATCTTTCCCTTATACCCTACTGCACCTCCCCCAATTCCTTCGGCAAAGAGTTCCCCAAAATTGGGGTGTCGGGAAACGAGAATTTCGGTAAAATGAGACACCGGGTACCTTTCCCAAATTATCCCGGGAATGATACTTTTTGGTCACTCGGGATTCCCCCTCTTAACGCCCCTTTGAATTATTTTGTTTTATATGGTAAACCAAATGATTTTGGCCCCCTTTTTGGGGCCCCTGAATTTTTGGTTTTAATCAGGGGGCTGGCCCATTATTGCCCTAAAAATTTATTTATTAAAGTCAACCCCCGGGATTTCGGGCGCCTTAAATTATTCCCTCCAAATTTTTGTTTTTCTGGTCATTTGTACTGTCAATGGTCCCCTTTAAGTGGGGTCCCGGGTTGATTGGGGGGCCCCCTATAGTAGCATCAAAACCCCCGACGGGGCATTTTTAAGGGCCCTTTTTCGAACCCCGATTTTTTGGGTTTTTTGGCCCTAAAATGGTTTTTTTGTTGTTCAAATGGGATTTTTTTTTTGCGAAAACCCCAAAAAAAAAAAAAAAAGGTATACTTTGTGTTAAGGTTAGGTTGGGTTTTTCTTTAAAACCTAAAAGGTTTAAAGGTTGGTTTAATTTTGGGTTTCCCTTAGAGCTAGTGCCTAAGCTATAGGAGGGAAAGATCGCCACCCAGGGAAAACCCCCTGGGTATAGGAAACCCAAATACCCCCCTCTGGTTAGTGAAACCAGGCTACCTTAGATCTGAAAGAAAAAAAAACAACCCGTTTTGGAAAAACCCCCGGGCCCAATCCTCCCGGGGCCCCGGGCGGCCCGGGCCAGCCGGCTCGGAGCTATCATTTTTAAATTTTTTCCTTCATCGAGCCCAACCCCCTGCTGACGTCCCTGAAACCCACGTATTTTTTTCTCTTCAGGCCATAGGGTTTAATACCTGCGGTTTTTTCGTTTTTCCCGTGGGGTGTTAATTTTTTCCCCCCAAATTAAAGGGCTTCGTAACCCCTTCTGTGGGGGTTCACGGGCATGAGTGTGGGTTTTATTCTTCATCCGGGGCCGGGCCCACTGTGTTTAAATATATTTTTATTGGGTTGGTGTCTGTGTCCTTTGGTTTTTTAAGCAACCCCCGGGGGGCGCGTTTTCCCCTTTTTCCCCCCCCGGGGCTTTTTTTCCCCGCCAGGGCGTCCCTGGCCTGCCCCCCGGGTCTCCCAACGTTTAAGTGAAGGGGGCGGTTTGGTTTTACGTAGCTCTCCCAGCCACGCCCCCCCCCCCGCCCGGTCCTCCCAAGGGCTGGTGTGGGGGGTTTGGGGGGCCCCGGGTTTCCTGCCACGTTCAGCTGAGGGGGCGGATGGTTCGTAGTTCTCCCAGCCACCCCCCCCCCCCCGCCCCCGGACCCCCCCAAAGGTTTGGTGGGGGGGGTTTTGGGGGCCCCCGGGTCTGCCACGTGAAAGCGAGATGGGCGGAGGGGTTACTTTTTTCTCCCCCCGCCCCACCCCCCCCCCCCGGGGACCCCCCCAAGGGCGGGGTTGGCGGGGGGTTTGGTGGTCCCGGGTTCTCCCAAAGGGCCCCTTGCCTGCCAGGTGAAAGCTAAAGATGGGGGGGAGGGTTTTACGTCGCTCTTGCTGGTCCCCAAACCTTTCCCCGCTCCCCCGCCCGGCCCCTTTCCCGGGGCCCCGGGTAGGGATTTTGGGGGTTTCCCCGGGCTGCCATGCCCGCCCCCCCCCCCCTCCCCCGCCCCACTTGCCGGGGGTGGGGGCAGTGCATTTGGCGGATGCAGGGGGGGGTTTTGGGGGGGGTTTCGTTTTGCGCCCTAGTCCCTTTCCCCCACTTTTTTTAACCCTTTTTTTCCAGCGGATCAATTGTAGGCCCAGGGCTGTGGGTGTCCTTTTAGGTCCCGGGCCCCCAAAAGCCTGCTCCTCGCCCCCCCGTCCCTTTCTGCCCGGCCCTTTTTTCGCCCCCGGCCCGATTGCCCGGTATGCTGTGGAGGGTTTGCGGCTCATCTCCCAAAGGGGGGTGTGCCCTGCTTTACCGGCGAGGCCTAGGGCTGACCTCAAGGAGTGGGGGTCGAAGGTTTTTAAAGTCTCGCCAACGCACCATTTCCGCCCTGCCCCGGGGCGGACCGGTTTTTCTTTTTTCTGGTGGGCTCGCAAAGTCGCCCAATCTCCTCCTCGTCTCGCACCTCCCACCCCCCGCCCCCTGCTTCCATGAGCTCGGGGGTCGGGTTTGTGCTGACTTGGGGCAAGATCTGGCGGGCTCCTCAGTCCCTCACCTGACCGCGAAAAAAATCCCAGGTCGAGGACTTTTTCCGGGGGGGTCCTGTGGCTCCCCACGGCTGGTCAGGGGGTCCCCCCGGGCCTTTTCCCCCCCCCTCACCTCCTGTGCCCCGGGGTTGTTTGGCTTGGATTAAATTTTTAGTGAACTCCTTTATTTGGGAAAATGGAGGTCCCCTTAAATTCTGGGTTCCCCCTTTCCCGCCGAGGCGTGCGGGCCCCTCCCCCTCTTCCCTCTCACCGGTTTCCTCCTTCTGAGTCTGTGGTTTGTCCAGGGTTTTTCCCACCTGTTTTTTCTCCGACAGGGAAGAGGATGCTGCCCCCACCCGTCCCAAACCCACACGTTCGGGGGGCTTCCGCCCCCCGGGGTTTTCCCGTCCCCCGGGGCCCTTTCCCCCGCTTTTCTTCTGAGGTCCTTCTGGGGCACTTTTCCCCCCGTCCCGCTGGGGGGGGGGGGGGTGCCTTGGGGGCTCCCCTTTTTTCCCCGTTTCCCCCCCTTTTCCTGGGGCCCGGATGCCCCCCGTCGATTGCTTGTGAAAAAGGTTTGACGGGCGGGGTTTTTTGCATCGGGGCGTCTGGAGGCGGCTTTGTGGGGGCCCAAATTCCGGACTTGGAGGTTGGGCCCCCTCCCCCGGGGGGACGGGGGACAGGAGTCCTCCTCTACCGCCGGATTTCCCTTTTTCTCCCTGAAAAGCTCCCCCAACGCCTGCGTTTCCCTTTGGCGGCCGCTTTTGGATGCTCTGGCCTCCTTCACTGGCCCGAGCCTAGTTTGGTCCCCGGGAAAGGCTTCCCCTTCGTGGGGGGAACCAGGGTCCCAGGTGGCTTTTTCTCGGGGGGCCAAAAACGGTTTTCCCTGGATGAAAGGCCCCGGGCCCGGAAACCCCGCCGAAGTGTTAAGGGGGGTACCCCCCATGTGAACCGGGGGGCCTTCTCCGTCCTTTGGGCCCCCATCTCGGTTTTTCCCCCGGGCCCCTGGTGGCTTTTCCCCCGTGTGATGGCTGATTTCCGCCGGGTGCCCTCTTTTTGCCAAGGACCCCCCCCGTGGCGGGCGCAAAACCCGGGGAAAGGGGGGTTTTTTCCCGGGGGGGACTTTCAGGGGCGGCAAAACGCCCCTTTTTGACCCCTTCTGTTTTCCTTCTTAAGTCCCGCTTTGGGGGATGGCTCTTTTTTCCCCTCGCCCCTGGGGTCACCTTTCCCTCTCCCCGGCCCTTTCCCCGGTTTGGATTTTCTGTCGGGGTTTTGTCGACCGGGCCCGTGATGCTTCCCGGGGCCTTTCCCTTTCCCCTTTTCCCCACGGCCGCCCCTGCCATTTTTACAGGGCCGCCCCTGCCCGCTTTTTTCTCTATCGGCGCGAGGCCCCTTTCGGGCCTCCCGGAGGGTGACCTTTACAGCAGATTTTCCGGATTAAATCCCCCTTCCATTTTGGAGGTCCCTTGGGCGGAGCCCCTTTTCCCTTTCAGCAGTGTCCCTTTCCTTTTAAACCCCCCCACCCCTCACTCTTGGGGGTCACTCCGGCCCCCAATCCCTCTCCGGGCCGGGGGGGTTTCCCGGGGGGGGGTCCCAAACATGGTTTCCCTCCCGGGGGTCTTCTCGTCGAGGGGGGTTCCCGGATGCTCACCCCCGTGTTGATGGCCTCCAGGGTCCTCGTCGGTCCCCGTCGGGGGGGGGCCTTCCGGGTTCAGGGGTCTGGGTCTCGGGATTTTTCGTCGGGGGCCCGCTACTGTCCACAAGCCCCTTTCCCCCAAGGGTCGCTCTCGCTTCTGAAGGGCCCCCCTTCCAGGGCCCCCTGTCCCGGGGTTTTTGGGCAGCCTTGGGCCCCAGAAGGTTGGGGCCCCCAGGGGGTTTCCCAAAAGGTCTTTCTTGGCCCCCGGGATTGCCCCAAAACCCCCCCTTCGGCGACCTCCTTCTTGGGCGCCGGTTTTCCCCAGTGCTCGCCGCCCAAATTTTCGGACATGCAAATCCTCCGGGGGGTGGAGAAGGGCCGGGGAAAAGTCTTTCTTTCCCGCATTTTCATCGTACCCCAAGGAAAAGGCTCTTTCGAAAGGGGGGCTTTTTCTTGGACCTCAGCCGCCTAAAACGGATTTGTGCGCAACCACCGGGGTTTCCCTATCTGAAACCCTTTGGGCCCAGGTCCCCCTTTGGGTAGGCAAAGGGGGTGGAAAGGCGTCCCCCCGAAACTCCCAAAGGGCCCTACCCGGCAGGGCCCCATTCATCCTCGGTTCCCCCCGCTTCCTGGCCTTCCAGTTTGGGGTCGGACCGTGGCAGTTTTACCAGACTACCCTTCGGCCTTCCATCGCTCCGAGGGTTTTTTTCGCGGGTCCCCAAGGTGGTGGCTCGCCCGGGTGGTGGGCTGCAGGGGTGCAAATTTCCTTTATTTTTTTTTGGACGATTTTGGGTGGTGTCCGCCCCGTCTCAGGAAACGGTTTTTGCATGCCCGGAAAAAACCCAGCTTTTGGGGGGTGGCCCGGGGGGGATGGGGTTTTTTCCCATCCAAAAAGGGAAAATCCCCTCCCTTTTCCCCCCCTCCCCGCATTACTTGGGTGGGCAAAAGCCAAAGGGAAATCCCTTTTTTTGGCTGCGGTCCGCATCCCCGGGGGAAAATGGGGGGCCCCAAACTTCCTCAACCCTCTTCCGGGGCCCCGGTGTCCCCCTTTTTTGTCCCAAAGGGGGCCTTGGGGCCCTTCTCGGCTCGCTCAAATTTGCCGCAGAAGTCACTCCCCTAGGCCCCCCTTTGTCCCCCGTCGCCTTGTTCCCCGGGGGGTGAACACAGCCGTTCCGGTGCGGACCCGCCCACTTGCTCCCGGGGCCCCTCCCCCCTGGCCCTACACTACTGGACGAGTGGTTGGTGGAGGGGGGTTTTCCCCCGCGTGGACGGGGGGGTTTCCTCCCCCCCCTAAAAGGTTTCGTGATGTCGGTGTGGGCGGACGGTTTGGGGGGGGGCCCACCAATTTCCCCCAAAAGGCCCCCAGGGTTTTTTGGCGGGTGGTCCGGGGTGGAGCGCAGACCCACATCAACGTCAAGGACTGCTGGGTTCCCCTTCTCTTCCTCCGATCGAACCCCGATCCCCGAAGGGGGGCTCCCCCTGCTTCGAGATGGACAACAAAGGTCGCGGGGCCACTGTCCTCGCCCGCCAAGGACACCCAAAACCGCCCTTCTGTTTTTCCCCTTTTGGAGCAGATTTTCGGCCTGTTTGGCCCCTTTTCCCCCTTTATCTTCCCGCCAGGTTCCTGCCCGGGGGTGGAGAATTGGGGTTTTGGGGCCCACCCCTGTCTCGCTTCTGGGGGTTTGTCGGTGGAGGGGGCAGCTTCGCCCGGAGCGCTTTCGGCTTTGTCGGCGTGGGGGCACTCCGGAGGTGGCCTTTCGCTCCCGCGCTCTGCCCAATACCGGGCCCTTTTTTACGAGGGGGGACCCGGGAACCCGCGGAGGCCGACCCCTCACGGGAAACTGGAAACCCGGGGGGCGCCCTGTTTTACCTGTTTCCGGGCCCCCCTGCACCATTTCCCCCCCTGAAGGTATCAACCAAAATGCGTTCCTCCCGGGCAAAAGGGGGCCCTGGGGGGCTCCTCTCTGGCCGGCGCAAAACCCTGGTTCTCCGAATGAAGGCCTGGTGTCCCTCCCCGGGTTCCCCCCCTAGGGGCCCTCGCTTTGTTGGAGGGGCTCCCGGGCCCGCTTCTTTTCCACCTTGAAGCTACACGCCAGGAGTTTCTTTTCCCTACCTCTCTCCGTCGGACGGTCTCGGGCAAAGGTCGGAGGCATGTTGGCGGCACTTCGCCCGTTTCCCTAAAAGAGAAAAGTAAACATCTCAAAGGAAAAGGGCCTTTTAAACCCTTCCTCAAACTAAGGGCCCCCACGGGCGTCTCTGAAACGGTCCGCCTGGGAAAATTTCCCCTCCTTCCTGGGCCCCCGCCGTGGGGGGGTTTCCCCCGCTACTCTCTCCAAATCACCTAAACGGGCCCCGGGTTACCCCCCAAATAAAAGGTTGGGGTTTTTGGGCCTGGACCGGCGTTCTGTGCCCCCGTTTTTAAAAGGGGTTTTTTTCCACCAAAACCCCCCTCCCGTCGTCCTGGTCCCCTTTTTGGGCCCCTTTAGAAGGTTCGCCGGTTCCTGCAGGGGGGACCATTTTGGGGCGGGCGCTTTCCGGACCTTTGCCTCCTTTGAAAGGGCTTTTTCCTGGTGGCCCTGGCTACGGGGGTTTTTGGGGTTCCCCACTGAGGGCGCACCCCCTTTCCCCCCCGTGGACACCTTCTCGCGGAACGGCTCCGCTGTCCCCCCTCTCCCCCTTTGCCCAAGGTTTCTGGGTTAAAACGAGGGGGCCGACCCACCGTCCCAACCGGTTTGTCCCTTTCCGGCCCTTTGGGCCCGCCCGGGGACGCCGCACACCCCTTGTGCCCGGTTTTTGGCGCTCCGGTGTTTTCCTGGAAACTTCCGAGCCCTGGGCGTGTGACCTGCAGTTCCTGTTCCGCGACCTGTCACTGGTCGTCCCCTCCCCACCAGGGGGATTTCCGGGCCCGGCCCCCCCCCGGGGGTCCCTCGGTTTGGCGGATCCGGGGCACGCCCCTCGGGCCCATGACGGGCCGGATTTTTTGCTGCGTCTCTGGCCTTCCTCCCACCCATTCCTTTGGGGAGGGTACGGGGAAGGGGGGCAGTGGAGTCGGGCCCGTGCTTCCTGGCTCGTTTTCCTGGGCCCACTCCGTCGTGGCTTTCCCCCGTTTGCCCTGGGGGCTCCCCCCGTCCCCGGGGGGGCTGGGTTTGGGGGCCCCCCGGGCCCCCCCATTGAAGTCTCCGCTGATTCGGGGGATTTTACTAGGGGGGATCGTTTTTTTTTCTTGTGCAGTTTTTTCTCTTTTCCCCCCCGCGGGGGGGCGGGGGCCCTTTTTGCCCCGTCCCCCAAGGGGGAGGTAGCTTAGTGCCTAAACTCTAAGGGGACCTAAATGACGGCTTTTTAAGCATAAAAGCCCATTTTTTGGGGCCCTTACAGAGCTTGTGGGACGGCCTTCGGCCTCCCCCCTTCCTTCCCCACCAAATTTTTCAGCCCCCCCTCCCCGGGGATGATTTAATTGGGGGGGTTATGATAGCTCCGAGCCGCTGGGGGATCGCCGGGCCCCGGGAGGATTTTTCACGGCGTTGCCAGAAGTGTGTTTCTTTTTCTTTCCCGTCTAAGGGTTAAACCCTGGTTACCTAAAAAAATGTGGGTATTGGTTGCCTGTATACCCAGGTTTTTTCCCTGGGTGGCGATCCCTTTCCCATCCTATAGCTTTAGTGCACTAGCTTTTTTCCCGGGGCCCCAAAAAAAAGGCTTTTCATACTTCAAAAACCCTCATTTAAAAACCCTTTTGGTTAGGTTAGGTTTCTTAAAACCAAAGGTTAGGTTTAAAATTTTTTTTTAATTTTTTTTTTTTTTTTTTTTTTTTTTTTTTTTTTTTTTTTTCGCAAAATAAAAATATAGTATAGTAGCATGCAAAACCCCGCAGACGGGCAGTTTTTAACCCGGGCGTTGTCAGAGCCAGCCGATTTTTTTTTCTTGGGCCCACAATTTGGGGCTTGTTTCTAAAAGGAAATAGTTTTATTTTGCGCAAAACCCCTAAAAAAAAAAAATTTTTCTTTGGGTTAAAGGGTTTGGTTTTTGGTTTTTTTAAAACCCCAAAGGTTAGGTTAGGTTTTTTAAAACCCTTTTTGGTTTTTGGGTTTGGGGTTTTTTAAAACCTAAAAAGGTTAGGTTAGGTTTCATTAAAACCTATTAAAATTTGGGTTAAATTTAATTTTTTTTTTAAAATTTTTTTTTTTTTTTTTTTTTCCGCAAAATAAAACCCATCCCCCCGTTTTGAACAAGCACCTATTGTAGGCCGAAAAAATATCGGGGTTCTGAAAACGACCCGCGAAACTCTCTCCAGTATGCATTTAAAATATTTGGGCCCGATTCAACTGGCGGCCGAATCAAAGTATCCCTTAGTGTAGGGGAAAACACACTGGTTCACAACCGAAAAAGGGCCCGGGGGGGTTCATTTCCCCCCGGGGGGAGCGGGAAAAAGTTGGGCTGTTTTTCCCTTAAAACCCGAGGCCCTGTCCCACCCGCAGTGAAAAGGGTTTCCGGGTGTTTTTGCCGGGGGGGTTTTTTAACCCCCCTCCCGGGGTGCTGGCTTTGCCAACACTATAACCCCTACAGACAGCTCTCTGCTCGGGGGGAGTCCCCGCGGGGAGCTTTCTGGGGTTTCAGCAGAGATCCCTCTCAGCTGCGGGCAATAACTGACGAAAATTCCCTTTAATCATCCTCATCAACCCCCCTTTCGCTTTTAACATGATACATCATTTTTTGTGTCAACCCAATGCCCCGCCCGAGTAAACACTGATTTTAAAGTTTGTAACCCTATTTATCACGTGACAGCCTTGTGATTGGCTGATAGATCTGAATAGATAATATAAACACTGCTGTGATTCGCTATTAGCGAGGATGACGTCAATGTATTCGCCAGCCAATCAGCTGTCTCTGTGGAGATACTCCGAGATACTCCTCCTTGCGCCCGGCGCAAGTCCATCTCGGCGGATTATTCAAACAGCCTCGGCGCAAGAGGGGGCGAGGGTTGCGCCGGAGTAGCATTTACACCATACTTTCACCGCTTGACTTACACTTTTTTGCTGGATCTGGCCCCAGTGACGCAGGTGACTCACCGTCACCACGCCTCCACGCGACCCTCCGTAGCTTGACGGATAATCTCCTCACCGGCGGGCTGATGCCCGCTCTGTACTTTTTTGCTGCTGTACTATGTGTATTTATGTACATGTGGTGTACTGTATTATTATGCTGTATGTTATAATTGTACAATAAACCTTTACAAATCAACCCCCATGGGCATCGACTATCTAAATGAAAAAAACTCACTATTTAGGAGAAGATCGAGAGGGAGGGATCGAATAAGCGATATATAGGTCGATAGATCCTCAAGATGTGTGTACCCGCAGGCGGGAGCTTTTCTTGATTTTGAGGCAGGCTAAATCAAAATCTAAAAATATTCTCTAAACTATATTTAGACTTTGGGCTAAATATCTCCAGCAAATCTTCCGTCGATGTTTTTCCTCGTGGAGCTTATCGTGCGCGGAGCAGTAGTCTTTCTAACCTGCACGAAGCTTTAAATAACCTGAAAGGGATATTGAGAGTGACCTTGGCCGGGTTGTCCTTGACCGCCTGGCGGTCGTCTATAGCCTGTGACATTTTTTGGCACATACATCCGTTATGTATGTCCCCATTTACTCATCCCAAGGTAAATATATGCTAACGCATTGCGTTATTGGACCGATTTTGCCACAACGCCCCCCCCCCCCCCCCCAACGTGAAACTACGTACCTTGCGTTAGCATATATTTACCTTGCTCATCCCTGCTCTATTGAGTACGTGTACCTTTTCCGCAACGATCAGTGAGGGACACCTTGGAAGGGCTTATTTACGTATGATATCAAGTGGAAGAGGGAGCTGATCATGTTTATTATGATTTATATTTTTTTATTATAAGATAGGCCCTCGATCCCTCATAAAAGCATATGTCCCTGTTATATAAACGATCAACATACTATCACGTGTATGCCGTAGCTATATTTATACAGGACAGTCCGGCAACGTACGTACGTGTGTATGAATTGTTCAGTCCAGGGGATCGATAGGCCCTATATATGTTGCGATGGAAAGTTTCATATGGTAATACGGTATACTTATTTAGTTTGCAATCACTTCGAACGAGATCAACTTCGATACGCCCAAGCAATTTAATGCAGTTTCTTGTGAGATTTATCATAATGTCCTCAGAACTGGTCATAAGGGTACATTTTTGCATCCTTATCCAATCATATCCTTATCCAATTCAATTTGTATCCAAAGCCGTGGATATTGTTGTTGGATATTCAAGCTGTTGGATATAGTACCATATGCAAGGATGGGCATGTATACGATATATGCGGGTAAAAGGGAGAAAGAGGAAGGAAGTGCTCAAATAGATGATGCAAAGACCTATTGTGAAATAAATGTTTTCGAGGAATGAGTTCATAATATTGACTATCCCATGTGTTCAAATTGAACTTCAGAATGTATTTACGTGTATAGCAGTCGTGTCATTATCGTCAGCAGGCTACACTGTAGCTGTGGCGGGTGGGGTCACCTCCAGATGACCTTCAGCAGGGTTCCTGTCTCATATGGCAAAAAGTGGATCCCTTGCCTGATACAACGGTACATAGAACTGCTGTAAATGTTAAAGAGAGTTATTTTTTTATGGTGTACAGTTTTACAGTTTGTTCATGATGATTCAGTTATTGTTGCTTTACATGAAAAATATATACATGACCGGCGTTAAATGTCACAAGAAGTAAATTGACTCCTTGATGGCCGAAAATATTGACGATTTTTTTTTTCATTAATACATCTTTCATTTTTCTTTCTATATGTGTATACTTTTTTTCGTCAATGGTGAAGGTCGCCCAAGGAGGCTTTGAGCCTGTACGGAGCAGGCGCACGGCCGGCCTCAGTTCAGCTGCCAATTTGTTACTTTTCATTTCTGCCTGTTTTCCATTATACATATAGTCAATGTGAAAAATATTTATTCTATGTGTTTTACAAATGATTCTCTATATTTTGGATACGATTTTATGCTTTAATGATGTATGAATAAATGCAAGACAAAGGAGCACTACTGGCATCCTATCGTGACGTCTGAACCCCGCATAAGCGGCATAACTAGAGGTGGCATAGCTTCACCCGGCGTCAGTCTAGTCAGGCCCGAGCGGTGAGTGGTAGTCTGTAAGACCCAAAATGCTGTTATTTTACCTTGTCATTGAGTTGTTATAGTTTCATAGGGTAATTATGTACGGGAAGTGCATTCTAGTGTTCTTAATATTAACGCAGTTTGTATAAACTAGCCATAAAACTCTGCAAGTGCGATGGCTTCCCCACAATGCTAGGTAATGGCGCCTAGCCACCTCTAGCAGCCGGTTACAGCAAAGATAAGCTCAGACTCCTGATTGAACCAGAAGAGTGTGGCCTGCCATTGATCCGTAGTGCAACAGAATATGATATATCCACATACTTGCCAATACACCGTATGCTATTGAATTATTTTCACTTCCTTATGTTCTCATGTTATGTGCTTATACCTTAATTTTCAGATATCTCTCTTGCATCACTTCACCCTACACGAACATCATGTCCAAGATCGGTATCAACGGATTCGGCCGCATTGGTCGCCTGGTACTTCGAGCTGCCTTGATGAAAGGCGCAGAGGTAAGTGCTCAGATGCCGTCTTCCAATTGATTACGGACCCTGCCTTCCTCTATCAGCTCCCCTCCCTTCCTCCCATGGCCATGGGACTTTACTGCTCTCGGTAAATTTCTACCGTTTGCCCATACTCTCCCTTCCCCCAAACAAGCTTGGGAACCTGTGGGTATGTGCTGTTTTCGGGTGAGGAACAAATAATATGTCGGAAACACGTATTTTTGGAGTTATGTTGGAGTAAATTCCCTAGATCTAGGGAAATTGGCACTCTTGGAGAATGTGGGTCCCGCGGTCAATATGCCAGATATGTATTTCTGCTGCAGTTAGTGGTGTTACCACGCCGGGCGAGTCTCTCTCTCTCTCTCTCTCTCTCTCTCTCTCTCTCTCTCTCTCTCTCTCTCTCTCTTTCCCTTCTCAGTATTTTTTACTCTCATTTTGCGGCTCTCTTTATCTTACTTTTTTTTTACTCTACTTTCATTTTTCTCTCTCTCTCTCTCTCTCTCTCTCTCTCTCTCTCTCTTCTCTCTCTCTCTCTCTCTCTCTCTCTCTCTCTCTCTCTCTCTTCCTTTATCTTATTTTTTCTCCTTTCTTTTTTTTCTTCTATTTCTTCTCCCTCCTCCTCTTCCCTCTCCCTCTTCATCCTCCACACGATGAAAATATTCACGATAATATCACATACTGGCTATGCTGTGTGTGTGTGTGTGACTTGACTTGATATTTATACCTATTATATCTATATCTATTGACTTGACTATATATCTGGTCAGATGAGGTGAGGTAGCAGGTCTCACAGTCCCTCTCTCTTCTTACTTTTTTTTACTCTACTTTCATTTTGCGAGTCTCTTCCTTTTCCTTTCTCTTCCTTTTCCTTTTCCTTTCTCTTCCTTTTCCTTGGAAATTTATTATTATTTGCATAATAATTAATGCCAGCAATGATTCTTCTGGTTCTTGTGGCGCACGGGTTTTTGGAGGCGGGCGGCCTCGGCAACGTGCCCGGCGCCACCTTCACGGAAGCCCTGATCGGCGACACCCTGAGCACAGATCCCTGCAAGGGGCTGCGCTGAGGTGGTCCCGGTCGGAGCCGGTCCCGTGAAGGTGGCGCCGGTGTTGTCCCCGAGGCCGTCCGTTGCCAGAGGCCCATGTGCCGCGGGAAACAGAAGAAGCGTTGCGTGGTGCCATATGACCTCTGATGTCTGGCACATTCACTATTATATTCTACTATTCTTCCTTTTCCTTCTCTTTCTCTTTTTCTCCTTTTTTTTTTTTTCTACTATTTCTTCTCTTCCTCCTCCTCCTCTTTCTTCTCCCTCTTCATCCTCCCTCTTCATCCTCCACACGATGAAATATTCACGATAATATCACATACTGGCTATGATGTGTGTGTGAAGAGGGGAGAGAGAAGAGAGGAGAGAGAGAGAGAGAGAGAGAGAGAGAGAGAGAAGGGAAAGGAAAGGAAAGGAAAAGGAAAGGAAGAGAGAGAGAGACTCGCCCGGCGTGGGGAAACACTGCACTGTGACTGCAGCAGAAAAACATATCTGGCAATTAGAACGCGGGCCAGCCACGGGACCCACATTCTCCACGAGTGCCTTTAACCTAACCTCCATCTAATCAAATTAACCTACCCTCCTTGCCAGGGGTTTCGCCCCCCTCGACCCCCCGATAATCTAACCTGCGGATAAGGGGGCTCCGCCCACTCTCGAGACCCCCGGAAACCTAACAAGTTGTACCTTACCTCTTAGCGGGGGGAGGGGGCCTCGACACTCCGGTAATTATTCTGTTTATGAGGATCGTCAGGTTAACACGCGACTCTGGACTTCGAAAAAATCCAATCCTTTTCCCTAGATCTAGGAATTTCTACACTCAAAAATGATGTGGTTGCGATGCATATTTTGTACCCTAGCCAAATATCCTGCATTCCCCCAGGTCCACAAGCTTGTTTTGGGGGGGGGGGGAGTATGGGCAAACACTAGAATAATAGGTATTATTCTAGTGTTTGCCCATACTCCACCTCTCCCCCAAAACAAGCTTGGGGACCTGGGGGAATGCGGGATATTTGGCTGGGGTACAAAATATGCATCGCAACCACAGTTTTTGAGTTAGGGGTGTTGAAAAAATTCCCTAGATCTAGGGAAATTTCATTGGATTTCTGAGTCCAGAGACGTGTGAACCTGACGATCCTCACAGAATGATGACCGAAGTGTCGAGAACCCCCCCAAGCTAGGAGGTTAGGTTAGATTTGGTTAGGGTAGGATAAGTTAGATTTGGTTAGGTTAGGTTATCGGTGGGTCAAGACCCCGCTAGGTTAAGTTAATTTTGGTTAGGCAAATTTCTCTAGATATAAGGAAAATACCCTAGATCTAGGGAATTTTACCCCCCTACACAACTCTTAAATTAAGTGTTTCCGACGCATAATTTGTTCCCCACCGAAAACCACACATTCCCACATGTCATGGGAGAGAATGGGCAAACACTAGAAATTTACCGAATAATATTCTGCTCTCTCCTTCGCCATGACCTTGCTCCTCACAACATACATTCTGACAAATGTTAAGAGACTTATTGGCAGGGCATGTGGTTCGGTACGGTACGGTACGGTAATTTAAGGGCTAAAAGTACGGTTCGATACACATCTTCAAGTTCGGTACGATACGAAAGTTCGATTTTTATTTCCGTACTTAACCATTTTCGTACCCAGCAGTATGAATGTTAGGCTACCATCCATACTGTATCTATTTGCATGTATATCTATCTGTAAAAATCACTTGACTTCACCCCAGCTCAGGGACCAGGGGCCAGATCCAGCAAACACATACGCCGGTGTATTAGCGCATTTTCGTGACGTTCACCGTCCTGGTTCAGTCCAGTCCGGACCGGGTCAGGGTGGACTGATGGTCCCATTCGTCGTTCCTATTGGCTGGGGGATCGAGTGGGCGGTACTGAACTGAACTTTGGAGGCGGCAGGCGTCCATCTTGTCAATATCCTTTTTGTCGTCCGCCTTTTAACCTGTGCTGAAGACTTTACAACTACCACGCCTGTGATACTTTAGTCTTGTGGTCGGCCATCATGGTGTTTCATGTCTTATCAGCAGCACGAGAAGCTCCTGGTCGCCTTCCCCGCTGACTGTAGTGCGCATGCGCCAGTTCTCCCCACACTGGTCCAAGGTGGTCCTGCTATATGGGTCGGACCGGACTGGACTGGGCTGAACCGTTCTAGACTGCCTCGCAAAAACAGTGACCGCCCGGGACTAGCCCAGTCCAGACCGGGCCAGAGCTGTCGCGAAAATACGCTATATGTGACTGTCAAGTCTGAGATACTCCTCTTTTGAAAACTTTCTTGGATCAGGAGCTACATCTGCGCCAAATCGATGACGTCACAACGCCAGACTTTACCCCTCGGTGCAAGTCTGCGCCAACCCTCCCTGGCTGGATCCAGCAAGCGTACTCCATTTCCGTGATGTCACAGGGCCAATATTATGGCGTAGATTTACACCACCTCGATGAGGAGGTGTAGAGAAGGTGTATCTCATATATATAAATAAAATGTCATTTATTATGCCTAATAGACGTTACCACCGAGGTAAGGATTGAAATATAAGCCTATTGGTAGTTGGCAGCGGCGTGTGTTTACAAATGTTTAGGAGATACAAGCCTTGGTGGGAGGCCGCCTCAGCCGTGTAGGTACTGC
Source organism: Chionoecetes opilio (assembly GCA_016584305.1). NCBI lineage: Eukaryota > Metazoa > Arthropoda > Malacostraca > Decapoda > Majidae > Chionoecetes > Chionoecetes opilio. Next base: position 18,470 of record JACEEZ010015176.1, read on the forward strand.
CTTCGGTGATTTTGTTGTATTAGTTCGTTATTGGGCAGCACCAGCTTTTTAAACCACTAGCGGAGTCCTGTGAGCAGAATTGTTGTGGGACGAGGCGAGCCTGGCATCCCGCGGCTAGATTAATGTTTCACTATATCGTAATTTGGACGTTTTTGAGAATGAAACTTTTGTTCTGATGCCTGCCTCTCAGTGACCTTGCACTATGGTTAGGTCACTCAGGACGCTTGACCCTCATTGCCCCTGAATGGTAGTTAGGTCACGTTTGCTAGCCTTTAATGGTACAGTCCCCGAACGGAAGGAATGCTCGCCACCGTCGGAGAATGTTCCATTTTTTTTACGTCGGCGAGAGTTCCTATTAAGCGACAGTTACAAGTTTATTTATTAACAATGGTACCCAATCTATATATTTAAACAGCTTTTACCCGTGTTTGTGAATTCAGGGACCGAATATCGGGGGTTAGTTTAGTGATTGGGGGAGTCTGGGGTTTTGACATGTTACGTAACCAATGTCCATGTATTGTATTGAAGTGTAGTTTTAAATTATTTTGGGACAAGCGAAAAACTTGTCCAATAACGAAATACCGTTTATTCTTTCATTTGCACCTATTACAAGTGGAACTCGCCGAAAACTTTTGTCGGCAAGACTTCTCGGTTGGTGTTTCAGTTATAATGGACGATAACTGCGCGGTCACTACCGCCATTACCACATGCGTTTTCTATATTATTTTTAGTTTAGTATACGTACTGTACAGTATTAATGCACTTCCGCGTAACCTTTAAAACTTGTGGTATTATTCTAGTGTTTGCCCATACTCCCCCCTCTCCCCCAAAACAAGCTTGGGGACCTGGGGGAATGCAGGATATATGGCTGGGGTACAAAATATGCGTCCCAACCACATACTTTTTGAGTTATGGAAATTAGAAAAATTCTCTAGATTTAGGGAAAATTCATTGGATTTCTTCTGAGTCCAGAGACGTGTGAACCTGACGATCCTCACAGAATGATGACTGAAGTGTTGAGAACCCCCCCAACCCCCCTCCCCCCCAACCCCCCCGCTAGGAGGTTAGGTTAGGTTATCGGTGGGTCAAGCCCCCCTGCTAGGTTAGGTTAATTTTGGTTAGGCAAATTTCTCTAGATATAAGGAAATTACCCTAGATCTAGGGAATTTTAACCCCCAAAACAACTTAAATTACGTGTTTCCGACGCATAATTTGTTCCCCACCCGAAAACCCCGCATTCCCACAGGTGCCCAAACTTGTTTGGGGGAAGTGGGAGAGTATGGGCAAACACTAGAATTTGACCAAACTTATATACATATTGTAGAAATGATATAGTTGTCTTAGCCTAATACTCATACAGACACAACCTCCCCTTCCAGAGGCCCCCCAACCATATAGGAGGTTTGATTAGGGTAGGTTATATTTGGTTAGGTTAGGTTAGATCTGGTTAGATTTAGGTTAGGTTAGGTTAGTTTATCGGTGGGTCAAGCCCCCCGCTAGGTTAGGTTAATTTTGGTTAGGCAAATTTCTCTAGATATAAGGAAATTACTTTAGATCTAGGGAGTTTGTCTCCTCTACACAATTCTTAAATTACGTGTCTCCGACGCATTATTTGCTCCCCACCCGAAAACCCCGCATTCCCACAGTTGCCCAAACTTGCTTGGGGGTTAGTGGGAGAGTATGGGCAAACACTAGAAATTTACCGGAAAAACTAGTCAGTGTCTCAGAAAATGACCGCGCAGTCCTCGTCCATTTTTACCAAAAGCACTAATTTTAGGCAAGGAAAATCTAGTCAGTGTTTCAGAAAATGACTGCGCAGTCCTCGTCCATTTTTATCAAACACTAATTTTACCCAAGGAAAAACTAGTCAGTGTCTCAGAAAATGACCGTGCAGTCCTCGTCCATTTTTACCAAAAGCACTAATTTTAGGCAAGGAAGATCTAGTCAGTGTTTCAGAAATGACCGCGCAGTCCTCGTTCCTTTTTACCGGTACCTTTCCCTTAATATCCTACTAACCTAACCCATTACCTTCGGCGAGAGTTCCCGGATTGTGTCAGGACGAGAATTTCGGTAGACGAGAGTACCAGGTACCATTCTCATTATCCCTGAATGATACGATTAGGTCACTCAGGATGTCTGCCTCTTAACGCCCTTGAATTAAATGATTTTATGGTCAACCATGATGTCTGCCCCTTTTTGTCCCTGAATTATTAGGTTAATCAGGATGGCTGGCCCATTATTGCCCTAGAAATATTTATTAAAAGTCAATCAGGATGTCTGCGCCTTAAATTATTGCCTCCAAATTGTTTATTTCTGGTCAATCTGTACTGTCAATGGTACTCCTTAGTGGGGTACCGTTGATTCGGGCCGCCTATAGTAGCATGCATACCCAGCAGACAGGGCAGTTTAACGGTCGTTTTCAGAGACACACAATTTTTTTTTCTTGGCCTACAATAGGGGCTTGTTCTAAGGGAGATAGTTTTATTTTGCGCAAACCCATAAAAAAAAAAAAAAGGGTATACTTTGTGGTTAAAGTTAGGTTAGGTTTCATTAAAACCTATAAGGTTAGGTTAGGTTTCATTAAAACCTTTAAGGTTAGGTTAGGTTTCATTAAAACCTTTAAGGTTAGGTTAGGTTTCATTAAAACCTTTAAGGTTAGGTTTCATTAAAACCTTTAAGGTTAGATTTCATTAAAACCTATAAGGTTAGGTTAGGATTCATTAAAACCTTTAAGGTTAGGTTAGGTTTCATTAAAACCTTTAAGGTTAGGTTAGGTTTCATTAAAACCTATAAGGTTAGGTTAGGTTTCATTAAAACCTATAAGGTTAGGTTTCATTAAAATCTATAAGGTTAGGTTAAGTTTATTTTTTTTATTTTTTTTTTCTATTTTTTTTTCTTCAAAATAAAACTATATCCGTTAGAACAAGCACCTATTGTAGGCCAAGGAAAAATTGTCGGTGTCTCTGAAAACGACCGCGAAACTCTCGTCCAGTATGCATTTAATATAGGCGGTCTGATTCAACTGACAGCCCGAATCAACTGTATCCCCTTAGTGTAGGGGAAGCACACTCGGTTCACAACCGAGAAGTCCCGGGTTCGATCCCCGGGTGGAGCGGAAACAGTTGGGCTGTTCCCTTAAAACCCGAGCCCCTGTCCACCCAGCAGTGAATGGGTACCGGGTGTTAGCCAGGGGTTTGTAACCCGCCTCCCGGGGTGCTGGCTTCGGCAAACACTATAAGCACTAGCAGACAGCTCTCTGCGAGAGAGCTGTCTGGTTACAGCAGAGATCCATCTCAGCTGCGTCAATAACTGACTAAATTCTTCAATCATCATCATCAAACCCTTATCGCTTTAAACATGATACATCAATTTGTTGTGTCAACCCAGATGCCAGCTGAGTAATCAGCTGATTAATGTTTGTAAACATTATTTATCTCGTGACAGCCTTGTGGTTGGCTGATAGATCTGAATAGATAATATAAACACTGCTGTGATTCGCTATTAGCGAGGATGACGTCAATGTATTCGCCAGCCAATCGGCTGTCTCTGTGGAGATACTTCGAGATACTCCTCCTTGCGCCCGGTGTAAGTCCATCTCGGCGGATTATTCAAACAGCCTCGGCGCAAGAGGGGGGCGAGGGTTGCGCCGGAGTAGCATTTACACCATACTTACACCGCTTGACTTACACTTTTTTGCTGGATCTGGCCCCAGGGACTCAAGGAGCGGGAGTTTACCCCCACCCCCCCATTAACACCAACACCAACGTATGACCTCATTACCAGGGAGGAATTTTTCATCCAGCGCCTGGGTGTTGACCTGGGGTCCTGGGACTCCTGGGATAATGATTAATAGTTCAACAGGCCATGTGTCTAGTTTCCTATCTACCATAATATATATACTGTGTGTGTATATATATATATAATATATATATATATATATATATATATATATATATATATAAAATATATATATATATATATATATATATATATATATAAAATATACTCACCTCACTTCAACCTAGTTCATGGTCACTGGGGATGGAAGAGTGAGTGAGTGAGGGCGTGGGTGGGTGGGTGGTGGGGGGATTCGTGAATAAGTGAGTGAGTGAGGGGTGTGGGTGGATTAAGGAGTGAGTGAGTGAGGGAGTGAGTTGGTTGGAGGGGTGTTGAAGAAATGAGTGAGGATGTGGATGGGTTAGTGAGTAAGAGAGTGAGGGCGTTTGTGAATGGGCGGGTAGGTGAATGAGAGTGAGCGAGATTTTACCCCATTAATTAACACCACCGTGTGACTTCATTAGCTAGTTATAATTTCTGCCCAGCTGCCTGGATGTAGACGTGGCATGGGGATTATCCCTCAGCCTCCTCAGGTCAAGGAGATAAGTAAGGTGGCGTGGAATTGAAGGAAGATATTGTTGATGCCATCATGCTTTTACGGTGCAATACATAAAATGAATGCACCCTAATTTGGTTAGAGAGAGAGAGAGAGAGAGAGATAATGATTTGTAAGTCTCGGGTATAGGAGATAACTATAAAATGTATAGAGAGATAAATGGGTAGAAGTTACTATTGTGTTGCATGTACCTGTAAAAGTGTATGTGTATATTAATCACAATGGAAAATGATTAGTAATTTTGTCAACTATTGATTTTGTTTATGAAAGTCCAATGTTTTTGGGTACGAAAAATTGTTCGAAATTACGGTACAGAAATTAATCGTACTGGTACGGTACGATGCAAATATTCGGGTACGGAACGGAATTACGGTACTGTATTTATCTGAGGTACGAATTACGAAAAATATTACCGTACCGTACCGTACTACATGCCCTGCTTATTGGTAAAACCTCCTCTGGTGACTCCTCCCTTATTGATCGAGGCTTAGTGTTCAGAGGCGCAAGGCCTATATATATTCCCTATATATGGGGGGATATATGTTCCCTTTTATCATGATGAAATTATAATCATCCATTTTTTCCCCCAAGTTTCCCATATTTTCTATAACTGCTTGTCTTCTACTCGCTTGGGTTAAGATTAGTTTTATCGCCCCTGCCATATCTTGCTTACTACTTTATGAAGGACAGATATTTTGTAATACACGTCTTCTACTAACCTTCAAACCTCTTGGAAAGCTGTTACTTTGGTCAAAATCACGGACAAGACTGATCTAATAAGAATAAATAAAGTGCTGCTCCACCGTCACTATCAGCGCAGTCTAGATCGCGGGACGGGTGCCTCTCCCAGTCTTCTCTCACGGACAGCAGCCAGACTAGGTTAGGTTAAGGTCGAGGTTAGGGTTTAGTTTAGCTTTATTTTAAACTAAACTAATCCTAACCTTAACCTAACCTAAACTGGCTACTGTCCGTGAAGGAGGGCCCGCGGGCAAATTTTTTTTTCTTCTGAAATCAAATTTTCTGGCAGCAAAATTCCTCAACATTTTGGCTTGATTTGTGTTTTTGCATTTTGCTACGAAACTATTGACCCAAGAAGAAAAATTACACAGATAAATTATGTCCAGCTTCACGAGATCTACCATATGGCGCTATCAGTTTCTTTCTACCATGTCACGTTTTTTAGTTATAATTTTTTAAATTTTACAAAAACTTGATTTTTGGAATTATTTATGGATGAAATTTAATTCCGCGTATATCACAGGGATGGCTGTCAACAGCTGCATCTTTTATGTTATATACCGTATTCTCCTAACTTTTCTGATTCTTGATATTAATGAAAATGTGATTTCCAAAAAAAATTCCTGGTCCCCTCCCTCCCTACCTATACTTAGCCTTCAGATTTTTGGCAAAACATATTTTCACCGGATTTGGATGAAACTTGATTCATAGTGGCTTTTGCTGGTGTTGATCACGAATCTGGTCTTCGTTTTCCGATATAGGTTCGGAAGCAATTTTTGAGCCTTTGTAAGGTTATTTACCCCCGTAAATATATAGTTTACGCCCTTTTCACAACAAACTATTCTTATTGCAGAAAAGTATGTACCATATCAAAATATTATTGCACATAGACTGATATACAATTATTTAAGATTTTCATGTATGTAGATAGAGAGAGATTTAAATAACCTGTCCACTAAAGATGCAAGTTACCCCCTTAAATTTGTTTTTTTTTATTCGCCCGTCACTAGGCCCCGCCCACTTTGCAAACCTATCTAGGGAAAAATAAATTCGCGGCCCGCGGTCTCTGACTGCGCTGATGGCGACGGCAGAATTGCACCTTATTTATTCTTATTAGATCATTCTTGTCCGTGATTTTGACCAAAGTAACAGCTTTCCAAGAGGTTTGAAGGTTAGTAGAAGACGTGTATTACAAAATATTAGTCTTTCATAAGGTAGTAAGCGAGATATGGCAATGGCAATAAAACTAATCTTGACCCTCGCTTGGATTACAGAAAACATTGAATGGGGAATGGGGAGGGATGAAAATGGATAGATGTAACTTCATGACAAATTAACGGTATATGTGCAGCTCTAACCAATACACGATCAGTTTTTTTTAAGTGTCCTGAGAGCGAGCTAGGGCACCTTATACACTGGGGCGCCTGTGATTAAGACAAACTGCTCCTACCCCCTATGCTCAGACGAAGAAGCCGCCTTATTGGCACCGCTTAAGGCGCTGAAACTAATTAGGCATGGTCCACCCTGCCTTAGCGAGCTGCTGCTTGCCTTTGACAGACTTTCATCTTCTGTTTAGAAGGCAAATACAGCCTTGTTACAGTTGCTACAACGTAACAATTGGTGTTTACGTAATAATAGTGTTGCAAGGTGTGTATGAATCGATCCTGGAAGACTAAATGGCACTCGGTGTTAAATGTTGGCGATAGCAATTTTTGTGAGTTGCAAGCTGGTACGGTCGGCGGAGCGACTGCATGAATTTCTGAGAAAATGTCAGGGGGGTTTTCTCGCCCGCCTAAAATGTTTGTACTATTACATGGTATTATCAAACTACCAGATGATATTTGGGACAACTTAACATATCATCATCTTCACGAGACATTAGTGCATATCATTGAATTTTAAAATTTACAGTAACTATCCCTAGAATAAGATAATGAGAGCAAAATTAAATCGTGTATAAACATTTTTTTCTTCACCCTTTTTTTTATTAAACTCCTCCTTATTCCTGTAATTTTGCTTGCATTTATTTTCACTCGTCTCTGAATCACACACCTTTCCGTTATGATGGTATATGACCGTCCCAATGCAAAAATATAGGTGGTCAAAAACTGCGATGAACGTCAAACTTGTGAGAGAACAGCTTTTGCCAGGGGCGAGCGTTGCATCCTTGCCTTAGTGCTGGGTGAGGGAGGGAGGCACAAAAATTTTTTGTTTCAGTGGAGAACTCTTTCAGTGCCTTGTGATTGGTCAAGCTGCCTAAGCGGCGCTCAGACAGGCAACGTGTTTGGGGCTATTTTAGGATTCTCGGACCACCCCCCAAACCCCTTAGCATTGGAGGTGTAATGCAAGGCAAAGGGGCCTGAAATATCTCTCTACATAGGCCATAGGTCCCCTTAGCCAGGCCGTTACAAAAGCGCCTGAAGACGGGTAAGGCGCTCAATTCGCCTTACCTCTATGGCACTTCTCAGCATCCCCCCCCCCCTGGACTTTTCGTTCTCATCATAAGGAGTATTTTTAAAACCCTACAACAGCCGGCAGACGGGAAAAAATAACAAAAGGGGGGGTCTGGGGGTGACGAAACCCTATTAGTGAGATTAGGTTACGTAATCAATGCCCCAGCTAGGTTATTTTAACTATCGGGGGGGGGGGGCGCAGCCCCCCAATTAGGGCAGGAGAGTATTGGTCAATAGGGAGTTTTGGGGTTGAAACCATTTTTAAACCAAATCAACATCTGGGTAAAATTCTAAGTCCTTTCCCGCTCTTATTACTTTTTTTCTTTCTCCAGACCACAGATCACTTTAGATACCTCTAAAACATTATTATAAAGTGGGGGCAGATGCCCCCACCCCACAATTGACAAAGTTGTCCGGCGGTCCCAGCGTCTCCTGTCACCCCTGGTCAGTGTCTGTGCCTCCCCCAGGTGGGAGCATGCTCAGGGGGCGTATTGTTTACATTTGGGCAAACGACACTCACGGTTCAACTGCACCGCCGCCGTCAGTCCCCTGACTCCCACTGCCCCTGGTGCAGGAACGTCTCTTGAGACTATTGACACTTTCTGCTGCCTCCCGCCAGGTGGCGCATGCTCAGCGGACGTAAAAGTCCGCGACGAGGTAGTTGATATTGGCGGTTGCCGGACAGTAAATACTAGAGTAGGGTAACGTCCGGGGGTTGGTAATGGCCTCGGACTGTTGCGATTCCCGGACTTTAGCGGTTCCCGGACCAGTGCTTCCCCCTATTAGTCCGGAAAACGAGGTTTGTGTGTAGTTAGTTTCGTACACTGATTTTGAGTATTTTCGTACATACCTGGGTCGTTTCGTAACTAGTAGTCAAGTTCAACTCTGAGCCGAGTGTACGAAACGACAATGTTTTCATATAGACTACGAAACAACTTTTGGTTATAATGGACTAGAGTTTCCGGTAGTTTTCAGAGACACTAACTATTTTTTCTTGGCCTACAATAGTGCTTGTTGCAATGGAGATGGTTTTATTTTGCGCAACCCCCCCCCCCCCAATAATAATAAAGAAACCTAACCTTATAGGTTTTAATGAAACCTAACCTAACCTTATAGGTTTTAATGAAACCTAACCTAGCTAAACCTTAAAGGTTTTATTGAAACCTAACCTAACCTTATAGTTTTTAATGAAACTAACCTAACCTTAAAAAGGGTTTTTAAAGAACCTAACCTAACCTTAAAGGTTTTAATGAAACCTAACCTAACCTTATAGGTTTGTAATGAAACCTAAACCTAACTTTAACCACAAGTATACTTTTTTTTTCTTTTTTTTCTCGCAAAATAAAGCTATCCATTAGAACAAGCACCGCTTATTAGGAAGCGCTGTGTCATTTGTATCATAACCGCACTCAGGTCTGTATGCATTTTGCTCATCAAAACAGAGATCACCGTGTAATAGTTTCGTGAGCAGCTCAGTGAAATCTGCTCAGTGAGCAGAAAATGCCCGTGTAATACCGGCTTTAGTGTCACCTCTGCTTCCGTTCCCACTAATTGTTTAAAAAGTATAAAAAATATACTTATTTCTATTCTAACCCATATAAAAAAAAATATACCATATCCACCTATATTTTTTTTAAACTAGTAGGTGGTGACTGGAGTGGGTAGATGGATTAAGAGTGGATGGGGTGGGTGGGGGGTGGTGTGGGTGTGTGTGTGTGTGGTGGGTGGTTTTGTGTGTGTGGGGTGTGTGGTGGTGCGTGCGTGTGTGTGTGTGGGGGTGTTTACTCACAGGGGGAAAGATTTGCCACTTCCAGGTCCCGGTCTGTTTTTTACAGGGCATAGCAGCACAGCTTGGCATGACGAGGCGATAAGCACAACCAACAGCAACGCGAGCCGCAGAAACGGGTTTGTTTTTGGGATTGGCAAGATGGCGGACAGTTGGGAACCAGTGCTGAGCCAGGTTTTCCCCGATCCATGTTATATAGATCAGTGCCACCAACATATACCCCCTTCCCCCCCCACCAACACTCATTCCCTTCCCCCCCCACCAACATCCATCCCCTTCCCCCCCCACCAACCCCACCCATCCCCTTCCCCCCACCACCCCACCCAATCCCCTTCCCCCACCACCAATATCCACCCCCGTTTCCCGACCACCAATACCCATCCCCTTTTCCCCCCCCACCCAAAATCCACCCCCATTTCCCCACCACCAACACCCATCCCCTAACCCCCACCCAACCCCATCCCCTTCCCCCACCACCAACACCCATCCCCTTCCCCCACCATCAACACCCTTCCCCCACCCTCACAGTTCAACACCCTTCCCCCACCATCAAAAGTTTTAACACCCTTCCCCCACCATCAACACCCTTTTCCCCAACACCAAAAACACCCATTCCCTTCCCCCCTTTACCACACCCATCCTCTTCCCCCGTCACCAAAACCCATCCCCTTCCCCCACCACTAACACCCACCTTTTCCACCACCACCAACACCCACCCCCTTCCCCCCCCACTAACACCCTCCCTTCCTCCACCACCACACCCCCCTTTCCCCCCAAAAAAATTTTTTTGGAATTTTTTAGGATAAATTTAAATTCCGCGTATATCCAGGGATGGCTGTCAACGCGCATCTTTTTTTTATATACCGTATTCTCCAACTTTTTCTGATTTTTGATATTAATGAAAATTTTATTTCCAAAAAAAAATTCCGGGGCCCCTCCCCCCCTACCTATACTTAGCCTTCAGTTTTTTTGGCAAAACATATTTTCCCCGGATTTGGATGAAACTTATTAAAAGGGGCTTTGTGGTGTTGATCACGATCTGGTCTTCTTTTTCCGATTTTTGGTTCGGAAGCAATTTTTGAGCCTTTGAAAGGTTATTTACCCCCGTAAATATATAGTTTAGCCCTTTTCAAAACAAACTATTCTTATTGCAAAAAAGTAGTCCCATATCAAAATATTATTGCACATAGAGATATACAATTTTTTAAGTTTTCATGTTTAGATAGGGGGAAAGATTTTAAAAAAACCTTCCACTAAAGATGAAATTTCCCCCCCTTTAAATTTTTTTTTTTTTTTTTTGCCCGTCACTAGGCCCCGCCCCTTTGAAAAACCTATCTAGGGAAAAAAAAATTTCGCGGCCCCCGGTCTCTGACGCGCTGAGGGCGACGGCAAAAATTGCACCTTTTTTTATTCTTATTAGATCATTCTTGTCCGTGATTTTGACCAAAGTAAAGCTTTCCAAAGGTTTAAAAGGTTGTAGAAACGTGTATTAAAAAATATTAGTTTTCATAAGGTATAAGCGAATAGGGAAATGAAAATAAAACTAATCTTGCCCTGCTTGGTTTTAACAGAAAACTTGAAGGGGAATGGGGAGGTGAAAATGGTGGGTTAACTTCAGAAAAAATTAAAAAGGGAAAAAAATTTTGCAGCTCAAAACCAATACACGATCAGTTTTTTTTAAGTGCCTGAGAGGAGTTTGGGCACCTTATACACTGGGGCCCCTTGGTTTAAGAAAAACTGCTCCTACCCCCTAGCTCAGACAAGAAGCCGCCTTAGGGCACCGGGGCGCTAAAACTTTGGGCATGGTCCGACCCTCCCCTTAGCGAGCTGCTGCTTGCCTTTGACAGACTTTCATCTTCTGTTTGAAGGCAAAAAAGCCTTTTACAGTTCTACAACGAAAAAAATTGGGTGTTTACGTAATAATAGGTTGCAAGGTGTGTAAATCGATCTGGAAGACTAAATTGGACCGGGGTTTAAATTTGGCGATGCAATGTTGTGATTGAAGCTGGTACGGTCGGCGGAGCGCTGCAAATTGTGGAAATGTCAGAGGTTCTCGCCCGCCTAAAATTTTTTAAACTATTACATGGTATTATCAAACTACCAGATGATATTTGGGGACAACTTAACATATCATCATCTTCACGAGAATTATGCTATCATGATTTTAAAAATTTACAGTAAACTATACCAAAATAAGTAATGAAGCAAAATTAAACCGGGTAAAAACATTTTTTTCTTTCACCTTTTTTTTATTAAAATCCCCCTTATTTGAAATTTTGCTTGTTTTAAATTTTCACTCAGTCTCTAAATCAGACACCTTTCCGTTTATGATGGTATATGCCGCCCCAATGCAAAAATATTGGGGTAAAAAACGCGATGAACGAAACTTGTGAGAAACACTTTTGCCAGGGCGAGTTTTTGCCCCTTGCCTTAGTGCTGGGTGGGGGAGGGAGGCCACAAATTTTTTTTTTCAGGAGAACTCTTTCGTGCCCTTGTGTTTGTCAAGCTGCCTAAGCGGCGTCAGACAGGCAACGTGATTGGCTAGTTAGGATTCTGGGACCACGCCCAAACCTGGGCTTTGGGGGTGTAAGCAAGGAAAAGGGGCCTAAATATCGTCTCTACATAGGCCAAGGTGCCTTGCCGGGCCGTAAAAAAAGCCCCTGAAGAGGGGTAAGGCGCTCAATTCCCCTTTACCTCTTGGCCTTCTCGCATCCCCCCCCCCCTGGACTTTTTTCGTTCTCATCATAAGGAGATTTTTAAACCCTACAACACCGCAACAGGAAAAAAAAAACAAAAGGGGGGTCTGGGGGTGCGAAACCCTATTAGTGGTTTAGGTTACGAAATCAATGCCCCAGGGTTTTTTAACTATCGGGGGGGGGGGGGCGCAGCCCCCAATTAGGGCAGGAGAGTATGGTAAATGGGATATTGGTTAAACCCATTTTCCAAATCAACATCGGAAAAATTTCAAGTCCTTTCCCGCTTTTTATTTTTTTTCTTTCTCCAGACCAAGATCATTTCGATACCTCTAAAACATTTTTTTAAAAGTGGGGGGCAGATGCCCCACCCCACAATTGACAAATTTTGTCCCGGGGTCCGGCGTCTCCTGTCCCCCCTGGTCAGTGCTGTCCCTCCCCAGGGGGCAGCATGCTCGGGGGTGTATTGTTTACATTGGGGGCACACGACACCCCGGGGTTTCAACTGCCCGCCGCCTCAGTCCCTAAACCCCCCCCCCCTGCCCCTGGGCGGAACGTCTCTTGAACTTTAAACACTTTCTGCTGCCTCCCCCAGGGGCGCGCTCGGGCGGAGGAAAAGTCCGCGACGAGGTAGTTGTATTGGCGGTTGCCGGACAGTAATACTAGAGTAGATAAACGTCCGGGGGGGGGGTTAATGGCCTCGGACTGTTGCGATTCCCGGATTTAGGGGTTCCCGGCCCAGTGCTTCCCCTTTTATTAGTCCCGGGAAAAACGGGTTTTTGTGTGGTAGTTTTTTCGTACACTGATTTTGGAGTATTTTCGTACATACCTGGTGCGTTTGAAAATAGTAGTCAAGTTCAATTTAAAAGGATGTACAAACCCAAGGTTTAATAAACTACCAACCCTTTTTGGTTTAAGGGACTAATTTCCTAGTTTTAGAACCTAACTATTTTTTTGGCCTACTACTTTTCAAAGATTTTTTTTCCCCCCCCCCCCAAAATAAAAAAAAACCTAACCAAGTTTTAAAAACCTCCTCCTTTGTTTTAATAAACCAACTAGTCCTTAAATTTTTAAAACAAATAACCTTATGGGTTTTTAAAAAACCCTCCTATAAAGGTTTTAAGAAATCCCAATTGGTTTTAAAAAAAAATCCTCCTTATATTTAAAAACCAAAAATTTAAAAAATATACTTTTTTTCTTTTTCTCCAAAAAAAAATATCCAAAAACCACCCTTATTAAAGGGGGTTTGGACTTTGTAATAAGATAGGTGGGATTTTTTGGTGTGTTAGTTTTGTTGGGGTTTGTGTTGTGTGGGGTCCCCTGCTTTTGTGTGTTTGTTGTTTTTTTTTAAAAATTTTAAAAAAATTTTTATCAATTCTCTTTTTTACCAACCCCCAAAAACTTTGGAATGGGGGGAAGGAAAAGGGGGAGGGCGGGGGGGGGGAGGGGTTTTTGGGGGGTTTGTTTGGGGGGTGGGGGGGTTTGGGGGGGTGGGGCTTGCGTTGTTTTGTGTGACCACATGGAAAAATTTCCCTTCCATCCTTTTTTCAACATACACACGCTTCTACACAATAAGCCCCCAACAAACCACCCCTTTTTTACAAATCCATTAACCATCTACCCCCCCCCCCATTTTAAAACATTCCAAAAAAACTTTACCCCTTCCCCCCCACCAACACCTTCCCCCCCACCCCCAAAAACCACCCTTCCCCCCACCACCAACACCCTTTCCCCCCCCACCAAAACCCCAAATCCCCTTCCCCCCCACAAATCCCCCCTTTTCCCGACCACCAATCCCATCCCCTTCCCCCACCCAACACCCCCCCCCTTTCCCCACCACCAAACACCCCCCCCCTCCCCCACCCCCAACCCCATCCCTTCCCCCACCCCCAACACCCATCCCCCCCCCAAATAAAAACCCAAAACCCCCCCACCAAACACAACACCCTTCCCCACCAAAAAAAAACAAATTCCCCCCAAAATTAAAAACAAACAAAACCCCCCCCCAAACAAAAAAACCCCCCGCAAAAAAACCCCCCCCCCCAAAAACCCCCCAAAAATTTTCCCCAAAAAACCCCCCCCCCAACCCCAAACCCCCCCCCTCTTCCACCCCACCAACACCCCCCCCCTTCCCCCACCACCAACCCCCCCCCCCTTCCCCCCCAAACCAAACCCCCACCCCTTTCCCCCACCCCAACACCCCCCCTCTTCCCCCACCCCAAAACACCCACCCCCTTCCCCCACCCCCAAACCACCCACCCCTTTTCCCTACCTTCATCCCATTGCGTGGCACTCCTTTTGATTCCAAAGTGCCCTCGCCCGACCCCAAACCTTTTTACACTTTTCCGGGGTCCATTGTCGGATACATGTGCAAATTCTCGGGAAAAAGGCACACATTCTTGCTTGCCCCATAAAGGATGCTGTTATACGTTCCAAAAAAAAATTTTAAAAACCCAAAATTCTTCAAATCCATATTTTTTGCCTAGGTTTACGTGCTTTGGCATGGCGCGGGAGGGGGGAATCGCCTGGGGTAACGTCCTGAGCCTTGCGTCGTCTGCCGTTCCGCAAGTTTGGGAAACTCGGGGAATTTACAGATTTGATCGGGGGATTTTTAAAAAAAACGGCCGACTGGTGCAAAAGTGACAACGTTTGTTAAAAACACTCAAAAATGGTATATCTTAACTACATAAAACGGAATGATAAAAGGTTAAAATTATTTTAAATATTTAGATATGATAACAACAACCCTCATCAGAAAGAGTTGCCAAAAAACGCCTGTTTTTTTCACACCACAAATTTACCCCCCGTGATATATGTGGTGACCATGAGAAAAAATTATTCATATTTCCCTGTCTGATAGGTATAGTGCGACTGTGGGCATGCACATTTCTCATTTTTACTTGACAAAAATTTGTGCCCCTTTTCTGGTTTAAATTTTGTCTACCCTCTAGTAAAGACATGAATTGTAACGGGCATGTACAATGTTACTTCTTAATGTTGGCTGTTAAATTTTTGCTTTAATTTCCCCCCCCCATCCCCATTATCATATATTTTCCAAAATATGTTTTGTTGAGGTGGTGTTCCCTAGCAGCATTTGACACCCTAAATGCGGTTTTCACACTGGAAAATCCCCGGGGAATATGTGCAGGGGGCAAAAATAAAGGGAAACATCCCCCTAAAACATGCCCCCTTTCAATTGGGCCTTTTATGTGCATTTTGCCGGGAACTTTTGCACCCCCAAAATTTATTTAAACAACGCAAGCCCCAACCCTCTTCCCCACCCCCATCCCTCCCTCCCCCTCCCCCAAAAACTCATCAATACATTTTAAAAATATGAAAGTGTTTGAGTTTAAATACTGAAGGCGTCACCATCTCTCAGGCCTTACGTTGGGAGTTTTCTATGGGCCGTTTTAATTTTGGTATAATTTGGGTTTTTTTGGGCACTGAAACTAAAAAAAAATTTTTAAATTTCATTTCGTTTTTAGACTTTTTTATCCTTACTTTGAATCCCATTTTTCCCTGGCAAGGCGATACTGAAATAATGGCTAAATTTTCCAAAACATAAGGGGTTAATTTCCCATGGCAATGGGGATTCCGATACCGGTACATTACCGTATTTTTCGGCTATAGATGCTGCATCTTGGAACAACCCTATTTTGGAAAAAATTTTTTAAAGTAAAAAAAAAAAAAAACCACCAAAACTGTTGTCCCATATACGGGGCATTTTTACAAAGAAAACATCACTATCATTATCTTCATTCAGCCTTTTTCATCACCCTTTTTTTTTTCTAGTTCTATTTTATGTGATGTATAGTAACATGTTTGGTGCTGAAATGTACAGAGTCGGACGGCGGGAATTAAAACAAACCCCCCCGCCGGTGTGAGTACGTGCCCGGCGTT
Source organism: Chionoecetes opilio (assembly GCA_016584305.1). Classification (NCBI taxonomy): domain Eukaryota; kingdom Metazoa; phylum Arthropoda; class Malacostraca; order Decapoda; family Majidae; genus Chionoecetes; species Chionoecetes opilio. The sequence continues at coordinate 34,433 of JACEEZ010015176.1, forward strand.
CCCATCAGCTGAGGCCCGAGTCTGGCTTTGTTGTCCCCGGGATAAAAACCTCCACGTCCTCCTTGGGTCCACGTTGCCTGCCTCCTTGCCTCCCCTTTTATTTTTTAATTTTTTCCTGTATGCGTGTAGTTTTTGTGATGGCTCTTACAAAATTTTGAAACTTTTTCTAATGTACAAACAAAATTTCCTTAACCGAAAGGCTGTTGGGCCCAAACTGCCGAGGCGGAAGGCTCACGCCCGTACCGCCCGCGTAAACATACAAGTGAAGATAATTAGTTTATTTGAAAGTTTAGGTATTTTTAAAAACTTTAAACAGATCATATGAGGTTACATCATATAAAAAGGGTGAATTTAATAGCCCCCTAGCTAACCTCCTACACCCTTCGTCTTGGAAGACGCATGAGATTTTTTAGGAAATGCGCTGGACTAACCCAGGTGGATCTTTTTATACCGCCACACCGGGGGCCTTTTCACATCGTCAGCGGGGGGCCCATTCAGGCAACACTTTTTCTTCCTCAGGCTACCTTTTTTCCTCGCATGCCAATATAAAGGGGGCTTTTAGAACAAAAATCACGACACTAAAAAAAATTTACGTATCATGTGATGCAGACTACCAGGATTTCACAAAAACAAAAAAAAATTTGTGCTCAAAAAATCACCACACTTTAACATTTGATTAAACATTTTATGAAGCTTTGAGGTGGCAAGAAATTACCATTGTTTGGGGGGGAGCACCGATCGAATAAATGGCTTATAGGGGGTCTTTGCAAGTGTTTTCCTTTCGACACGCCAAACTTTGGAGGAATCTGGGGGTCCAATTTCTCTTCTTTTGGACTTCTTTGGGGCTCGCAAAATGTTTCCCAAACCCGCTCGACCACTCTTTCCATACTGGGCGTCCGATCCTTTTGCCCTGCACAGACAGCCTTTCTTTTTTTAAGTTTTTTGGCCTGTCCAAAACTGATTCAGTTGGTGCCTTTTTAGCGTTCTCTCACAAATGCACGCTGCACTGTCGATTACACTGTGTTCGAGTACTAAGGCACAAAACCCGTTTCTTTTCCGGAAAAGGGATTTCTATACCTGAAAAAAAAAAAAACATTAAACATATGATATTTAGTTTTTTCTACACATGCGGTTCAAATTTGAGATCATTTGAAGGAATTTGGGAAAGTTATTGGATTTATGAATTATTAAATTTTTTGAAACACCCGTATAAAAGTATTTATATAATATATAGATTATTAAATTAATTTTATATATAATATATATATATATTTATATACAGGGTTTTCGAAAAAATTTATATAATTTCGAATCTAATAACTTTACCAAAAAATCGCGTTCAAATGATATAATATATATTAAAAATAATATATAAAAAAATTTAAATTATATATATTATATATATATATATTATATAATATAAATAATTTTATATAAACTGATACGATAACTATTTTAAAAACTTTAGGAACCTACAGGAATTATTATTTGTTAAAATTTCACCCTTACTTTTGAAAATTTTTGCGACCTTTTGGGCTTACTATTCCATGTTATTAGTCCCCAGGTTTTATGGAGATTCAAAATTTTTACTTAATTATTCACAATGGTGATTATCAAATTCCTCCTTTAAATTTACAATCTTTTTCCACCTTGCTTTTTTTTTGGAAAAATAGAAGCAGTAGTGAACGAATTTTCACTTATGTAAATTAATATTTTGTGCTTTCCTTTCAGGTTGTGGCAGTGAATGATCCCTTTTATTGCCCTGGGCTACATGGTTTACATGTTAAGTATGACTCCACCCATGGCATGTCAGGTGAATAAAAGGAGAGATGGAGCCTGGGTTGATGGCCACAGGGTTATTGTATCAATGAGAGAAGCCGAGAACATTCCCGGAGCAGGCTGGTGGAGTATGTTTTTGGAGTCTACTGGTTCTTCACTACCATTGAGAAAGCCGGGGCCCCCTTCTCTGGGGGCGCAAGAAAGGGGATCATTCGCTCCCCCAGCTGAGCACCCATGTTTGTGTGTGGTGTGAATTTGGAAAAAATACTCTAAAGACTAAAGTGGTCCTAATGCTCTTTCACTACCAAAAATCCTGGACCAGTAGCCAAGGTATTCTGACAACTTTGAGATTGTGCAGGGTTTATGACCACTTTCCCGTTTTTGCTACCAAAGACTGTTGAGGTCCCTCCGCCCGGACGGCGTGGTGGCCGTGGTGCGCCAAAACATCGTACCCCTCCACTGGGGCAGCTAAGGTGTAGGCAAGGTTATTCCGAGTTTAACGGAAAGTTAACTGGGGATGGTTTTTGTGTGCCCACCCCCCGAGTGTCAGTGGGGATCTGACCTGATTCTGGGAAGGGGTGTTCTTATGATGATTCAAAGGGTGCCATGAAAAACTGCTGCTGCTGAGGGTCCCCCCAAAGTTTTCTAGGGTACACTGAGGGTGATGTTTTTTCCAGGACTTTACGGAGTGAGAGGGCCCCACTTTTAGCTAAGGCTGGTATCCACTGAGCAAGACTTTTTTTAAAGGGGTTTTTCCCGGTACGACAATGATTTGGTTTTCCAACCGTTCATTGTCTGATCAACACATGCAAAAAGGGGGGATAGGCCTAATGGGTTCGCAAGGCCTCACCACCTGTGGAGGGTGAGGAAAAGCAACGGGATCCTGGCGGCTTAGTGGAATTATAAACCAAGCCTACTAATAGAACGTTAAGTGCTATTCATTTGTTATGCTTGATTTTAACGCCATCTTTATCTAAAAATTTGTAAGTCCAAAATTTCATGTCACCTCTGTAGGGGTTTGGGGAAAAGGTTAACGCAAAGTATTTTGGCTAATGGGGGCGTCTTCTGGGCCCAGTGTGGGAGTGTTTTTATTTTTCCTGTTTTTGTTTCTTTGGGTTAGTCAGACGAGTCTGAACGGAGAAAAATTTTTCCTTAAATGCTGTTAGATGGTGCAAGAGGAAAAAAATATTGGCAAATAAAAGAATTGTTTGGGTTTTATGCTTTATTAACTAAATAGGAACCGGGGTGTGAATTTTTTAACACGTCCACTAACAATCACCTTTGGGAATTTAAAAATCTAGTAGTTATGGGCTGGCATCATTGCTAAAAAAGATTGAGGGGGATAATCAAAGGGGCTTTGTTTTGAACAAATTACATATTAGCAGTGTAATAGGTCTGGACCTGGGGTGGCTTACAAACCAGAAGCTGTCAGGGAAAGGCTGATGAGGCGCCATCCATCCCAACGCAGGGCCCCCCATTTTCAAAAGCTTTGTTAAAGGGGAAAATTTTTTGAATCGTGAAAAAAAAGTATCTCCCCTAACGACTTACAAGAATGAGCCATTCTAGGGAAAAATTACATTCATAAACTTCATTTTGAGAGAAGGGCAGAGGGGTGAGCACAATGACACAACATGGTAGTTTACTTTATGTGCATTAAAAAATTTTAGGATCTCTGTGGGTCTTGAACCCATTGATAGTGGTACCTATGTTGTGACACTTCAAAATTTTTTGACACAAACTCAAAAATAGGTGCACCTAAGGGTCAATGCCCTTATATTGCTAACCAAAACAACATAGAAACCAAACCACAGTTAGCAAACTATATTATATTCCTTAAGGAAAATGCAAGCCCCGCCTTTTCCCCTGGCATTAACCTCCTGATCATCAAACACCATACAGACTTACAGAACAAACCCCCAAAAACATTACAGACTGGACAGTACCAGACATAGCCCCTACACCCTGGTTTTTATTTAAACCTTTCAACGAGCTGCACCCCCTTCCGACTCCAAAATTTTTCCCCACCCCCTACTAAACCCTTTCTAAAAATTTAAAGTTTTTTATCCTAACCTCACTATAACCTCCAAAAACAAATGATCATCAAACTGTTTAAAAACTAAAATTAAAATCAAAAACTTCAAATAAACCAAAAAAACACTTTAAATTCGTATGTTTTCATTACATTTGGCAAAGCTCTAGGTAAAAATCCTGCAATTGTGAAAAAAATTTCTCCGTTAGGAAAAAACCCTAAAAAATCACTTAAAAATCCTTGGGACTACGTAACAAAAAAACAAATCTAACCTCAATGTCCCCCAACATTTACACTCAAAAATCGGGGTTTTGAAATCCCCTTATCGAACAATCTGTTCCCGAACAGAAAATTTTAAATCATAAGTCCGTTGGCGATAACCGGTTGCCGAACAACCTCGGAATGCCGTCAGTCAAACCCCCGGGGGCCCCGCTTAGTAAAAAATCCGCTACGACCTGTTCTTTGATTTTGAGATTTTTTTTTGTTTTTTGCATTTTCGGTATATTTTATCTTTGGGCCGAAACTCCCTACCCTAATACACTTTAAAATCACCAGACAACTTTTTTTTTTGAGTTTCAGACGTGTGGTGGCGTTAATACTTACATTTCTACATCCATGATTTCAGGAAGGTTAGAATGGGCTATCTGGAGAGTGTGTCATTTTGTGCCTTCATCTGTGTCATATGGCTATAAATGAACAAATTACAAAAATATCACCAGAGTGGCGACCACTACTAAGGTGTGTTCCGAGTGTCATTCCGCCGTCGTCGTCGTCGCCCGAAAAAAAAAAACTAGTAGCGAAATTTGAAACCGTATATACTTGCAGATACAAAGCATAAAACAACACTGAAACAGGGTAAATTATACAGTCATGATATAAACTGTATCATCTTCAGTGGCACATACAGATCGGTAATGATGCTATAATTCGTAATATTTGGTGGCTGGTGACATTATTGCAGCTGGTGACTAAAGTTTTATCTACGGTACACAATTGGGAATCCTGTTTCTGTTTACCTTATTGGATTCTAGGAAACATTCTCTGAGCTTCCGTCACAAATCATTACTTTTGGAGATAATAACATTTTGTTCATAGGGAGGCGAGAAACTTAAAGTAATCGTCCAGACTATTTCATCATTCCTGATTTAATGCAATCAAATCATAGCCATTAACGAGTATATCAACAATACGTCGTCACTTTTTGTATCCAGTCAGCCGTTTTCAAATAATCCGCAATCAAAATCTGCAAATTCCCCGAGTTTTCAAAACGCTCTCAAGGTTTGCAGACGCTCATGCTCATGCTCGGTGACGTAGCATCAGGGAGGCTCATCTTCCCGCACTTGATCAGAGGCACGTAAACACAGAGATAAATATAGTACTTGAAGATATTTGGGTGTTTTTGATAGTTTTTTTTGCTATATGCCACATGCATGCATCCTTTATGGGTGCAGCAAGACAGCTGTGCCTTTCGAGAAAAGTTTGCACACGGAAAGGAGTGGCGTGTGTAGGGTGATACACGCCTATAGTGTGTTGGGGCGAGCAGTTGTGTTGAGAAACGGTGTGTAGTGAGGGTACACATCGGGTGAGAGTGTGCAGCGCGACTAGTCGCCTACCCAGTGTGTGGGGTTGGGACGACGAGTGTGAGGTGAGTCTGTGTACACGGGTGTGCTGGACAAGGGCGGCGGGCCCCCCCCCCCCCCCGTAAGACAGTGACTCAGTCCAACACCATACCAGACCAGGTGGCCCTGTTAGACAGGGACGCCAGGACTGGCAGCAGCGGTGGACCACCACGACTGTGAGGCTTTGCCTCTTAACAAGACCAAGTAAACCAAGTAAACCAGTTGTGGAGTGGGCGTGCCCTGTGGTGAGAGACCCTGTGGTGGTGTGGCTGTCACACTTTCTGCCTTCCCGCCCGCATATTTTCCAACTATGCTGTAGTTAATGCTAGTATGTGGTTTCCGAGTAATGACGTTTGACTGTAGCTCCAAAACTAACCATAGGATTTTCTCGAAAGTACCTTCATTGTGATTCCCACACACACATGGTTTAACCTTATTTACCAATCCATGTTTTGGAGAAGTGCCAGGTCCTCCTGCTGAACCTCAGGCTCTGCTAACACCTGTTAATCCACCTCGTACTCGGGCTCAAACATATAGGATCCCATGACAATCTGAGGTTCGTTTTCCTCATAGTATACGCGACCAGCGTAATTTCTTCCGGTGTCAGATTGAGCATCGTACTCTAAATCTGTCACAGCGACAGATTCACTGTCTGACACCGAAGTACAATCGCTCATCATAACATTTGCCGACAGGTGTCAGACAGAGTGTCTGCGGGCGTCCCTGTTCTGACGTCATCAATAACAGTCGTAACCCTGTTGGAGGGAAGATTTTTTTTTTCGCGCGCTTTTTACAAAAGTCGTGTTTTTACGGAAATAAGGCCTGGAAATCAATTATTTTTGGTGGATTAGGTGTTTTGAATGTACATTCAACATAATTCGGCAAAAAAAAAATGGGTCTGGACGATTACTTTAAGTGTTTACGAGCGTCTCACTCTTCTTCCTCTTGTGACCTGCATCGCCTCTGTTCTTCCCTTACCATGGACACTTTTTTAATGCAGATTTGGCTTTAGTTAAAGAGGTAAAAGTGTGGGATTAGGTTAGGTTAGGTTAGTGAGTGAGTGAGTCAAAAGAGGGGGTTAGGTTAGTTTAATTTTCATATCTATGCACTCCTTCCTATTAAAAGCATCTTATATCTCCGAAATTAGTGATTTGCGACGGAATTTCATAGAGAGAATGCTTCTTAGAATTCATTAAGGTAAACAGAAACCATAGTCTCAATTGTGTAGGGAATTTCGGTCCTAGTGTAAAATTTACCATTATTTCTTCTATTTTTTTATTCCATAAGCCACCATGGGACATGGTGTTTTATGTCTTTCTTGTTTATAACCTTATTCTTTATTCAGATGGTATGTTATAATGTAATATAACATAGCATTTTTATGCATGAAATACAGCTAAAAAGGTAAAAAAAAGTCTTTATTTTTGGGGTCAGGAACGGATTAATCCATTTTATATTGTTTCTTATGGAAAAATGTGTTTCGGTTTTAGAACAACTTTTGGGAACGAATTATGTTCGAAAACCGAGGGCATGTCTGTATATAGTAAGTAAAGATGGGGGACGCTATGCTGCTCGTGGCCTCGGTGCTCATCTCCGTTGCATTAGCCCTTGCAACTTGTGGTGGGTGACAGCCCATTACCCCGGGACACAGGCCTAGTTTGACATCCGGGTTACCAGTTACCTTCCCCAGGTACCCATTTATCAACTCCGAAAGGGAGGATGAACAGCTGGTTGGGCTGGGTACTGACTTGCCCTTGCCCAGGTTTGAACCAGGGCCCGCAGATTCGTAGCTAGACGCGGCCACTACAAAACGGAGGCTACATTATAACATTATAATCACATAAAATTATCAAGCACCTCATACGATCTCCTATTGCCACATAAAATTGACTAACAACACATACCGTATTTCACGGCTTATAAGACGCTGCATCTTGGAAGACGCACTCTGATTTTGGAAAGAAATTTCTAAGAAAAAAAAAAGATTTTCTACTGGTAAGCGGTAGTAAAATCTACCGATTTTCTTGGTAGGCGGTGATCCGAAGTGTCTTTCTGCTGCTCTGTTCCCATGTTCTTTGGCGTATCGTACAACTTCTAGCTTGTATGCGATAGTAGTAAAAGTAAATAATTTTGATGAATTTGTCTGCGTGACAGCCTAGTGGTTAATGATACATCAACACCAGCAGACGATAGTTGGCGCTTTTGGCGCCAATCTGCCGAGGCTCCCGCCAGTAGCGTAAACATCATTACTGTAGTAAGCGTAAGGACATTAGTTGATTTGAATGTCTTATGGTATTCAAAATACTTGTAACAGGTAAGTACTGAGGTTACATCATAAAAGAGGCTGAATTGAATAGCTACCTAAGCTAACCACCTACAACATTTGTCTTGGAAGACGCATGAGTATTTTTCAAGGTATTCTTTAGGGGAAAAAGTTTGTCTTATAAGCCGTAAAATACGGTACCAACTGGAAGTACTATTTTAACTAAGCCAAGAATGTCTACAAATAAACAGACTTAGACTAGGTAAGACACATGTATTGAGAACCCAACATTTAAGAGCTCGAATCTCTTCCACCTGGTTCTTCACTACACTCTTAAAATCTGCAATCGCTTCAAGGAGTGATTCCAGAACTACACAACATCCCCCGCAGCATTCCACAGCATCGGGCACCACGCCCACTCCGCTCTCCACTACCACACTCTTCTCCCTCTCATCCTAATCCAGTACACCACTCAAGGCTCCCGGCCACTCTGGAGCCCTCTCAACTCCCTGCTTTGAACCGTCCTCACACGAAATCCGCACAACGTTCACTCCCACCACCACTCCCTTCACCACTACTCTAAGCACCCAAAAAAACATCACTTGTACCGCCCTCTATGCTCTCACTCTCCACCACCATACTCACACTCAACGCCCCTGTGTCATGGGGCGAAATTGAAGAGGCGTACGTACACTATTGTGGGAGAGAAAAGAGTTGAGAGAAGGGCGGATAAAGTTCCTTAAAGTAATCGTAGACCCATTTCTTCTTTGCATAATTATGTTGAATTTTCATTCAAAATACCTAATCCACAAAAAATAATTCATTTCCACACTTTATTTCCCTCAAAACATGACTATTGTAAAAAGCGCGGGAAAAACAACATCTCGGTTTCAGCCGTGGCGTGAAACATGCTGATGACGCCACATGAGGGGAACAATCTGCTTCACACAGGCTGCCTCTCCCCCGGCGCACACACGTCTCCACACATATATCGTGGCTGTATAGGTCGGGACCGGGTGATAAGCTCTGGAAAGGCACAGCTTTCTTGCTGCACCTATAAAGGATGCAAGTACCGTATTTTACGGCTTATAAGACTTTTTTCCCCTAAAAAATACCCTGAAAAATACTCATGCGTCTTCCAAGACGAATGTTGTAAGCTTAGGTAGCTATTCAATGCAGCCTCTTATATGATGTTACCTCAGTAATTATCTGTTACAAGTATTTCAAATACCATAAGACATTCAAATCAACTAATCTGTCTTCACGCTGTGATGTTTACTGCGGTACTGGCGGGAGCCATTCCACCGTGGTAGATTGGCGCCAACAGCCATTCCGTGTATAAGGAACTTTGTTTGTTACATTATGATTAGATGAAAGTTTGTGTATACAAACTTTCTTCTTTCTTCTTGTTATGTACATGCAGCCATCACAAATACTACACATATACAGGAAAATTCAAACAATACGTGGTGAGGCACAGGAGGCAGGCAACATAGTGAGGCACGGGAGGACGTGCGAGGTGTTTACACTCAGGACGACAAAGCCAGACTCAGCTGATCGGCACGCCACTGTGACGCCAGTCAGGCACGCAGCTGCACACCGCCGGGGTCGGGTTTGTTTTTACTCCCACCGTCCGACCTGCGTGTACATGTTCAGCCAACCAACATGACGATTTACTTATACTTTCGCATACAAGCTAGAAAATAAAAATGGCTGATGAGCAGTGCCGAATGAAGATAATGAATAGTGCGCGTGTTCTTGTGTGAAAATGACTGTATATCGGACAACAGTTTTGGTGGTCTGTTTTTTTCCTTTTTTCTTAGAAATTTCTTTCCAAAATCAGGGTGCGTCTTCCAAGATGCAGCGTCTTATAAGCCGTAAAATACGGTATATGCCATATCGCAATTTTTTTTTATCAGAAACCCAAAATTCTTCAAGTACTATATTTATTTCTTGAGTTTACGTGTACAGTAAAACCCTTATAACTCGGCACGATAGGGGCTCTGGCCCTTGCCGAGTTATTCAATGTGCCGAGTTATGCAATGTTCTCCTCTGATATGGGTAAAAAAAAAAAAAAAAAAAAAATGTAAATACAGTACCGTAAAAGCATAAAAACTACACTTACTAGTGAACGGGTAGAATGTGCTGGATTTGATATCAAACTCAGCACAAATAGCACGAATGGATGCACCTGCATCCATCCTTGCCAGCACTTTCACCTTTTCCTGCAGGCTCAGGCTCTTCAATTTTATTCCCTTCCTGCTAGAGACACCCTTGCGTGATGGAGCTGACATCTTGATATACAGTACTGTATGATGTAATCCCAAAACACGTAAAATAGATGGCAAAGTAAAGCAAAGGTCGGGTACCAGCGCGTAGGCTGAGCCGTGTTTTTGTCGTCCAAGCACCGTCTTGGATTACGAATCCCAATCCAATAACACTTGCTGAAATGTGTGTTATGCTACTTTGTGATATTGTTTGCAATGTTTTGCATTGATTATTATTTCGGCTCCTACCAAGCTTGTTGTGTTTTTGATGCAGAAACCAACCCTTTTTCAATTTCGACAAAAAACGGAATTCGTATCCAAGACGGTGCTTGGACGACATAAACACGACTCAGCAGCTGACAGCCTACACGCTGGTTCCCGACCTTTGCTTTACTTTGCCACCTACTTTACGTGTTTTGGGATTACATCATACAGTACTGTATTTCAAGATGTCAGCTCCATCACGCAAGGGTGTCTCCAGCAGGAAGAGAATGAAATTGAAGAGCCTGAGTCTGCAGGAAAGGGTCAAAAGGACAAAAACACGACTTTATGTGACTGAGGATATGCCGAGTGTAAGCAAAGAGATGCAGTTATAACGTCAATATGCCGAGATACATTATTTTTTGCCGACTTTCTGTTTACATGTTCACACAAGAGATTGTGAGGGCATGATATGCCGAGTGAAAACCAAGATATGCAGTTTAGGGGAGGCGGTAGCAGAGTGGTTAGCGTCACCGAGTGGCGTTCTCGAAGACCCGAGTTCGATCCCGAGTGAGACCCATAAATCCACTTGAAATCTTTCTGCACCATCGAGTGGCCTAAGAACACCCACATGCCCTGTCCATTAACTCTACCTTCGACTGCGAGTGCATGGGAGGACACAGTGGGGCGGCATGAGCCTCTAATTACAGGCGTCACTATAAGAATCCTGCCTGTGCCATCACGGGCGAGGCCCAACCATCACAGCCCTCGAGTGAGCCTCCAGGGCCTACCATCCCACCCCTGGAGCTCACTGCCTACACGCGCTATAGGCATAGATGTTAAAAAAAAAAAAAAAACAACAACACTTTGCCTTGCTGACTCAATGCAGAGTTATATCAAATTCCGAATTATAAGGGTTTTACTGTAATTGTATTACCACGGGGCTGGGAGGCCTCCTCAAGTGACGTCACCGAGCCGTGGTGTGTCATCTGCAAGTCGTGAGAAGCGCTTTTGAAGCTCGGGGAATTTACAGATTTTGATTGCGGATTATTTAAAAATGACTGACTCGATGCAAAAAGTGACAATTTTTTTTTGATATACTCGATAATGGATACATTTTGACTGCATTAAATCAGGAATGATGAAATGGTCTGGACGATTACTTTAAAGCAGAACTGTCCGTCAATATGCAAATCTTAGAGAGAGAGAGAGTTGCAGGTGGGCATTTAAGAATGTGGCAACACTGTAAACAGCTGGAGGCCTCAGGCAATTCCACATGAACCGCCCATCATGCAGAGTTGCCAATTTTTTGCATTTTGCCCTAGATTTAGCGCGTTTTGTACTGACCTAGCTCCTTTTTTCTGTATTTAGCGCTATTTTATTAATTTTAGCGCAAAATTTAGCACTTTCTGAAAGTTAAAAAAATGTTACAAAATTTAAAGTAAGATTTATATATTTATATAAATTACATGCAACTTTACCAGATGGTGAATCCTTTCATGTCTTAGACACATCCATGTCCTGTCAGATGTTAAAGCCCTTACCTGTAGCCTACCACTCCAGTCAGTAATTCTAGTGGAATCTCAGCAGAGTTCGCGGTCGGTTGTGTTGTTCAACAGTCCAAGGAAAGTTACGCATTCTTTCACAAACTAGATACAGTAAACCCTCGCTTTTACGGACCTCTATATAACAAATTTCGGCTTTGACAAACTTTTTCCGCCAGTCTGACATACGCGGCGATTCGGTAAATGCGGGGTTTGGTTCGGTGGTGGGCCGGCCGAACATGTATATGCAGGTCAGACGATGGCAGTGAAAACAAAGCCGACCAGGCGGTGCATGGCGGTGCGCCGATCAGTGTTGCCAACTTGGCGAATAATTCGCTAGATTTAGCGGATTTCCTAACCCACAAGCTAATTTTTTGTAGTCATTTTCGACGGATTTCCGTGTCAGTTAGCAGATTTTCTAGCGGATTTAAGGCGAGTATCGAAAGGGAATAACAGTGTCATCAGCATGCAAAATATTGTAAAGTCTGGGAAGTCTAGCATTGCTCTCAACGACCAACTCCCAATTTCTGTCCGCTTCCTGTATGGCTGTACGCGTCACAATCATGTTCGCACTTACATCTCTCACAGTCCTTCTGGCTGCTACCCTTACCATGACCCCTACCCCCAGCAAGGAAACCCTCCTTATCCCCACTCCCTCCCGTCTCAGTCTCACTGAGACGCGTAATATTCCCGTCCACTCTCTGTACCGTCACCCATCACCCGCCCATCCCAGTCAGGGTTCGACTAATTCAATTCATCAGTTATGTTGTATCAGCATTCTGCGAACGTGAGAGGGACATGCAGTATACTGCTATTAGTTGTCATCATAGGCGTAGTTAGGCTTGGGCATTGGGGGTTGTAGCCCCGAATGTTTTATGAATAGCCCCGGATCTAAAACAGCCTTTTTTTTCTTACAAAAATAAGATAAGCTCTGACTGGGGTCAACGCAAAATTATAGTAAGAAACACGAGAATTGGTTAGATGTTACTTGGCATATGCTGATGGCATCCTTTTTATGAGCAAGACAAGAGAGATACGGAGAAAACTGGAAGAGAGAACAGAGGAGATGAGGAGTACGACATATAAATGAGACACCAAAAGACCTTCTGGAGAGGTGAAGAAGAGAATATCAGATGAACAAGACACAGAGTTAACACAGTTTTGTCACAGTTCAAAATGAGCCCTTAATTTGGCACACAATATAAGCAAAATTTATGAAGCCATTGATGGTTAGATTTCAGTACCTTAGAGCATTGGCAATATACAATCTATATGATTGCTTCATCACGCCAAAGTTCTCTTTTTCTTAGGGTTTCACTCCTGCTGATGAAAATATAAATAATAACGAAATTGAACCCTGATCTTGATCTTGATCTTGATTTGGGAGTCACCCAGCAGATGCTGTCAGTGAAGCCTTGGGTCCGGCGTTCTCCCACACACGTAATCTGTTGGGAGAGAAGCAAAAGGGGGAAGCAAAACTAGGGATTTCTTTTTCCCCTCCTTCCTCTCTCTGCATCACATTCATACGGGGTCCCCCATCACTGAGGGGCCCCCTGCCTCTCATGCTCTCTCATGCGTGCTCTCCAAGAGTTCTCCAAGTATTCTTTTACACTCTCAATCACACGACTGTCACTCCTCCACTCAGCACACAACCCCAGCAAGTACTCCATCTCCACTCTCCTGTCTCTCATCTCTCGCCATTCTTCCACTCCGACCTCTCCTACCACTACCTCCAACATCTTTGTTCTAGCATACTCATACCGTTTACATTCCAGCATCAAGTGCTCCACGGTTTCATCCACTCCTGTCACACACATCACACACACCTTGCTGCCACCATTCTTCCATCTGTACATACGACTATTTACCTCCAGCGACTTTGTCCTGGCTCTGAAGAGTAGGTCCCCTCCATAGCCACCATCATAGAACCTTCCATACCGTGGCTGGTCCTTTCTCCTGTACCATTCCAGTGTTGATTTCTCACTCATTCCCCTCAGCCATTCTTCTTTCCCTTTCTCTTCCACTCTCCTATTTATTTCCTTTTTGCATACAGCCATACTCCCATGTCTCATCACTCCTGTCACAAACATTCCCAGTTCACCTGTCCATCTTTCCACTTTTACTGAATCTTTCATCCACTTCCCATACATATTCCAGTCCCAAACCTTGCTTGCCCATTTGCTGTCATCCATTCGTTGCAGTCTAGCTCTGTACCTCAGTCCTGCCTTTGCTATCCTCTCTCTGAACGTGCTCCATCCATGTCTCCTCTAATCGCTTCCACTGCCACATACCTATTGGCTCCTAATGCTATTCTGCCTGCTTTGTTCTGTGTTACTTCCAATCTGTCCAACTCCTTCCTAGACCACACCATTGTTTCCAGGCCATACATAATGCTAGGGACTGCCACACCCTTCCATAGTCCTCTCACCACTTCATACTTGTTGGCCCGACATCTTGCCACACTGCCTAGCCTTCCAACCCACTGGTTGGCTCTAGCTATCCTCTCATGTTTAGTTTTCTCATAGCCTTTATCATCCAACCAAATACCCAGATACTTGTACTCTTTCGTTCTCTTTATTTCATTCCCACCCACCATCCAAATCCTGTCATCATCAGAGTCATCCCCATTCACCACCAACACTTGACTCTTCTCCTTACTGAGCCTAACGTTGAAGTCCCTTCCATACTCAGTCACAGCATTCAGCATCTCTTGTAGCTCATTGTGGTTTTCACTAAGGATCACCACATCATCTGCATACATCAGTACACTCAACACTTCATCTCCAATTTTCACACCCAGACCTGTACGCTTCACTCTCACTGCCATTTCCTCAACATATAATCCAAAAAGTAGAGGAGAAAGGACACAGCCCTGTCTTACTCCTCTCTTACTATTCACCCATCCAGTCTCGAGGTCACCCATACTGAACTTGGCCTGTGTGTTCTCATACATACTGCTTATTATTTTAACAACCTTCTCACTCATGCCAATCGTCTCCAATACCTTACATAACATTCTCCTATCCACTCTGTCATACGCTTTCTCAATATCTAGAAAGACTAGATATTTCTTTCTTCCCTCCTTCCTTGTTCTCTCAATCACTTCATTCACTACAAACATATTGTCCTCACCTCTCCTGTCTTTTCTGAATCCATTCTGCTCTTCACCCATCACCTTATTTCTTTCCACAACTTCACCTCACCTTCACTTCACCCCAACTCAGATTGTCTTGATCTTATTTTCATTTCATGTTGCGAAAGTTATCCGAAGCAAATAATCGGAACATTTTGGTAGAGCACAGTGTCTCACATTTTATATTCATTATACTCATAAATATATTGAAAATTATCTGGTAAAAATCTAAAGATCTCTAGGCTGGGATCAGCCCCCAATGTTTCAAAATCCTAAATACGCCCCTGGTTGTCATCTATAATAATATAAGCGAAAGTGTGTGTGTCTGTGTGTGTGTGTGTGTGTGTGTGTGTGTGTGTGTATGTGTGTGTGTGGTATAGGTTCCGCCCCCCGTGGCGGAATCCCATCATATGGCACAGTTTTGGAACCAGGTTGACCAGGGGAAGGTTTTAAGCCCACTTAGGGGATGATCCGATCACTTTTATTTATTTTTATTTTTAGTAGCCTATTAGCGAGAATTGTGAGAAAAAAAAGTGGGTTGCGAGAATTGAGGAAACCTTGATGTAGGGTGATGGGTAATGGGTGAGTGAATGGGTGGGGTGATGGGTAATGGGTGTGGGGTGATGGGTGAGTGAATGGGTGGGGGGTGATGGGTGATGGGTGAGGGAATAGGTGGGGGGGTGATGGGTAATGGGTGTGTGGTGATGGGTAATGGGTGAGTGAATGGGTGGGGGGTGATGGGTAATGGGTGAGTGAATGGGTGGGGGTGATGGGTAATGGGTGAGTGAATGGGTTGGGGGTGATGTGAATGGGTTGGCGTTAATACATACATTTCTACATCCATGATTTCAGGAAAGTTAGAAGGGGCTATCTGGAGAGTCTGTGTTTGGTGGGCCGAAGGCCCACCAAACACAGGTGGTGGACCGAAGGCCCACCAATAGCCCTCCGCAGGAGCTAGCCAAAAAGTCCGCCCGGAGGGCGGCTTTGCGGCTAGTTCTAAATATAATTGAGATCATGGCACCAGTGTGCCCCCAATAATATTGAAAAAAAACTGGGAGACACTACCGGAACACACACAAACAAACACAGTTATATATATATATATATATATATATATATATATATATATATATATATATATATATATATATATATATATATATATATATATATATATATATATATATATATATATATATATATATATATATATATATATTATATATAATATATATATATATATATATATTATATAAAATATGTATACAGTCAAACCTCGGGTTTCGAACGTCTCCCTTTTTGAACAAATTGGTTCACGAACAGAATTAGTAAGATAATAAAAAAAGGTATAATGAAAAAAATAAAATGTTATAATAAAAAATGTTAGAATATAATATTACATTGCATTTATAGGCATTTTTATGCATGAAATACAGCTAAAAAAAAAGAAAGAAAAAAAGATCTTTATGTTGGATCTTTATTCAATCCATTTTATATTGTTTCTTATTGAAAAATGTGTTTCGGTTTTAGAACAACTTTTGGGAACGAATCATGTTTGAAAACCGAGGGCATATATATATATATATATATATATATATAATATATATATATATATATATATATATATATATATATATATATATATATATATATATTTTAAAATATATATACATATGAGGCGTCCCGCATTAGAAGGGCCGCTCAGGACCATTCTGCCAAAATCGATATTACAGTGTATATCACTCTATTGAGGTCTTAACTTTCGTCTGGGAGTGGATGAGTGTCCTGTCAGTAAGGTCGAACATCTTTACAAGGAGAAAATAAATATTATGTTTAGTCGACCATCAATGCAGACGTAACACGCTGCTGAGCAAATATTCCGCGTTAGAAGGGCTGCCCATCCAGGATGAGTGGCCGTTATAATTCGGAAAATTTCCTCGGGGAAATTCCGTATTAGATGGGCCGCTCACTCCAGTGAAGGGAGGATCGGCCTATCAGAGCCCTCCCCTCCCCTCCCCTCTGATAACGGGACGCTCTCAGATAATGGGAGCAGGGTTGGCATTTGGTATTTTTCAATACCAAATTAGGGTAAATTTGGTATTGAAAAATCCATTTGGTATTGAAGCACCGTGATTGGTATTAGACTTAAATTTGGTATTGAAACTAAAGAAATTTGGTATTGAACGATAAATAAATAAATAAAATAAATAAACAAATAAATAAAAATAACAAAGGACACACACACACACACACACACACACACACACACACACACAGTTCAACCTCCCCAGTAAACAACTAGTAATTAAAAATGTAATAATTGTTTTCATAATCTATTACTTTATTTTTATTTTTTTTATCTGTGCAGCATGATTCTGTTTTCATGGTCAGCCTGCAGACCCGCGACGCCAGGATTGTTATTATAAGGCTAATAATAAATAGTCATTAGTTACGGCCGCGCCAACCAAATAGCGAGCCACGACAACTATCTTTTGTATCTTCCAAGGCCTGGTTCCCACGCATCTCTTTCGAGACTGGTACGCGTCTCATACAAGTCCGCATTATGCAGCAACAGACTATGGTCTCTGGCCGTGGTCTGAAATTACGAAAACATGACGTTTTCTCATTAGTTTTTTTTTTTTTTTTTTTTTTGAAAGGCAGAACTTGTGTTTTCACTACACAGTTCCAATAGGGATGGAGGTGGTTAAAAAAAAAAAAAAAAAAAAAATTACAACTGCTACTACTTTTTTTTTTTTTTTTTTTTTTTTTTTTTTTAATAGTAGTAGTGATAGTAATATAAGATGTAATTTTTTTTAATAGTTACTACTACTACTAGTAGTTTTAATACTACTCCTACTACTACTAGAGGGTAACTGGATGAGCGGCCCTTAAGCCAACGCACTGTTTCTTCACCATTTTTTCCACTTTATGTTATTGTTAATATTGTTATTTTGTGTTTTTATGTTCCAATATTAACGAATTACCATTATTGTGCAGTATTAAAAAAAAAAAAGCACTCAAACTTCGGTGAACTTCCGAAACCATAACACAGTATGCCATAACTATGCAAAAATTTGGTAGTGAATATCACGATCTCGAACATTTTTTGAGGCCATCGTGATTGTGATTGCCTACCGGTTATTTTGAGACTAAGTTCATTGTCATAGCATAATTAATAAGAAAGTTATGGTTGTCAGAAGTTCGCCAAAATTTGAACGCATTTTTCTCACTTTTTTATTTTGGCGCGAGCGGCCCTTCTAATGCGGGACGCCTCATATATCAATCTATCTATCTATCTATCTATCTATCTATCTATCTATCTGTCTATCTATCTATCTATCTATCTATCTATAGATAGATAGATAGATAGATAGATAGATAGATATTATACTAGCAGGATACCCGGCTTTGCCCGTGTTTATTTTTTTTTCCATAATAATATGCATAATAATATCCCGTTCCGTCCCATCCCGTCCTGTCCCGTTCCGTCCCATCCTGTCCCGTCCCGTCCAGTCCCGTCTCGTCCCTCCCCGTCCCGTCCCTCCCCTCCCCGTCCAGTCCCGTCCCTAACCAATAATATCCGAAAAATGAAGTCTCCTAAAAAGTCTCCGAAAAGTCTCCGAATTGAAAAAATAAAAGTGTAAAAACCTAAGTTAGAGCCTTCCGGTTCTAATGAGACCACTTACAGCCTTCTCCGACGAAAACTGTTGGAGGAGTACGGTAACAAACATATGGACATTGCCCTTTATATATTAGACTAGCCGCAAAGCCGCCCTCCGGGCGGACTTTTTGGCTAGCTCCTGCGGAGGGCTATTGGTGGGCCTGCGGCCCACCACCTGTGTTTGGTGGGCCAAAGGCCCACCAAACATGGACTCTCCAGATAGCCCCTTCTAACTTTCCTGAAATCATGGATGTAGAAATGTATGTATTCCCCCACCCATTCACTCACCCATTACCCATCACCCCCCACCCATTCACTCACCCATTACCCATCACCCCCCACCCATTCACTCACCCATTACCCATCACCCCCCACCCATTCACTCACCCATTACCCATCACCCCCCACCCATTCACTCACCCATAACCCATCACCACACACCCATTCACTCACCCATTACCCATCACCCCCCACCCATTCACTCACCCATTACCCATCACCCCCCACCCATTCACTCACCCATTACCCATCACCACACACCCATTCACTCACCCATTACCCATCACCCCCCACCTATTCCCTCACCCATCACCCCCAACCCATCACCCCCCACCCATTCACTCACCCATCACCCCACACCCATTACCCATCACCCCACCCATTCACTCACCCATTACCCATCACCCTACATCAAGGCTTCCTCAATTCTCGCAACCCACTTTTGTTTTCACTATTCTCGCTAATAGGCTGCTAAAAAAAAGAAAAAAAAAAGTGATCGGATCATCTCATAAGTGGGCTTATGACCTTCCCCTGGTCAACCCGGTTCCAAAAATGTGCCATATGAGGTGTTTGCGCCACGGGGGGCGGAACCTATACCACACACACACACACACAGACAGACAGACAGACAGACAGACACACTTTCGCTTATATTATTATAATAAAGATATGTATTCCCCCCACCCATTCACTCACCCATTACCCATCACTCCCCACCATTACCCATCACCCCCCACCCATTCACTCATCCATTACCCATCACCACACACCCATTCACTCACCCATTACCCATCACCCCCCACCTATTCCCTCACCCATCACCCATCACCCCCAACCCATCACTCCCCACCCATTCACTCACCCATCACCCCACACCCATTACCCATCACCCCACACCACACCCATTACCCATCACCCCACCCATTCACTCACCCATTACCCATCACCCTACATCAAGGTTTCCTCAATTCTCGCAACCCACTTTTTTTTCACAATTCTCGCTAATAGGCTGCTAAAAAAAAAGAAAAAAAAAGTGATCGGATCATCTCATAAGTGGGCTTTCACCCATCACCCCCCACCCATTCACTCACCCATCACCCCACACCCATTACCCATCACCCCACCCATTCACTCACCCATTACCCATCACCCTACATCAAGGTTTCCTCAATTCTTGCAACCCACTTTTTTTCACAATTCTCGCTAATAGGCTGCTAAAAAAAAAAAAAAAAAAAGGTGATCGGATCATCTCATAAGTGGGCTTATGACCTTCCCCTGGTCAACCTGATTCCAAAAATGTACCATATGAGGTGTTTGCGCCACGGGGGGCGGAACCTATACCACACACACACACAGACAGACAGACAGACAGACACACTTTCGCTTATATTATTATACTAGCCGCAAAGCCGCCCTCCGGGCGGACTTTTTGACTAGCTACTGCGGAGGGCTATTGGTGGGCCTTCGGCCCACCACCTGTGTTTGGTGGGCCTTCGGCCCACCAAACATGGACTCTCCAGATAGCCCCTTCTAACTTTCCTGAAATCATGGATGTAGAAATGTATGTATTCCCCCACCCATTCACTCACCCTTACCCATCACCCCCCACACCATTCACTCACCCATTACCCATCACCCCCACCCATTCACTCACCCATTACCCATCACCCCCCACCCATTCACCCACCCATTACCCATCACCCCCCACCCATTCACTCACCCATACCCATCACCACACACCCATTCACTCACCCATACCCATCACCCCCCACCCATTCACTCACCCATTACCCATCACCCCCCACCATTCACTCACCCATTACCCATCACCACACACCCATTCATCACCCATACCCATCACCCCCACCTATTCCCTCACCCATCACCCCAACCCATCACCCCCCACCCATTCACTCACCCATCACCCCCACCCATTACCCATCACCCCACCCATTCACTCACCCATTACCCATCACCCTACATCAGGCTTCCTCAATTCTCCAACCCACTTTTGTTTTCACTATTCTCGCTAATAGGCTGCTAAAAAAAAAAAAAAAAAAAGTGATCGGATCATCCATAAGTGGGCTTATGACCTTCCCCTGGTAACCCGGTTCCAAAAATGTGCCATATGAGCTGTTTGCGCCACGGGGGGCGGAACCTATACCACACACACCACCACACACACGACAGACAGACAGCAACAGACACACTTTCGCTTATATTATTATAATAAAGATATGTATTCCCCCACCCATTCATCACCCATTACCCATCACTCCCCACCATTACCATCACCCCCCACCCATTCACTCATCCATTACCCATCACAACACCCATTCACTCACCCATTACCCATCACCCCCCACCTATTCCCTCACCCATCACCCATCACCCCTCAACCCATCACTCCCCACCCATTCACTCACCCATCACCCCACACCCATTACCCATCACCCCACACACACCCATTACCCATCACCCCACCCATTCACTCACCCATTACCCATCACCCTACATCAAGGTTTCTCAATTCTCGCAACCCACTTTTTTTCACAATTCTCGCTAATAGGCTGCTAAAAAAAAAGAAAAAAAAAGTGATCGGATCATCTCATAAGTGGGCTTTCACCCATCACCCCCCACCCATTCACTCACCCACACCCACACCCATTACCCATCACCCCACCCATTCACTCACCCATTACCCATCACCTACATCAGGTTTCCTCAATTCTTGCAACCCACTTTTTTTCACAATTCTCGCTATAGGCTGCTAAAAAAAAAAAAAAAAAAAGGTGATCGGATCATCTCATAAGTGGGCTTATGACCTTCCCTGGTCAACCTGATTCCAAAAATGTACCATATGAGTGTTTGCGCACGGGGGGCGGAACCTATACCAACCACACACACAGACAGACAGACAGACAGACACACTTTCGCTTATATTATTATACTAGCCGCAAAGCCGCCCTCCGGGCGGACTTTTTGACTAGCTACTGCGGAGGGCTATTGTGGCCTTCGGCCCACCACCTGTGTTTGGTGGGCCTTCGCCCACCAAACATGGACCTCCCCGATAGCCCCTTCAACTTCCTGAAATCTGGATGTAAATGTATTATTCCCCCCACCCATTCACTCACCCATTACCCATCACCCCCCACCCATTCCACTCACTCCATTACCCATCACCCCCACCCATTCACTCACCATACCCCCCACCCATTCTCCCCCATTACCCTCACCACACACCCATTCACTCACCCCCATTACCCATCCCCCCCACCCATTCACTCACCCATTACCCATCACCCCCCACCATTCACTCACCCATTACCCATCACCCCCCACCCATTCACTCACCCATTACCCATCACCACACACCCATTCACGTCACTACCATTACCCATCAACCCCCCCCATTCACTCACCGATTACCCATCACCACACACCCATTCACTCACCCATTACCCAACCCCCACCCATTCACTCACCCATTACCCACACCCACACCCATTACCCGCATCACCCCCCCCGCATTCTCACCCAGTCCCATCACGCCCCCCCATTCCCCCTCACCCATTACCCATCCCACACACCCATTCACTCACCCATTACCATCACCCCCCACCCATTACTCACCCATTTACCCTCACCACACACCCATTCACTCACCCATTACCCATCACCCCCCACCTATTCACTCACCCATTACCCATCACCCCTCACCCATTCACTCACCCATTACCCATCACCCACCCCCACCCATTCACTCACCCATTACCCCTCACCCCCACCCATTCACTCACCCATTACCCCATCACCACACCCATTCACTCACCCATTACCCATCACCCCCCACCCATTCACCTCACCCATTACCCATCACCCCCACCCATTCACTCACCCATTACCCACACCACACCCCTTTCCTCACCCATTACCCATCACCCCCACCCATTCACTCACCCATTACCCATCACACACACACCCATTACCCATCACCCCCCACCCATTCCATCACCCCCCACCCATTCACTCCCACCCATTACCCATCACCAACCCCACCCCCCATTCACTCACCCATTACCCATCACCCCCCACCCATTCACTCACCCATTACCCATCACCACACACCCATTCACTCACCCATTACCCATCACCCCCACCCATTCACTCACCCATTACCCATCACCACAACCCCATTACCCTCACCCCCCACCCCTTCACTCACCCCCCACCCATTCACTCACCCATTACCCATCACCACACACCCATTCACTCACCCATTACCCATCACCCCCACCTCTCACTCACCATTACCCATCACCACCACCCATTCACTCACCCATTACCCATCACCCCCCACCATTCCCTCACCCATCACCATCACCCCAACCCATCACCCCCCACCCATTCACCCCACACCCACACCCATTACCCATCACCCCCCCACCCATTCAACTCACCCATCACCCACACCTCCCATTCACCCCCACCCATCACCCCCCCATTA
This sequence comes from Chionoecetes opilio, assembly GCA_016584305.1. NCBI lineage: Eukaryota > Metazoa > Arthropoda > Malacostraca > Decapoda > Majidae > Chionoecetes > Chionoecetes opilio. The sequence goes on from JACEEZ010015176.1 coordinate 57,715, forward strand.
CCCATCACCCTATCAAGGTTTCCCTCATCCGCAACCCACTTTTTTTCACAATTCCGCACATTACTGCTAAAAACCATAAAACGCAAATGTCGGACTCATCTCATACAGGCTTAACCTTCCCTTCCCCAAAACCTTCCCCCCTTATTCCCTTCCCCGGTTCCAAAAATGTGCCATATGAGGTTTTGCGCCACGGGGCGGAACCTTACCACCCAACCCACCACACACCCATCAACCACATTCCATCACTACACTCCATTACCCATCACCCCCCACCCATTCACCCTCACCCCCACCCATTCACTCACCCATTACCCATCACCACACACCCTTCCTCACCCATTACCCATCACCCCCCACCCATCACTCACCCCATCCCATCACCACCCATTACCCATCACCACTCCAGTTCCATTCCCCCAACCCATACCCACTTTTTTTTACCATCACCACACAGCCATCTACAAACAAACAAAAAAAACCCATTCACTCACTCCCTCAACCATTCACTCCCCATTACCCATCACACACGATCCCAAAATCTCACATTATCCCCACGGGCATCCATCAGCACCCAACCACCACACACCAACACACACACCACTACACCACAACAACAAACACACAACCCACTTTCTTATTTCCTCACATTACCCATCACCCCCAACCATCACCCCCCACCCATTCACTCACCCCACACCCATACCCATCACCCCCCACCCATTCACTCACCCATCACCCACACCCATTACCCTCACCCCACCCATTCACTCACCCATTACCCATCCACCCTACTTCAAGGTATTCTACTTTTCGTTTTCAATTCGAACTCACTTTGTTTCAACAATTCATCGACTAATAAGGCTCTAAAAAAAAAAAAAAGAAGAAGTATCACCTCCCTATAAGTGGGCTTCAAACTCCGCCATTGTCAGCCCGTTTCGCAAAGTGTGCAACTAGGTTTTGCCCCACGGGGGCGAACCATACCACACACACAGACAGACAGACAGACAGACAGACAGACAGACACACTTTCGCTTATATTATTATAGATTAGATATAATAATAATCAAGCGGATTTTGATTGAATTTGGCGGAATTCGGAGGCTCCTACAGCGGATTTGTAGTAGACCATTTGGCAACACTGGAACCGATCAGTCTGACTTTGTCGGCAAGGACGTAAACACCTTTTCTCACCTCCTCCCGTGCCTCACCACGTATTTTTTTTATTTCCCTGTATGCATGTAGTATTTGTGATTGCTGCATGTACTAAAGTATACAAATTTTCATCTAATGTAACAAAGTTCATTATACACGGAAATGGTCGGAAATATCAAACTTTCACCTTATATAACAAACGGTTTTTTACAGTAATCTCCCGTTTTTCCGTCGTTTTAATATCCGTCGTGCAACGTTATCCGGCGCCAGCAATTCGGCTGTATTAAAACACTATCCGTCCATGTAATGCATTATCCAGCAAAAGTTGCGGCACTTATTTCAGCGCGAGATGCACTAAACGTCTTTTCGCCGGATAATTCGGTACGCATTTGGCTCGTAAACAGAGCGAGTTGCAGGAACCGCCATGATGCCTCGGTCACGCGCCCGCCAAAACTGCTAGCGTGTATTGTGCCGACGAGTCACCATTCCTAACCCAGGCTATCCTAACTTATTAGTACAGTACCATACCTTACCTAACCTATTAGTACAGTACCATACCTAACCTAGCCTATCCTAACCTATTAGTACAGTACAGGGAGGTCCCGTTATACGAGCATTCGGTATACGAGAAATCAATGATACGAGCTGAGTAAATTAGGGTCTATTTTCAATATACGAGATCGAAAATCCAATGCTACGACATTCAAACTGGGTCATCAAGGGGATCAAGGGGAGGAGGAAGAACTCTAACCCAGTCATCCCTGCAAACGCAGTCACCCCTGTTTTCTCTCGAGCCTCGGAGAGAGAAAACAGGGACTCTCAGCTGGCTACGTGCCAGCTTCCTGTCTCCCCACACAACATTACCACTTGTGAGTGTTATGCATATTTTGTTTAATTAATGTGCAGTTATGTTATTTTGTGTGCTATTTTCTCTTTCAGAATGCTTTTTCTACAGAATAGGTAGTACAGTGTGGGTAATATAGACGCTGTGTGTTTGTTATGTTTGGTATAGTTTATTTTAGTTTGAAAAACATGTCTTTGATGGGGTCCTGGAACCAAACCTATATTTTACCAATAGTTATGTATTTCACTATACGAGATTTTGCTTTACGAGTATGCCAGGTGGAACCTAACTGCTCGTATCTTCGGGACCTTCCTGTACCATACCTAACCTATCCTATCCTATTAGTACAGTACCATACCTAATCAAGCCTTATTTATTATTATTATTATTATTATTATTATTATTATTATTATTATTATTATTATTATTATTATTAACCCTTACACGGCAGGTGACGTACTCATACGTCCATAGTAGGGTGGGCGAGGAAGGCGGGTGACGTACCAGTGTGTCATTAAGATTTTGGCCCAATTCGAGAGAACTGGAACCCAAAATGCCAGGGGTCGCTGGCAGTTTTAACTCACTTTTTTGATAATAAGTTGGTCTACTGGAAAACAAAATATGGACTTATTCCACTGCACTTAAAACACAAAAGTATAATATTAAGAACGATTTTCTTCTATATGTATATTGTATAGAAGCCTGATTCTGTAAAACATTGTATATAACCAAATTAAATAACCAAGGAGGTTATAGTTGAGGAGGCGAGGTAAATGCTACTCTATGATATTATATAGTCAATAACGTATGTTTAGAAGTTATCTATACCTAGGCCGTCATATTTTCCTGTTATTATTGTGTATCAATCAGATAGAAAGCCTAGAAGTGCAATGAGTCGACGCGTGAAGTGACAATGTTTTGATTCAATCTCCCCGCCCACCACTCCCCGCCGCGGCGTGTCGCCTCCACAATGGGGAGTTTTCAAAGCTAAGCCGCCAGATGTCTCTCGCGCATCTCACATCCTCTGCCCTTTGAGCGTGAATGATCTATCACATCTTCTGCCCTTTGAGCGTGAATGATCTATCATTTACCGTAAATTCCCTGTACATTTTCGGGGCATATCAGAATTACCCTGCAATACAACAACTGAAACAGTTCTTAATAAAAAATGTAGTTTATCATTTTATTTGTCTGCAGTGGATGAAAATATTGGCAAAAGAATTGAATATTTGAAAACTCAATCTTTAAAAATCGTCTTTTCATGAAAACACGCAAGTTCAAGCAGAATGAGGCTTCAGGAAATATTTACCTGTAGGTAAGCATTCACTGAGTACCTGTTTTAGGTGTATATGTCTCTCGGCGGCAAATTTACCTCCGTCAGCCCTCCGAAGGGCCGCTGGTGTATTTTCAGACGGGAAAATTTACTATGTTGAAATTAATGAACAGAATTTGAAGAATTTAATATTTCTATGTGTAAACATTTTGAAACAATAGTTATATGATTATCTTGCTGTAGTATTACATCAGTAGTGACAAGCAGCGGCAACTTGACGTTAATCCTCTGGAGGCCCGCTGGGCGCTGGTATGTATTTGTAAGTGGGAAATATTCATATCATATTATATATATTAACACAGTAATATACATAGTATCTCAATATCGGTACCATCACTATTATTAAGGCCTGTTTAAGCTATTAAAAATTGTTATAGAAGTTTTTATAATAGTTTATAGAAATTATCATATATCAGTTTATTTCAAATATTTCCAGCTTAATCAGGAACACCCAGAGATACATAAAAATAAAGATGAGATACGTACATAGGAAGGAGTTTACATGGAAAAAGGTTATCAGTTAGTCTATGTGTGTAGCTAGTATCATATAAAAATAACATTTGATTAATTAACCGAGCAAAGATTACGGGATAACATGTGCACAAGGTTATATTTTCCCTTATTTCAATAACTTCCAACATATTATCAACACATATCAATACTCAACGGTACACCTAATAAGGAATATGTAGATGGTGGAGAATTAACATGGATATAATATCATGATTTAGAACAGAATATTATTTGAATTCCCTGCTATCAATGCACTAAACTGCCAGACGTACGATAGCTATTACAAAGGGTTAAAAACCCACAAAAGGCCTAAATTATCACCCCTAACCAGTCGATAACATAATGAGAACTTAGTTATAACATGTTTTCGCTCCTTCATTATATCGAAATAGACTGAATAATATAAATGATTGCAGTACGACACGTTTTTTTTAGGAATTCCTCGGCAGCATTGTGTCAATGACGCGAGTGAAATCACTTCAAATCAGTTACTTGGAAAACGCACAAGCGGGTGGATGTTGTTATGTTGTTCGCCGCAATCAATATCCTTCTACATGGCTGTACAGTGTTCCACGTACACCAGCATGTAAACCCAATAACGAAAATGTTTTTGTACTTATGAAATAAACAATGTCCGTAGCAATTATGATCTCCTTTTCATCGTATTACTGGATAACGACATAGGAATATTTATGGTTATACTTTCTAAGTATATTGCAGATATAGTAATGTTTTTATAAGTGTTGAACAGCCCATTAGTCTATTAATCAGCTAATGGGTTGTGCAACACCCCTTAAAACATTACTATATCTGCAATATATTTAGAAAGTATAACCATAAATATTCCTCAATCAGTTAATATAATAGCGGCAAATGGTCATATGCCCTACGGCGGGCCGCTGGGAGCGGCCCACCGGTGAGCCTCTGAGCAAATCCTCAGCGGCCCTACGTCGTACACTTCCGTCGGGCCGCCGGTAAGACATACGGAGGGCCTCCGGAGGCCCTCCGTCTTTGTGTTTGCTGGGTCGTGAGACACGAAAAATACTTACCCCTTGTGGTGGTGGGTGACAACCTGCTACCCCGGGACACAGGGCTATTGTGGCATCCGTGTTACCACAGTTACCGTAAATGGCGGCGTACAAGTTGACTCTTTGAGCCTGAAAAAATCTCTCCAAAACTAGGTGTTGATGTGTGGAACAAGGGTGAACTCCTTTTTGAATATGGAGCGCTATGACGTCATGACATGACATCCCTGTCATGGCGGACCAGCTGATCGACGAATGGTCAACTGACGGCAGTTGATCCCCGGCGCCCGGTGAGTGAACACAACACTGGTAGCAGAGCGTAGTTACTGCACTATGGCGTCGTCCAAGTGGCCCCCCAAGTTTGTTGATGAGTGGACTGTGGGCGTACGAGAATTGGAGGAAAGACATTGAAATATGGTGTGAACTGACGGATTTGAAGAAAGAGAAACAGGCGTTAGCCATCCATTTGTTTTTGGGTGGCCGGGCAAGACAAGCGTCGTCTGAGATGGACATGGTGGATCTGAAAAAGGAAAATGGCGTGGATATTTTACTGGAGAAACTTGATGGCTTGTTTTTGGTGGATAAAGGCCGCCGACAATTTGCGGCATTCCAGGGCAGGGATGCTCGAAAATCCCTCGTAAGGGACAACTTATGAGTGTATGGCTACAATAACCTTACGAGGGTGGGCTGAGGGAGATGTTCGTATCGAGCAGTCACTCCCGTACGGTGATCGGTGGCCTCTGGGGGGGGAATATTAGGGATATGTGTGGGGAAATTCTGCTGACCAATCACAGAGCAGCGCCTCGCATGACGCGGCCTTATCTAGCCAATCATCATGCTGTCAGGGAGCCCGATAAATGAATTAAAAGACTTCAAATGCCGCTGTTGTGCTAAAATCGGCCTCTTTCGGAAATCGTCCCGCGGACGCTTATTTAACCTAAATAACTCTACAAAACTTAACACATACCTATCATAAACCTTACCTAACCTAAACATAACTTAAATATAACTTAACCTTAACCTAAATACTATATTTTCCGGTGTTATGCTAAAATCGGCCAATTTTAGCACAACACCGCCAGAATGTTACGATAATACATAGCTGCCATATTAACCTTTCAGCGTAATATTCGCCCGCTGAATACTAGAGAGACGTACCCAGGGTATACCTTGATGCGCTGATCATAGGTTCGAGTCCTGCGTGCCCGAAATTAGCATCTATGGAGTATGGACCATTGCTGACCCGGCGTATCGAGACGTGCCGTATTCGTAGCCGCGGTGGTCTCTGTTATAGTGGACGAGAACTGCGCGTTCGCTCATTAGGTCAGACAAGACGCACTGAGGGACTAACACTTCACTCTGACATACGTGACACTTGTGTACAAGGATAGTATAACTTTATAATATCCTTGCTTGTGTGTATACGTGCGTGTGTACTAGTACGTCAGACATTTGATACCACCACCACCGACCGCATCATTATAGCTGCCAAACTTGTATGATGAACTATACGTTTTGATTCAAGAAGTCGACCGATATATATATTTAATATATTAGGTTTGCCCTAATATGAATTTATTACAAGTATAGGTATTGTATGTTAAATATGATATATATGGAGTCAATGAAGCAATAAACACATCACATGTCAAACAGGCAAGCATGAAATGGCTCTATAATACGCAATAAACAAAGTATAGTAATACAACTTGTAATTTATTGTTTGTTGATCTCTAGCCGCTTCAAATTTCACTCCCTTAGGGAGTTAAGGGTGCTCCAGACCACCCTTAGCCTCGTGGTCCCGTACCAAGTGAGAAAATGGTTTGAGCATCTCCCTTAGAGGCGCTACGAGGTAAAAGTCCCCTAGGGTAATACTTACGGGCCCGTAACTCTTTCGAGCATCTCCCCCCTGGAGTTATATAATTTTCGGAGGAGCAGTGATATGGAGATCAGGAAATTTGTGTCAGTGTTTGAAGTTTAAACTAGGGTTGTGCGGTATCAAGAAAATACCGGTATTGCCGATACCAGTTTGTGGGAGTAATACCGGTACGTCCTCACACCGGTATCAATTACGATACCGGTATACCGATACCGTACAGTTATACCGGTATCGGTATTTGTTTTTTTCGTGTTTTTTTTTACTTGTCCATTCTCAGACAATTATTAACCTCTACAGCATCGCCCCCCCCTTAAATAAAGTTTCCTATAGCGTCGGCCATTTCTTTTTTTACAATTATAAACCCCTACCGTGCAGCATAGGTAAAGCCGGTAAGGTAAAGATGGGAGCATATGCTTAGCTGGGCGTGGCATGCGGTGCTCATCTCCATGGCATTAGCCCTTAGAGCCTGTGGTGGGTGAGAACCCGTTACCCCCGCACACAGGGCTAGTGTGACTCCCGGGTTACCACAGACCACAGTACAGCATAAAGGTAAGGTAAAGATGGGAGCATACGCTAAGCTGCGCGTGGCATGCGGTGCTCATCTACGTGGCATTAGCCCTTAGAGCCTGTGGTGGGTGAGAACCCGTTACCCCGGGACACAGGGCTAGTGTGACTCCCGGGTTACCACAGTTACCTTCCCCAGGTTACCCCAGGTACCCATTTATCAACCCCGAAAGGAAGGAAGAACAGCTGGGTAGGCTGGTCACCGACTTGCCCTGGCCCGGGATCGAACCAGGGCCAGCAGATTTGTAGCCAGGCACGCTAGCCACTGCACCACGGAGGCGACGTACAGCATAGACCCCCCTAAAATAAAGTTTCCTGTGGTGTCGGCCATTGACAAATTTAAGGGGGGACCGAGTAAACTATGGCCTAGGCCCCGCACCCCAGAGGAAAAAATATGTTTTCAATGAAAATCTGAATGCTGGACATTTTTTATTTGCTCGAACACTGTTACATTGCATGTACCATAATATGCCACAAATTAGTACCAATGTAATGTAAAATATGGGTGGAAAAAGTTTCAATTAAACTAATATGAAATCTGAACCACATTTGGTAAAATTTTAGAGTCCTTTCCCGCCCTTATTAGTGGTTTTATTTTATCCAGACCTTCACAAATCCCTTCAGATACCTCTAAAACGTAATAATAAAGTGGGGGAGATTAAAAAATAAAAAATAAATTACTAACCTAACCTAACCTAACTTGGTAAAATTGTAGTCCTTTCCCACCCTTATATCTCGTTAGGAGGTTATTGGTTAGGTTAGAAATTTTATTTTGGGGGCCAGGGCGGGGGTAATATAGGGGGGAGGGGGCGTTGAAGGGGGCATCTCTCCCCCACTTTATAATTACGTTTTAGAGGTATCTGAAGAGATCTGTGAAGGTCTGGAGAAAAAAGAAACTAATTAGGGCTGGAAAGGACTCTAGAATTTTACCCCACATTTCATTCAGGGCCCCGCACTCCCACGTACCGGCCTATATAGGGCCTCGCACACCGTAAATCCGCCCCTGGCGTCGGCCATCTCTTTTTTTTTTTAATTCGTAACCCTTGCCGTACAGCATAGACCCCCCTAACATAAAGTTTTATGTGGCGTAGGCCATTTTTTTATTTTTTTTTTACAATTCTTAACCCCTACCGTACAGCATAGACCCCCCTAAAATAAAATGTTATTTGGCGTAGGCCATTTCTTTTTTTGCATCAATAATCTAATATACTATAGGAGTAGCCGTGTGTGTGTGTGTGTGTGTGTACTGTGTGTGCATCTAAGTATGATGGTAGTATCAGTATCTTTATTATTATCATTATGATCATTATCAATATTATTATTATTATTATTATTATAATTATTATTATCATTATTGTTATCAATATTATTGTTAGTATCACTATTATTGTTATGATTATTTTATCTGAGTTATTATTATTATTATTATAACTTATTATTATCATTAATACCATTGACATTATTGTTATTATTATTATTATTATTATTATTATTATTGTTGTTTTTATTATTATAATAATTTCATCATTTATTTTTAATTATTATTATTGTTATTATTTCAAAGGCGTAGAGCCGTAGACGGAGACACGTGAAACGCGAGTTCCTTCAAAATAGATGGTAAAGGTACGAGGGGTCAGTCTTATCTGAGGTGTGAACACACACACACACACATACACAGTCACACACACACACACACACATATATATATACACACACACGGGTACTCCGTGGTGTAAGGGAAGCACGCTCGGTTCACAACCCGGGTTCGATCCCCGGGCAGAGCGGAAACAGATGGGTTGTTTCCTTAAAACCCGAGCCCCTGTCCACCCAGCAGTGAATGGGTACCGGGTGTTAGCTGGGGGTTTGTGACCTGCTCTCCTAGGTGATGGGCTGATGGGCAGATTTTCAGTGATTGGTACCATGTGGAGGTACTAAACAAAAATGGTATATTATGAAAGCTTATTATGTCTACTTTCCATAACTGTTTGCTGGACACCTGTATCTTGTAGCTTTATATGTGTAATTTGCTTTCAAAGATGACTACCCCGCAGTGAAAATGCATCATTTTTGGCCTTTTTTAAAAATCACTTACAGAACAGCAATACAGTAAAACCCTTATAACTCGGCACTGTATAACTCGGAATTTGATATAACTCGGCATGGCAGACTAATGTTTTTTTTTTTTTTTTTTTTTTTTTTTTTTTTTTTTTACACCCACACACACACACACACACACACACACACACACACCCACACCCACCCACACCCACACCCACACCCACACACCCACCCACCCACACACACACACACACACACACACACACACACACACACCTATGCCCATAGCACATGTAGGCAGTGAGCTCCAGGGGTGGAATGATAGGCCCTGGAGGCTCACTCGAGGGCTGTGATGGTTGGCCCTCGCCCGTGGTGGCGCAGGCAGGATTGTTATAGTGACGCCTGTGATTAGAGGCTCATGCCGCCCCGTGTCCTCCCATGCACTCACAGTCGAAGGTAGAGTTAATGGACAGGGCATGTGGGTGTTCTTAGGCCACTCGACGGTGCAAAAAGATTTCAAGTGGATTTATGGGTCTCACTCGGGATCGAACTCGGGTCTTCGAGAACGCCACTCGGTGACGCTAACCACTCTGCTACCGCCTCACCTAAACTGCATCTCATGGTTTTCACTCGGCATATCATGCCCTCACAACCTCTTCTGTGAACATGTAAACAGAAAGTTGGCAAAAAATAATGTATCTCGGCATATTGATGTTATAACTGCATCTCTTCGCTTACACTCTGCATATCGTCAGTCGCATAAAGTCGTATTTTTGTCCTTTTGATCTTTTCCTGCAAGCTCAGGCTCTTCAATTTCATTCCCTTCCTGCTGGAGACACCCTTGCGTGATGGAGCTGACATCTTGAAATACAGTACTGTATGATGTAATCCCAAAACACGTAAAATAGGTGGCAAAGTAAAGCAAAGGTCGGGAACCAGCGTGTAGGCTGTCAGCTGCTGAGCCGTGTTTATGTCGTCAAAGCACCGTCTTGGACACGAATTCCGTTTTTTGTCGAAATTGAAAAAGGATTGGTTTCTGCTTCAAAAACACAACAAGCTTGGTAGGAGCCGAAATAATAATCAATGCAAAACATTGCAAACAATATCACAGAGTAGTATAACACACATTTCAGCAAGTGTTATTGGATTGGGTTTCGTAATCCAAGACGGTGCTTGGACGACAAAAACACGGCTCAGCCTACGCACTGGTTCCCGATCTTCATTTAATTTGCCACCTATTTTACGTGTTTTGGGATTACATCATACAGTACTGTATATCAAGATGTCAGCTCCATCACGCAAGGGTGTCTCCAGCAGGAAGGGAATGAAATTGAAGAGCCTGAGCCTGCAGGAAAAGGTGAAAGTGCTGGCAAGGATGGATGCAGGTGCGTCCATGTGTGCTATTTGTGCTGAGTTTGATATCAAATCCAGCACATTCTACCCGTTCATTGGTAAGTGTAGTTTTTATGCTTTTACAGTACTGTATTTCCTTTTTTTTTTTTTTATTTATTATATAACCCATATCAGAGGAGGACATTGAATAACTCGGCACATTGAATAACTCGGCAAGGGCCAGAGCCCCTATCGTGCCGAGTTATAAGGGTTTTACTGTACCTCCATATATGATATTAATTATTATACAGAAAGCAGAGGAATATATATTTATATCATTGTTGTCAGCCACATAATATCTACAATATAATGTATGTTATGCCAAGTTGAATATTTGTCCTATTGATACAATAGGTCAGTGATTCCTATGCTACTGTGCAGTATTTTCTCTGCAGTATTTATTGTGGGTAAATAGCCCACCTTATCAACCTTTATGTTTGTATTGTTATTGGTTAGTATGTTGAAACCAGTCCATGAACATGTGCTTTGTGGGATCACTTTGCCGCACCAGCGACCATGCAAGGTTTTTGTTCTTGGCTAGCGTAGCTTCTGTCTGTGTATCTGCAGGATGAAGTGGGGCTATTGGAGGTGGACATTTCCTCTCACTGCAATCATAGTGAGACAGTACAGGTTCTATTGTAGGGAGTGATCTTTTCTTGTCTTTCTGCACAGCTGTACGATGAGGTGGTGGAAGGGCAATAGAAACCTGTGGCTGAATGATTATTCCATTCACACGATGAGATGTCCCAGCACCACTTAGAGTTTCCTCTTGTCTGTCTATATTGTCATATGCCAGTACTGTTGGAACACCAACATGTGTTTGTGTTGGTAACAAAACACCAAGACCAGCTTGTTGTTCCAATTTCTGTAGACACAGTGCTGTATCTATTTCTTCAAGCTTTGAATATGATATGCCATGACCCAAACGATTTAAGATTTTTATAAGCTCTACATTTCCAGTGAGGGTTTTCACAGCCCATGCCAACAAAATCTGCTTTGAACTTTTCATTTGACCCAATGTCACTCCATATATGAGATCTTGACAAAGTGACTAGACCACTTTTTTTACACGAGCTGCTGGAGTAGTTTCAAAGTCTCTAGTTCCAGTGAGAAGAGTAGTCATGAACAACTTTAAGGGCTTTGGTATGTTTACATATTGTTCATTGAGCTCATCAGGATGTGGCGGCCATGGCTGCTCATACTGTTCAGTTTTTATGAGTTTTCGCAGATGTATTGCCGTTTTTGACAATGAATGTTCCATGCTCTGCTCATCAGATGAATACAGCTCAAGTTTTTCCTTCACTGCCATGTAATCTCTGGCTAGTTGCTCAAAGGTCAGATTGTCAGGGCTGATCAGCAGTCTGTTGTTGTTACCATGAAAGATGTTGAGACATGGTCCAAATTCTGCTTCAAGTTTGCGTCGTACGTGTTTCTTGGTATGCATCTTGATGTTTGTCACTCCTTCAGCATTCATATATGATACCAACTTTTCTGTTAAGTCAGTCATCTGTGATATATGGGGCTTCGCAATTAACTCCTGTCTGATATGATCAAAAAGTTGCTGGTAAGCATATGATTCAGAGGCTGTATATGCTTCATCTTCCTCGTTGTCTTTGTTCCCAGCCATTTGTTGAGGTCTTTGTTGTGTGTATTCAAGATAGCAAGATTTATGGTAGTGTGCTTCAGCAGCCACTATCTCACGTGATGTCATGGCCAGGATATGTTGATCAATACTTCTCTGACCTTCAGACCGTTCTTGAGTCAAGTATCTGCAGGCAGCTTCTCGTATAGTCTTGTCTGCTCGTAACTCAACTGATTGAGTCAATTTTTCACGACTAAGGCTCCTTTTTGCATATTTTGAGTCCTTGTCACAAAATATACATTTTGCAGGATATGTGCGTGACTTGCTACTTCCAGCCTCTCGCTGAGTTCGTTTCTATTCAGTGTTCAATTGCTCAGGAAGGTGAGTTTTAGTTTCTAGTTTGCTCAAAGATTTCCTGTGTGTGAATCCATTTCGACATGATGTTTCATAATATATGTCTGGCATCTCCTCAGATTGTGTATCAAGTTCAAGTATTGGACCATATCTTCTAATTTTAGCTGCATTAACAAGTGTCTTCCATGACTCAAGGTCCTTTGGTCTGGTTAAGTTATTGAGTGGTACCTGTTTGTTACACAGTATGCAGAGGGCAGTCTCCATTTTTTTATGTTTTTCCGATGGTCCCAAGAGTGGATCGTAATCCTCATCAGAAGCCATATTTCTTAATCAGATCTCTGAAATTAGAGAAAAATAATATTATATTCTCTGATTGAAAGTATTTACTTACCTCATCACAATAACTTGTTCACATGTATCAGTTAAATGATTTACATAATCAATTTCGCACTTTTTATGGTACAATGAACATATAAACTTAAAATCACTGTACAGGACAAAAGCTACCCCATTGGAATGTCCAGCAAGCATTTTTGGTAATGGTTCACCATTCTGGGCAGAGATGCTCGAAAGAGTTACGGGCCCGTAAGTACTCCCCTAAGGGACTTTTACCTCGTAGCGCCTCTAAGGGAGATGCTCAAACCATTTTTTCACTTGCTACGGGACCGCGAGGCTAAGGGTGGTCGGGAGCACCCTTAACTCCCTAAGGGAGTGAAATTTGAAGTGGCTAGACGTCAACAAACAATACATTACAAGTTGTATCACTATACTTTATGTTTATTGTGTATTATAGTCATTTCATGCTTGCCTGTTTGAAATGTGATGTGTTTATTGCTTCATTGACTCCATATATATCATATTTAACATACAATACCTATAGTACTTGTAATAAATTCATATCAGGGCAAACCTATATATTAAATATATATATCGGTCGACTTCTTGAATCAAAACGTACAGTTCATCATACACGTTTGGCAGCTATAATGATGCGGTGGTGGTGGTGGTATCAAATTTCTGACGTACTAGTACACACGCACGTATACACACAAGCAAGGATATTATAAAGTTATACTATCCTTGCACACAAGTGTCACGTGTGTCACAGTGAGGTGTTAGCCCCCCCCCGTGTCTTGTCTGACCTAAAGAGCGAACGCGCAGTTCTTGTCCACTATAACAGAGTACCGCCAGGGCCACGGATACGGCATACGTACGGCGCTGGCCAGCAGTGGTCTATAGATACTATTTTCGGGCACGCGAGACTCGAACCTATGATCAGCGCATCAAGGTATACCCTGGGTACGTCTCTGTAGTAATCAGTGGGAGAATATTACGCTGAAAGGCTAATGTGGCAGCTGTATTATCGTAACATTCTGGCGATAGTGAGCTAAAATCGGCCCTATTTCGGAAAAAAGCCTATCTTAGCTCAACACCGGCAAACATAGTGTTTAGGTTAAGTTATGTTTAGGTCTGGTTTAGGTTAGGTAAGGTTTATGATAGGTTTGTGTTAAGTGTTGTAGAGTTATTTAGGTTAAATAAGCGTCCGCGGGACGATTTCTCGAAAGAGGCCGATTTTAGCATAACAGCGGCATTTGAAGTCTCTTTAAATTTATTTATCGGCCTCCCTGACAGCTGAGAGCATGATGATTGGCTAGATAAGGCCGCGTCATGAAGGGCGCTGCTCTGTGATTGGTTAGCAGAATTTTCCCACACATATCCCTAGAATATCCCTATATTCCCCACCCAGAGGCCACCGATAACCGTACGGGAGTGACGGCTCGGTACGAGCATCTCCCTCAGCCCACCCTCGTAAGGTTATTGTAGCCATACACTCGTAAGTTGTCCCTTACGAGGGATTTTCGAGCATCCCTGCCCTGGATGATAGATTAAAGGGATTTTTAGTGCCTCTAGATGGTACCAACCGACCAGGTTGGCCCATGGACTATCCGGGGTGGTGGCTTCCCCCAACACAAAGCACTAGGGATGAATGATAAAAATGTTGATATGGAGACGGGGCCACACGAGCGTTGCTCTGGCCCTGTAAAAATACAACTAGATGAAGATCAATACACACAGTCAGTCACACACACACATATCTTTGAAATAATTATATTAATAATATAATAATAATAATAATTTGGATCATAATAATAATGACAATAATGAAAATGATGATGCTATTATTAACCGTAATAATAGTAGACTAAGACTAATAATAATAATAATAATAATAACAATAATGAAAATTTTATCTAGGCTAGATTTGTATAGTGACGCCTGTGTGATAGGTAATGCTCCGTTTTCTGTGATGGTCTTACGGGGGGACTCTTCCCTCAGGGGTAGAGGGAGGGAGGGAGGTTGTCAGAGCGGCATTGTCAGCTGAGCTGTTATCGGCCAATGATAACACGCGCCTCAGATTCTGAGGCTCTGAGCCAATGAGCGTTACGCTACCATACGTGTCTCGGCAGTCCGGTCTGTTGCGAGAAAGAAACACAATACCGAAATCCAATACCGACCAAATAATATACCGATACCGGTATACCGATGCACCACCAATACCGAAAACAAAAAATACCGGTATTTCGGTATACCGAAAACCGGTGCACATCCCTAGAACTTTGAACACACATATTTCAAGTTCAACAAGCAAGGTACGTCTCTTCCAGATCCAGTTATGGCTTTCATATTACTTGCTTCATGCCGATTGAGGGACAGTGAGCAACAATTAGTGATGTCTGCAATCACAGAGGTGTCATATGGCAACATGAAAAATACTTTGAACCGCATATTCGCTGGGGAAATCAGTGCGCAGTTTGAATCTGTACCAGCCGGGCCTGTCTGTGGTGTAAAAAGTGAGCCAGTTTTATGGGAGAAGAGATGACGGGTCAGAGTGAAGGTGTGGTGAAGGAGGAAGAGGCATTATATGTCGAGGTTTTCAGCGTGGTAGATCAGGGTATGGAGGCGGTCGCAGGGGCAGACAATCAAGCAGGGCAAGAGGCTATCCCAGTTCATCCACAAGGAGGCAGAATCCACTAGGGCCGGATGGTAGGGTGACCCAAAGGGGCATGATATGTGACTCAACGATTCCATTGGGTCAGGTACTGTCCAGATGCTTATGAAAATAATGGAAGTTGTGGGAGTTCTGCTGCAGCAAGTGGCAGTCTTGAGGGAGATCCTGAGACAGCATATTTATCATTATTTTTAGGTTATGCTGGAGACGGAGATAGTGATGTTAAATTAAGTGGGCTTGTGAAAGATACCAAGGGCTGTGCAGTACTGGGAGGTCCCGAAGATACGAGCAGTTAGGTTCCACCTGGCATACTCGTAAAGCGAAATCTCGTTTTAACGAAACACATAACTAATGGTAAAATATAGGTTTGGTTCCAGGACCCCATCAATTTAAAAAAGAAAAGAAAAAAAAAAAGACATGTTTTTCAAGCTAAAATAAACTATAGCAAACACAAAAAAAACACAGCGTCTATATTGCCCACACTGTACTACCTATTCTGTAGAAAAAGCATTCTGAAAGAGAAAATGGCACACAAAATAACATAACTGCACATTAAATAAACATAAAACATGCATAACAAGCAAAAGACTTTGTAATGTAGGGAACGCCGCATGATACAAGAGAAGGTAGTGTAGCGGTCCCAAGGTTGGGGCCGCACACTTGCTAATTACCCCTAAAGGTCAGGCCGCGCCATATGCTTAATTACCCTTCAGGTCACGCCTTGCTAGGGGTGACCTGACTGGTCCCAAGGTTGGGGCAGCACACCTGCTAATTACCCCTAAATGTCAGGCCGCGCCATATGCTTAATTACCCTTCAGGTCACGGCTTGCTACGGGTGACCTCACTGGGGTCAACCAACCCAGCAAACATGGGCTATGCGGGCCTGTGTCGGCTTGTGCCGGGTACGTATCGGCAACGGCGGCAGGGCGACTGGTTTCGGCAAATCGGATGAAGCCGATGTCGGCCCCGCAGTGGGAACTATATATCGGGCCAATTATTGATAAATTCGTACAGGCCCAACACAGTCTTCCTTGACTCGGCCCAAGGATAATATATTAAGTGGATGTGACATGAATGGCCGGGCCGAAGGACTTAAATAGGGTTCAAAGCTCGGATTAATGATAATTGTTGATTATTAGGTGGCTGAATCGTAGCCAGCTGTTGGCCACTCGCGCCCGTTGTGACGGCGTTGTCTCGAAGCCAATATTCAAAATATTACCAGTGGAAGTGGCCGGGCGGCCGCGGCTCTACATTTACTGCTCTTACAGGCCTCTCAGGCTGAGGATCGACTTCATCTACTCCACAAAGACTTATAAAGGTACGTAGGAAAGGGTGGTGACAACTTAGAGATGATAAATGCTCAAATATATAGACAAGACTTATAAAAGCCTCAGAACTTGCCTTTACCTCCGATAAATACTAGAGTCCTTTCCCGCCCTTATTAGTTTTTTTTTTTCTCCAGACCTTAACAGATCATTTCAGATACCTCTAACACGTAAATATAAAGTAGGGAAAGATGCCACCTGCAACCCCCTGCCCCCAGTGGCGTCACCAGGAACAAAAATTTGGGGGGGCTTTAGCCCCGGGGTGGTGATGGGCTATCCAGCTGGGGGGTCGGGGGGTAATTTTGAAAATTAATCAGTTCCAGGGTAATTTTGAGGCCCAAAAAAGAGAAGAAAGTGGAATTAAGCTTTAATTACATGACACATAAATTAATAGTTATACCAGGCATCATACCATAGTAACTATATTTGATAATTTATATTTTTTATTTAATATCTCTATAATAGAATATACTTAGTAATTTCAAGGTTTGTTAGCAAACATATTTCAACATTTAAATGAAACATCAGACCAATTTTTCTATAAAAGTGTGAAAAATAAGGTTTTGCTCTGGCATGGAAAATTGGATAAATAATCCTGTTTATTGTTTTTGGGTAGCAGGCTACTAGCAGCAATTTAGGGGGGACTGAGTCCTTGACTTGGGGGGGCTAAGTCCCCCTTAGCCCCCCACGGTGACGCACTGCCTGCCCCCCCTAAATGACTCCATCCTCTGGATCCCCCAAAATAATTGTACTAACCTAACCTCACTATAACTTTACCAAACCTTTTACCAATAACCCCCTAGCGAGATTAAATTGCGGGGAACTAGAATTTACCAGCGGGTTGGGTTTATATTGAGGAAAGGTTAGAAAATTAATTTTTTTGATTCTCTAGGGGGTTATTATAAGGTTAGGCGGGGTTTAGTGAGGTAGGTGGGTTTTATTGGGGTTTAGGGGGTATAGGAGGGTAGAAATTAAATTTACCATAGTATATTTTTGGGGGGTTAAGGGGTCGTTTAGGGGGGGGGGAGGGGAAAGGGGGCAGCTCCCCTCATTTTTAAAATTTACGTGTTAGAGGTACACAAGTGATCGTGAAGGTCGGAGGAAAAACCCCCGAAATAAGGGGGGAAAGGATCTAGAATTGTACCGTTTCAGGGAGTTAAGTAAAAGGGCTTGTACGGGAAAAGATGTTTACGGGTGATTGGGTTCTACTGTAAGCAGTTTAAAGCATTCAAGGCACGGTTAAAACCGCCCCTAAAGTTATAGAACTAAAATTTTGCGCTTTTCTAACCCATAACCCGTCGGAAATGAGATTTTACACATGGGGGTCTGGAGGGGCGAAACCCCTCCCCCCCCCCCTAGCGACCCCAGCGGGGTTATAATAGGAAAAGTAACAAGCCCAGGCTGGGTTTTAGTTAACTAGCGGGGGGAGGGGTCTGAATGGGCGCAGCCCCCCAGTTATTCAGGAGAATTTGGCAGAGAGGATTTTGTCAAAAGTTTACGGTGTTGTAGAATGGGTGTCGATGTAGCCTTTGATACAGCAGTACGCCCCCTACTGGGCTAATTTTTAGAACATGACTGGTCATTAATTTTGATCATTTTTTGTTTCAAGTCTTTTTCCCCTTTCTATGTTTATAGAGTGTTTTTTCCCTCTTCTCCACACCTTGCTAAAAGCTTTTGCTTGTAAAGGGTGTTTGCAACCCCATATCCTGTTATAATCATCAAAAAAATATGTAAAATGGCAAACATAATAAAGGAAAAAGTTAAAGGAGAGAACGAGTGGAAAGAGCAAAAAAAATGGTCAAAAAAATAAAATGTTCTTAGGTAGGTTAGTTTAAGGGAAAGGTAAGTTGGGTTTAGTTTAAGGAAAAGGCCCCAGTTGGGTTAGTTTTAAGGGAAAGGGCTAATTGGTTTAGTTTGGGGTGATTAAGTTATTTAATAGTTCTTTGGGTTTATTTTTTGATACTTTACAAAGGGAGAGGTTTTTTTCTGTAAAAACGTCTAAAAAGTGTATTTTTAGAAAGCTGCACTATTTTTAAACTTATCTTCATTTAAAGAAGCAACACCTCCCGGTTCTACTGCAGTTTTGATACTACAAGGCAGTATTAAACTCCCTTTCAATTTGTAAATCTGACCATTAGCAGATTTCTAAAAATTGGTACTTTCAACCATTAATTAGATGTGGTTAAAAAAATTCTATTCCTATGTACTGGTGTGTTAAGAATATGGTCTTTTAAAAAAAATGGGGAAATCCCTATTGCAGTTATCCCCCCATAACTTGTTCAGGTTGGCTACGCAACCAATGTCCGGTTAGGTTAGTGGGATTTTTTTACCACTCTGTGCCTGATTAATTTAGGTAAAGATGCAACGGTAGGATTTGGTGATTTAAATTTTTATTTTATGCGACACCCGAAAGGCAGAAATGGTGTGGGAAAAAAAAAAGAAAAATGTGTAAATGACCAAATTTTAGGATACATAAGGATTACTAAAAAATTACTCTCAATTTAAGGATTTTACAATGCAACTAGTTAAGTAATCATAAAATAGTTTAGACAACTTTTTCACCTTTATGTTTTTGCACCAACATTTTTTGTATGGGGTTATTTTATAGGGTTTTTGAGTGGTCAGGGCGTACCCAGAAAATTGAAAAGGGGGGGCCAAATATATTTTAAAATTATATTATATATATATAAAATAAAAAAATATAAAAAATTTAAAATAAAAAAAAAAAAATAAAAAAAAAAAAAAAAAAAAAAAAAATTATATATAATATAAAAAAAATCAAAATATACAATAAATAAAAATATTAAACAAATTATAATAAAGTAAAATAAGAAAAAATAATTTATATATTTAAAATCAAGAAATAATAAAAAAAAAAAATAATATGAAAAAAATAATATAAAAAAAGTTAAAAATCCTTTATATAAAAAAAAAAATAAAAAAAAAAAAAAAAAAAAAAAAAATATATATAAATAGAAAAAAAAGAAAAAAAAAAATATGGGAAAAAAAAAAAAAATATAAGAATCAAAAAAAAACTTTTTTTTTTTTTTTTAAATAAAAGTAATTTTGTTTATCTATCTATTATCTATCTACTATCTATCTATCTTCTTTTCTATCTATCTATCTACTATCTATTATTATTATTATATTATTATTATTATAATTATTATCTATAAATTATAAACTATATTATTAAATATATTATATAATAATTAATATATATATAATATTATTTAAAAAAATTATAAAAATATATATATATATATATATTATTGGGGTGGCCCTTAGTATGATGAAAAATTTTAAATTTTTGAGAAACTTTAGGTTCCTAACCCGGTATATGTTCAGTTATAAAAAATACATGTGAGAAAATTTTTCAGCCGAATCGGTTCCAAAAAAGATTTTTCCACGCCTCCCCAAATTTTACCCTGGCCCTGGCTCCAGGTCCCCCTCATTTGAGGTTTTACCCCGCCAAAAGGGGGGGTTCGTGTTTGCCGGGTCCTCACTGGGGCCTGGGGTGGGCCAGGCCCGGGGAAAGGGCCCTTTCCCGGTGGTCCGCCACCATTTGAAGGAGGAACTAAAAGCTGTCCTACCTTTGTGAGGGACCGTTGAACTCTTGGATGAGCGAAAATCCTCTTTCCGCGTGGTATTCACCACAGCGGGTTTCCGGGGCGATCGAGAGGACCGCTGGAACCCCTCGTCTCTGCCACGAGTCCGGGGCAGACGGGAAGGCCTATCCCGGTAGCTTCCGGAAGAAGTGGAGAGGAGTCCACGACGAAATCTTCCCGGTGGAGACTCGGACCGACTTTTTTGGGAAACGGGACTCTTTTTTGGAGCCGTGTCCTTCCGTCAAAATTCCCTCGTCGTAAAGGGCCCGTAACCATGGCGTTTTTGGGCTGCAGGCATGTCGGATCGAAGAAGGACAGCCCAACCCGTTTTTCTGACACGTACCCCAGATGGGTTTACAGTTGACAGCGCGACGTCTCCGATCTCGGGTCGATTCTTTTTTAGGGCCGGGGCCTTGTGAGTTCGAGGTCGAGCGGGGGCTTGAACGAGAAAGAAGCCTCAACCAGGCCTTTTCGTAGACCCGGACGACGAAAGGAAAAACCGCTGGAGCCCCGCTCCCCTTTTTTGTCAAAGGGGAACTGGGCCCCCGGAACATCCCCAAACTTTAAGGGAAAAAGAGGACTTTGCACCACGGCTGGTGCATTGTCCCGGAGAAAAGGGAAACGAATTCCACGGGAGGGGCACCACCCAGGAAAATGATGAAAGTTTTACCCAAATTCCCCCGGAGTCATCGCGAAGGTCCTCACGCTTTGAAAGGGCTTGGAAAAGCCATGAAGAGCCCATCCTTGACGTCCTCTAGAACAGTCGCCCCCTTCCTCCCATGATTCCCGTGCCGAAGTCCTCTCGGTCGAGCTCTCCCAGAGGTTGGAAGCGTTGAAGAGCAGAGCGGGGGGATAGGAACACCCAAGAACACGGACGAACACGCATTTTACCACAGCTCCAGGATAGGGGAGACAGGGGAAAGCAGCAGGGTTTTCCCCCTTTTCTGTTTTGTGGGAAAAAGGCCCGTTTTTTGCGGGGGCCCGGGTTTGGGGCCGTGGTTGAAGGACACCGACTACCTGATCCCGGGCTTTTCCCAAGTCTCCCGGGCCAGGACCACCGCGCCGCCATGCTCTCTCCCGGCCACTGCCCCAAATTGGCGACGGCGAGCAGTTGGGCGCCTCCCAAACCCCAAAGATGATCGGGGACGGTCCACATGTTCTTTCGGGTCAGGTCCATCACGAGGGTTGCCATCCCCGTGGACCACCCGCGGAGTTTTCCTGACCGAAAATCCTTTTGGGTCTTTGAGGCCAGGCCGCACGATGTTTCAAGCGTTGGGCGGAGGTGAGCGGTTGATGTGAGCTTTCGATTCTGCCTAGGCAAGTGCGGCTTCAGCGAGTAGTCCGGAACGATCGGTCAGTTGGTTCACCAGCGTGGCCGCCAGTGCTGAGAGACCAGTTTTCGTGGCCCGTTTCGCCCGTTCGCAGGACCCCCCTCCAACTGCCCCCCGTATTATCTGAGACAACAGTGAAGGTTGGAGCTGGACGACGGCGAGGACTCGGCGCGCCCCAGATGAGGAAGGGCAGCCTCTTTTTGTTTTCGGGGGGAGAAAGCAGCCCTTTTTCCCAAACGAAGAGAGCCCGTCTCCGACAGAAAGGACGGAAACGACGCCGCCCCATCCTTTTCCCACGTCGGTCCGTGGGGGGAGGGGGAACTCTTTGTCTCTGGTGGTTCCCTGGTCAGCGCATTCCCGGTGCCAGCAAGAGGTTTTCGAGAAGTACCCCAAAATCCTTTTTTTCGAGATTTGAGTCCGATCCCATACGACCTTTTTGAGGAGCCGTATCCCCATGGAGCTTCTCAATCTTGGGGACAATGTTGTCTTTCGGATCATTTTGGGGACCGGCCAACCCAAAAACGAGCACCATGGGGGGGACGGCCAGGTGACACGCGGGGAGAGTCATCTTTTTTTAGCTGTAGACGGTGGAGAAGACCCGAGAACTCTCTTTTGGGAAGGGGGTTTGGAGCCCCTTACCTCCCTTTGGGGGGCCACAAGAAAATCTTTTCTCCAGTCGCCCTATCAAATGAAAAAGAAAGGAGAATTTTTCAGAAATTAAATTTTTGACAAGTAGAAAACGAATTCGGGAAAGGGAAAAAAATTTTGAAAATAGGAGGAGGAAAAGGAGTATGTTCCAAAAACACCATGACCCGTCGAAGAGAAAAGAGGGAAAAAATTCGGGTCATGGTGCAACATTTCCTACGGGCCCAATTCCATAAAAAAATTTAGGGTGATTTCCACTTTAATGGTAACAAATTCCCCGGGTTTGGAACAAAAACAATTTTCCCAAATTTTTTTTTTAAGGACCCCCTAATATATAAAAATTTTAAATATAATTATATATATTATATAAATATAAAAAATTATAAAAATTTTTTTAAAAAATTTTGAAAAAAAATTTTAATAATATATTGGTGCACTATATTATATTGGGGTATATTTTTTTTTTTGCAAAAGGGGGGGGGATGGCCGCATGGCCTCCATCCCGGTACGCATGATTGTTCTAATTTTATTGTAAGGTGTAAATTTAAGTGATTGAGGGTTTAAAAATCTTTTTTGGGGAAAATTATTGGCCGAAGAAAATATAAAAATCTGCAAAAAGTTATTTAAACTTATGAAGTGCAGGGGGCATGAAAATCTACTTAGTTTTTTTTTTCAGAGCAATTGTGACAAAGCCTTTTTGGGGTGGGGGAAGGCACCACAGGGGGCATGGACATGGGTATCTTTAATGAAAAGAAGAGGACACAGTGGGGGCGTACAGGCAGCCCCTGCACATTTGACAGATGGGGGGAATTTTTATTTTTCGATTGCTATGGGTGAACTAAAAAACCCTGGGTTTTATAAGTTCCATGGTTTAGGTAAAACCCGATAATTTTCGAGCATTCGGAATTTTTTCCTTAACCTAACCTAACCTAATTTTAGAGCTGATAGACTTTTAGGCTAAATTTTTCCTTTTTCTTTTTTGTTAACGTCGTTTTTTCCCATAATGTTTTTGAGGTTAGACGATCGATGAGACTATCCAATGTATCTCGGGTCAGCATGTAGATTTGCAAAAGCATCTAAATTTCATGACTGTCACATATAGTAAGTACATAGTTCATGAAGAGTGCGTGCAGAAGGATAAACAGCTAAATAAGAGCCATAAGAGTTTCCATGTTATAAACTTACGTTATGCGGTTAAAATTGTAAATAATATAATATATATATATAATATATAGGATATTTATGGTATATATAGATGACTACAGTTATATATGATCATATGCGCACACTATATATATATATATTATATAATATATATATATATATATATATATATAATATATATATATAATTATGGATATTTAATATTTATTCATTATGTATTGAATTTGGATTCTTTCTATGTTATTGTTCTGTCATTATTAGAAATTTACCACATTATATGGATTTTTTCCACTTTTTTTTTGTGTTTTGTTTTACAAAACAAGTACAGTGATATATTTATGAAAATATATTTATATACACAATTCATGGTTTCATTTACAGTATTAATACTTGTAAGCACGCCTGATGGATGTAGTAGTGCACACATTGTTGAATGCATTGCCGACTGACCAGTGCCAGAGCTGCCTCACCACAGGGCAGACTGATATACGCAGCCGACGGATGATCGATTATGGCTGTTAATTGAGAGTCTAGTATAGTGATATTTGTATTTTTGTTGCACTGATAGGCCTATGGTCCCTAGCTCCAACTGTAAAGAGTTGAGAACCATTCAATCCTGGCACAGGTTATTCAATCACAAACTGTGTTCATTTAAAAGGGGGCGCAGGTGTGTAGCGCGACGACTAGCTTGCCTGCCGGATAGCTACCCCTGCCACGGATACGCTCACGCTGCAGTGACGTCTCACAGGAAACATTGTGGTACACGCTCCAGGACCAGAACATTATCATCAGATTCGCTTATTAACCAAATAAGTCGACAAAACTTAACACCAAAACCTATCTTAATACACAAACCAACCTAAATCAAATTAAACAAGCCTACACTTAACATTAAAATAGAGACCTAATCAAACTTAAGGAATATAATATACCTTGCTATTATCTATATAAAAAATAAAGGTTTAAATTGGGTAGTAGACGTTTGCTTAGGTTTTCATTAGGTTGGTAAATTTTGGATAGGTTTGACGTTAGTTTTGTAGACATTTAGTAAAAATAAGCGAATCTGACGATAATGTATACTGTCCAGAGGCGTGATCACATGTTGTTCTTGTGTGATGCATCTGTCGTGCCGAATAAAACAGTGCGCAGTGTGGCAGGGTAACTAGTCCGGCGTGTACACCAGGCATGAGGATACGGGTAAAGCGATTCAGGCTGCTATATGGCCCATACTGGTGGCATTAATTTCAAATGCTAAGTCGGCCTGCTTGTGGCACTATCAAATGCTACAGGCGGCATGTCTTGTGGCACTAGTTGGATGAGTAAATTGGCCTGCTTGGGCACGATCAGTTTCTGTGTAGGCCCGCTTATGGCACTATTTGGATGCAAATCAGCTGCTGGTGCACGATGCAGTTGCATGTGATGCCCGATTATGGCACGATATAGATGCTATGTAGGCCGTGTGCGCCTCAGTAGTGGCATAGTTTGGTTACGGTTTGCCGGAAACAGATCTGACACAGAAAAGGAAACGTAAAGTTACAAACCGAAACAGGCCCGGGGGTGCAAACATGATACGCACAAGTGTCGTCCGCAGCCAGGCGATAACTCATTACAGTTTGCAGATTCAATGCCAAATGCCGTTTGTGATTTCCCGGGCACTAATTTGATCCCCGGCCCGCATGAAATGTTTGCGGGGGAATCCCCCTTTTGTCCACCTGGGGGGGTTTTGGCGCGCTTTTGAACTTGATAATTTTACCCACCCCAGTTTAAATTCTTCATTGGTTTTTTTTCGTCTCTTTATTAAAAAAATAGACCCTAATTTACACATTTTCTTTCACGATTCTCGTATACGGACCTCCTGTACTGGCTCAGGGTTTCTACTACGGTGTGGGGAATTTGGCTGGCTTAATGGTTTTCTGAGTAGCCTTATGATTATAAAGGGGGATAGATTGTGGAAGAGAATCTCTTCACGTTTCCCTTTTGCTGTGGTGTCACTGTCCCCCCCTTAAACGGCCCACACTAAAAATACTATTGTATTGGAAATATGAGGCAAAAATTTGTGCGGATGGGGCTTGTAATTTTCCATTACTTTGAGCGGGCGTTCCGTGAAAAAAGGCAGAGAGGTAAAACTTTGCTAAAAAAGGGCAGGGATGCTCGAAAATCCCCTTCGTGGGCAACTTACGATGTAGGGACAATAACCTTACGAGGTTTGGCTGGGGGCCTACCCGGCCCGTCACCCGGGGGTACGGTTATCGTGGCCCTCTGGGGGGATTAGGGATTTTCTGGGGATATTTTTGGGGAAAATTCTGCTAACCAATCACAGAGCAGCCCCCTTTGACGCGGCCTTATCTACCCAAATCATCTGCTCTCAGCTGTCAGGGAGGCCGTAAAAAATTTAAAAAGAGACTTAAAATCCCGTGTTATGCAAAAATGGGCCTCTTTCGAGAATCGTCCCCGGACCTTTTTTAACCTAATAATCTACAACCTTAAAACCAACCTATCAAAAACCCTTTCCCTACCAAAACCCAACCAAAAACATTTTACCTAAACACTATGTTTTCCCGGGTGTTGAGCAAAGATAGGCTTTTTTTCCGAAAGGGCCGATTTTCTCACTATCGCCAGAATGTTCATAATACGTTTGCCCTTGCCTTTCAGGTAATATTCTCCCACTGATTACTACAGAGACGTACCCGGGGTATACCTTGGGTGCCTGATCATATTTGGGTCCGGTGCCCGAAATAGTTTTCTATAGACCCCTCGGGCCCCCGTAGTAGCCCTATCCGTGGCCCGGCGGTACTCTGTTTTTGTTTACAAAACTCGCGTTCGCTCTTTTAGGGGGACAAGACACGGGGGGGGCTAACACCTCACTGGGGACACACCTGACACTTGTGTGGCAAAGGTATATAACTTTATAATATCCTTGCTTGTGTGTATTTCCCTGGTGTTACTAGTCGTCAGAAATTTGATCCCCCCCACCCCCCGCATCATTTTAGTGCCCAAAAAGGTATGTAACTTACGTTTTTATTCAAAGTCACCGATATATATATTTTAAAATATAGGTTTTTCCCTGAATTTAATTTTTTACAAGTACTATGGTATTGTATGTTAAAAATTAAAATATATGGGGTCAAAGAAGCATAAAAACATCACTTTTTAAAAAGGCAACTAAATGACTATAAAACACATAAAAATAAAGTTAGTGATACAAATTTTAAAAGTATTGTTTGTTGCGTCTAGCCACTTCAAATTTCACTCCCTTTTTGGGAGTTAAGGGTGCTCCCCACCACCCCTTTGCCTCCGGTCCCGTAGCAAGTGAAAAAAAGGTTTTTAGCATCTCCCCTTTGAGGCGCTACGGGGTAAAGTCCCTTAGGGGGTACTTTCGGGGGCCCCTAACTCTTTCGAGCATCTCTCCCCAGGGCAAGATTCGTGGAAGGGTGTTGATCTACAAAAGTCAGCTCGGGCATTATCTATTGCCGATATCAGCGTGACAAGGCTGGAGTTAGGGGGGAATGTTTCTTTGGCTGCTGGAAGGGGGGGGATGTGAAGAAGACGCTTTTAAAAATTCACGGCATTTGGGCATGGACACCCCACATCAGCAAGCTTACAAAATCATCATAAGCAGGGATTGAAATTCAGAACTGGAACGTGCTGTCCAAAGGTAAACCGAGGAGTGTGAGGTTTTTATTTAAAAATTTTGGAAGGCTAAGCCATTCCCATAGTTAGCATCCACTGATCTATATAACATTGGCTCGCGGGAGTGGCGTGGGCTAGAGCTGTGGCCGAGAAACTGAAGTCACCAGCCGCCATCTTGTCATAACCACAACAATACTGGGGCGCCCCGGCCAGGCAGTGGGCTGGGTGTTGGCTGCTGGCATGTGAATAGCCTATATTACCACCCCTACTAACTACGTGCTCTGTGTGCGCGATCCATACTAACTACTACTACTATTACTACCATACTACTACTAGTACCACCCTACAACTACGTGTTAACACCTACTATGAACTTCCAAACCTAGTTGCAGACGTCGATACCTGCCAAGGTCATTTATTTTACGGTGATACACAGACCAATACGGTGTGGTTGCGAGGGGCGTCGGTAAACGGGTCCAGTGACCGGTGTCTTGCGAGGCCGTACAGGTGTGTAGTGTGACAGGTGGTGTTGTTGCGTAGGCCCGTACAGGGTGTAGTGACAGGTTCTTACGAGCCCGTACAGGTGTGGTATGTACTAGGTGTCCCGTTTGCGAGGGGCCGTACATGGTGTATAGTGACAGGTGGGTGTTTGCGAGGCCATACAGGTGTGTAGTGAACAGGTGTGTTGCGAGGAGGACCGTACAGGTGTGTAGTACAGGTGTCCTTGCGAGGCCGTACAGGTGTGTATGACAGGTGTGTGCCGTGAGGGGTGTCCGTTACAGGTGTGTAGTGACGTGTGGTGTATGTGGTAAGAGCGAGAGGCTAAGAGTGTGGCATTTGTTAGCACCCGAGTGTGTGTGTGTCGACCTAATGAGCGAACGCTCAGTTCTCGTCCACGTGTAAACGGCGCAGCCCCGTACCGCCGCGGCCACGGTACGTCGGCTAGCACACAGTGGTCCTCTCTCTCTGAAGCTACTCTCGGGATTACAGGAGTTTAAATTAATCAAAACCCTTTGGCCTAATCAAAAACCTTTCTTAATTAGGTATATTGATGCTGTTCGAAAGTAGTTAAGGTTTCGTACACTGATTATGTGTGTATTTTCGTACATACCTGGGTGTCGTTTCGTACTCTAGTAGTCAAGTTCCAACTCTTGCAGCTGAGTGTACGAAACGACTATGGTCTCACTTCATATAGACTACGAAACAACATTTTGTAATTATTGGTGACCTTGGTTTTTGCGGGGGTCCGTGTTTAAGAGGACATCAAACTACTTTTTCTTTGGCCTACAACTAGGTGCTTGTTGCAATGGAGATAGTTATTTTGCGCAACCCCCCCCCCCGCGTCGCGCCAAAAAAAACAAATAATATTAATGAAACCTAACCTTTACCTTATAAGGTTTTTAATAAACCTAACTAGCTACCTGTAAAGGTTTTAATGAAACCTAAACCCTGCTTTATAGGTTTTAATGTAAACCTAACCTAACTTACAGGTATTTTAATTAACCCTAACCTAACCTTATAGGTTTGTAATGAAACCTATCCCTAACCTTAATAGGTTTTAATGAACTAACGCGTAGCTAGCCTTAAAGGTTTTAATGAAAACCTAACCTAGCTTTATAGGTTTTAAGGAAACCTAAACCTAACCTTAAAGGTTTTAATGAAACCTAACCTAACCTTATATAGGTTTTTTGTTAATCAAACCTACCTAGCTTTAACCAAAGGTATACTTTTTTTCCTTTTTTTTTTTCTTCCGCAAAATAAAGCTTCTCCATTTAGAACTAAGCACCGCTGTTATTGTTGAGCTGGGTGAAAGCGCTAATGATCATTTGTGATCCCTAACCGCACTCAGGTCCTGCTTCCGTTCCCCATACTTGGTTACCAAGTATAAAAATAACATACTTATTCTATATCTACTTATATAAAAAAAAGTGTCTCCCGTACTCCACCTTTTATTTTTTTTTAACTAGACTTGGAATGACTGGATGGGTAGATGGATTAAGAGTGATGGGCTGGGTGGGGAGTGGGTGTGGGTGTGCGGTGTGTGTGTGGTTTGGGGTGGTGGGTGTGTGTTGGGTGTGTGGTGGGTGTGTGTGGGTGGGTGTGTGGTGTGGTTGTGGTTGGGTGTGTGGTTGTGGGTGACGTGTGTGTGTGTGGTGTACTCCACAGAGGTGGAAAGGAATTTGCCACTTCCAGGTCCTGGTCTGTTTGTACATGAATACTATAGCCGCACAGCTTGGCATGACGAGTCCGATCACACAATACCAGTGCCAGACAGAAGCACAGTTGGCATGACGAGGCGATAACACAGCCAGACAGCAACGCGAGCCGCAGAACACAAGGCTTTGTTTTGTGGTTACGTGGCAAGATGGCGGAACAAGCTTGGAACCATTGCTGAGCCAGGCTCCGTGCGAATCCATGTTATATAGATCAGTGGTTAGCATGCCTATGGCATCTAAATTGAATGAGGTCATTGCTATGGACCTAAAGGCCTGGGGCAATAAATATTTTCTGGTTGTTGTTGATTTGGCAACTAGATACTGTACGGCAACAGTAATTGGTGATAAACGTGCGTCCACCATTATCAAGGCTGTGTTTCAGAGCTGGATTGTTACATTCGGTGCGCCTGGAAAGATCCTAACGGACAATGGCTGTGAGTTCAACAATGAAGATATGAGGTCATTTGGAGAGGCATTCAACATTAAGATTATGACAACCTCAGCGGAGAGTCCCTGGAGCAATGATGTGTGCGAACGTTTAAATGCAGTGATCGGTGATATCGTAAGGAAAATTATGGCAGACAGCAAGTGTGACTTGGGTGTGGCTTTGGCCTGGGCAGTATCAGCGAGAAATGCCCTAACCAACTTTACGGGTTTTTCCCCTAATCAGCTAGTTTTTGGTCACAACCCTGGATTGCCTACTGTGTTTACGAATGACCCTCCAGCATTGGAATCTGCTTCGGCATCAGACATTGTGAGAAACAATTTAAATGCTCTTCACTTGGCAAGACAAGAGTTTGTTAAGATTGAATCAGGTGAACGCTTGGCGAGGGCTTTGCGACACAACATACGTTCAAGCAACCTTAATGATGTGCAGAATGGAGATGAGGTGTTCTACAAGAGAAACAACAGTAGTGAGTGGCACTCAAATTGGATAGCCACACATACCTGGCCAGACATAGCCTTTGATGTGTGCGAATTGAGTGTGGCATGTAGTCGGGCGATCGTGGCTGATCTTCTGCGGCTTAACAAGGTGATAGGAAGAGTGAAGACAGATATTGTGAAGTTATATATGCTAAAGATGGAGGAACTGGAAGATTGCTAGTTGGAGTGCTTTTCAGCAGTGGCGGGGCGCGGTACCAAATTTTTGGGGGGGTGTTACGCGGTACTGCGGTACCTCAGCATGCCCAGTGCGTTACGGCGGTACTGTGGTATTTTTTCAGGGCCCCCTGGTGCGTTCCGCGGTACTGCGGTACTGCTGGTAGCGTTTATCTGGTTTCTAAAATTGTAATTGTAATTGGCAAGGATGGAAAGCAGATTTTGGTGAGACATGGGGGTGTCTATGGGAGAGTTCACGAGTGTCGGTTGGTGCGTGCTCCAGGTAGGGACTCGACAGCTGGAGGAGATATTGACAATATTCAGACTGTGCAGAAAGAGGACAAGAAAACAGGACCATCATCGAAGGAGTATCCACCTGATGAGGAGTCGGAGAGTGGGGTGAGAGTGAGCCTGAAGTCGGTGATGATTCAAGCGAGTCAAGCGAACCAGGCCTTGAGTCAGCTCCAAATCAGCCTACAAGACTCACCTCTGGTCAACGAATACAGGGTGTACGAACTGAGAGCGGTGAATTGGTGTCTGGGCGTGTGGTGGGTAGAGCTGGTAAGGCCACCGGAAAATATAAGGACTGTTATAATTTTAGGTAGGACTTGGATGGAAGCATCTCCTGGGCAGATCTGAACAGGGACTTTAGCACTTGGGAGGTGGTCGATGATACTACAGAGATAATGGTTCTTTTCAACTCAGAGGAGGTGCTGTGTGCCAAGGAGAAAGAGATTATAAACTGGCAAGAAAATGATGTATATGAGGAGGTGGAAGATGTTGAACAGGTGGCATTCTTGGTATGGTGGGTTGTGACAGAAAAAGTCAAAGGAGGACAGACAGTGGTGAAGGCACGTTTGGTTGCGAGGGGATTCAAAGAGGACAAAGGTGAAATTCGGAAAGATTCGCCTACATGTTCTAAGGAAGCGGTGCGTTTGGCACTAGCAATTGCTGCTTCCACCGGTTGGAACTGTCACTCCCTAGATGTGAAAGCTGCCTATTTGCAGGGTAACGAGATTGGGAGAGTTGTACATCTAAGACCTCCGCCGGAGTTTGCTGATGGACAACTATGGAAGCTGAAGAAGACTGTTTACGGTTTGTGTGATGCGGGCTAGACATTGGTACCTGCGAGTGAAAAATCAGTTACTAGATCTCGGAGCTATGGTGTCTGCACTGGATTCAGCGTTGTTCTCCTGGAGATGTAACGGCAAGGTTGAAGGTGTGGTGTGTATTTACGTGGATGATTTTCTTTGGACTGGGACTCCTGATTTCATGAAGAAGAAGCATGTGATAGACCCGTTAAGTCAAGTTTTCCTCATCGGTAGCACCGTCCAAGGCATTTAAGTATGTGGGTCTGAACATTGTCTCCTATGAGGATGGAAGTATAACATTGGACCAGCTTCAGTATGCATCGACCTTGACTCCAGTACCAGTCTGCAGACAACGGGCAACTGTAAAATCGAGCGAATTGTCAGAGTCAGAAAGGTCGGAATATAGGGCTCTAGTGGGCCAATTAAATTGGATAGCCACGCATACCCTGCCAGACATAGCCTTTGATGTGTGCGAGTTGAGTGTGGCATGTAGTCGGGCGATCGTGGCTGATCTTCTGCGGCTTAATAAGGTGATAGCAAGAGTGAAGACAGATATTGTGAAGTAATATATGCCAAAGATGGAGGAACTGGAAGATTGCTACTTGGAGTGCTTTTCAGCAGTGGCGGGCGCGGTACCAAAATTTTGGGGGTGCGTTATGCGGTATTGCAGTACCTCAGCATGCCCAGTGCGTTACGCGGTACTGTGGTACTTTTTCAGGGCCCCCTGGTGCGTTCCGCGGTACTGTGGTACTGCGGTAGCGTTATCTGGTTTCTAAAGCGGTACTGCAATACCAGAAAAAAATAGCTGTGCGATACCAAAAACACCTATATGTTAAAAAAAAGACAGTTGAAACACCAAAAATCACATTTCAATACAAAAAATGACAACTGACAAGTCACACTGTAAAAAAACAAGTCTTCTGTCTTCACTTAGTCCTGCTCCACCTCCTCAGCTCAGCTTATTTGAAAAAAGGGTTAATTTATTTTTTGAAAAGTCGTCTTTGTCGGTACCGCGGAAAGTACCGCGGGAAATTTGAATGTGGTAGCGGTACTGCGGTACTTTCAGCGATCCTTTGCGGTACTGCGTTATGTGGCACCGGTTTGGTAGTGCGGTAGTACCGCAGTACCGCAAGTGCCCAGCTCTGCTTTTCAGATGCCTCGTTTGCCAACTTAGCGGGCAATGGGTCACAAGTAGGTTTTGCTATATTCTTACGGGACAATGGTGGGAAGAGATGTCCCGTTTACTGGCAGTCAAAGAAGATCAAGAGAGTTGTTAAATCCACCCTGTCCGCTGAGGCCCTGGCGCTGTTGGAGTGTGCTGAGACAGCAGTGTATCTGGCTAAGCTTCTGCATGAAATCTCCAACTGTGGGATTCTTAAGATAAGGTGTTTCACAGATAACAAGAGCCTGGTAGATGCTCTTCACTCGTGTCGGTGTGTAGAAGATAGGAGACTGCGGATTGACATTGCTGTGTTATGTGATATGTTGGAGCGTGGAGAGGTTACCGAAGTGGCTTGGGTGGATAAGTCTGGACAACTAGCTGATTGCCTCACCAAGAAGGGGGCATCAACCGAGCGACTGCGAGCTGCAGTCGGTCGGAACTAGAATAGCTGTCCAGGGGGAAGAAGCTATGTATTGGGATACTTATTTCGAAGAAAGTGGAAGAAGCAGCTATGTATTTGGATACATATTCGTGGTCCTTCCCAAGAACTGGGAAGAAGAACCTATGTATTTGGATACATATTTTGTGGTCCTTCACAAGCACTGGGAAGAAGAGAAGAAGGACGGAAGTGTTGTCAACTAAGAAGAGAAGGACGAGAGTGTTGATGTGTGGAACAAGGGTGAACTCCTTTTGAATATGGAGCCCTATGACGTCATGACATGACATCCCTGTCTCATCCACTGTCGCCACTGTTAGTGCCGCGTTCTTGCTAAGCACCTTTTGCCATGCACGTTGGTCATGCATGGGTTGGAATAATCAGTCGGTTATCTTTCTTGGTTTTAATAAAGGATAACAAAGTACTTTCATTCACTTGTAGTATTCAGGGACTCTCACTTTCACTCTGTGTTCACTCGCGTGTAGAATGTTCAATGTCTCTCACTCTGTCTCTCGTGTTCACTCTGTCTCACGGATGTTTGAATCGTGAGGTGGCCTCGCACACTCAGTCACGTGTGTGTCTTTCGTGGACCAAAAGTTATCTGCCCAAAAAGTGAGAGTCTTTTCACAACTAACCTATGAACATGACATCACGTCACGTCACGTTTTGGAGCTACCAATAAGAGACAAGACATACACTGTCCTCCCTTTCTCTTCAGCCAATCATGAAAGGCAAGGAAAGGCTGAATTTACACTTTTCGTTATCTAAACCTAAATCTTTGTTTTGACAAGCAGGAAGAATTATCGGTTTTACAAGAATTCTGGCGTACATTTTCTCGCTCTCTCTCTCGCTAATAAATCAATCTAGCTAACTTATTTCTATCCTTATTCAGACTAAAACACCTATTACAGGGCTCGGCAGGCTACCGCTTGTCGTCCCGACAAGACTTCTGTTTTCACTAATTTGCGAGCAATGCATGATGAAATATTTCTATCTTAATTCATATTTCCTGACTGAATCTAAATGCAGTTATCATTCTATCATATTATACCATCTAAGTAATTAATTATGTTACGTTGCTTGATAAAACCTATGACAGGGTTCGGGTCATGAAGAACATGTTTGTGTGATGATGCAACTTGATGTGTAGTGGCTTCTTGTACATAAAGAACATTTCTAGGAATCCAATAAGTAATGATAATTAGTAGTACAATTAACAGGATGTACCAATTTGACTGTTAAGCTATTCTTTTCCACCAGTATTCTGTCCTTGATTTATGTCAGGGTGTCTCAATTGTAGATAATCTTTTCTATTTCCAAGGGGATTCACACAGATTGGTTAACAACAATCAAAATTTCTACCTTCCTAACTAAGGCTCTGGGCCTCACAGGGTCCCAGGCCGGTGTTAGGCATCCTAACAAAATTCATGTCAACAACCTCAGGTTTTCTGTAAAAGGAGTTACAATCTACACCTAGTTCCAATAACAATTAATTTACATATGCTTCAAATTCGTCTTGTAAGAGAATTTCTGTTACGTTACAAACTAACATAACTTGGTTGGAATCCTTTTCACTAAATTCCTTGCAATAGCTGTGCAATTTCTTTCTGTACTCATGTGTTTCATTTGTGTCATTTAACATGTCTACATTACTATTTGGTGTACTTATGTTTGTTTCTTCTATTGAATTTTCAGGTGACCTTTCTACGTCATTATGTGTTGTCTATCTGTGTCTCTCTAGTCATATTTGTTTTCTTAAGGTGATCTGCATGTTTGATTATTTCCTCTCCCGAGTCTAGAGATTGAATCTTGAACTTGTTTCCTCCTGCACTTGCAATTATTTTATAAGGACCTTTAAACTTGGGTGATAACTTATTACTGTGGGCAATAGGTACATGGAGTTTTGCCATTACTAAATCTCCATGTCGTAACTTTACATCGCGTGCCGTTTTATGTTGCTGTTTCTGCATTTCCTCTGAGTATTCTTTCATGTGGCTTCTTACTCTCTGGTGAATGACTTGAAATTTGTGTAATCTATTTGCCACGTAATCATCCTGATTATACACAGGCTTGGGTTCTGCATCTAAGAGTTCATATGGAAGAACTTTATCTTCCCCAAACAATATGTAATGTGACGTTTCTCCGGTGGCTGAGTTTATCTGGGAGTTCAGTGCACATTTGACATGTGGGATCCACGTATCCCATGCCATACTGTACGGATCAATTAGACTCCTCAAACAGGTTATTACTTTGCGATTCAGTCTTTCTACTACTCCATTACTCTGAGGTCTATAGGCTTGTACATTTATTTTCTTGATGTTAAATAATTTACATAGTCCTTCTAGTATCTGCTTGTTGAACTCTGTACCGTTGTCTGACACAATTACCTTTGGTGTCGTGAAATTGCAAATTATTTGCTCGAATATTATTGATGCGACCGTTTCAGCCTTTTTATTATTCATGGGCTGTATGATGCAATATCGGGAAAAATAGTCGATGGCGACTAGCAAGTATTTGTATCCATTTTCTGACAGTGGAAGCTCGAGTGTATCGATGTGAACTCTTTCCCATGGTTTCTGGGGTATAGGGTACGTTAGCATTGGTGCTGGGGAACGCGTGTTACCCTTCACTTCGGCGCAAATCGTGCAGTTATCTACGTGGAAATATATGTCTTTTCTCATGCCGGGCCAGAAGTACTTTAGTTGTGCTTGCTTGTAAGTCTTATCTTTTCCGGGGTGTCCGCTGTGGGCACTGTTATGGAGCATCTTTAATACTTCTGGGACTAGTGTCTGAGGGATTACTAATTGTTTCACTATACCTCGTGTTACGTCTGCATACTATTTCTGCGTTTCTGTATAATAATTCCTTGCATATTTCGAAATAGTTTATCTTGTATTTAGCGGGTAGTTGTGGTTCTTGACTACCTGTCGGGTCTGTTAGGTACGTTACTACTGTGCTCCACATGGCATCCTTTTCCAGTTCTGTGCTGACTAGGTCTGTATCTAGTGTGATTAATTCTTCAATACTACATATTGAGGTCATTACCTCTGTTTCTGGGCTAATGTTCCTCGAGAATGCGTCTGCGGCTACGTTTTTCTTTCCTGGTATGTATTCAAAACTGACTTCGTAATTCTGTAACGTCGTGAACCATCTGGCGAGTCTGCCTCTGAGGTTTTTGTGCTTGAACAGGTTCTGTATTGCCGTGTGATCAGTCCACACTCTTATCTTGTAACCTAGCAATGTGTCTCTAAATTTTTCTAGACAGTATATTACTGCTAAAGTCTCACATTCTGTGATGTTGTAATTCTTTTCTGCGGTTGTGCATAGTCTAGATGCATAAGCTATCGGTTGGAACGTTCCCTTTCTTTCCTGCATTAATATTCCTCCTAGCCCTATATCTGAGGCGTCGGTGCATAGGATAAATTCCTTCGTGTAATCTGGGAAGATTAGTACTGGTGAATTGGTTAGTTTTGATTTGAGCGTTTCAAATGCTTGCTCTTGAGCGTGTCCCCAAGTAAAAGTCTGATTATTTTTCAATAGTGTGTTTAGGGGTTGTGCTATATCGGCGTATCCCTTTATAAAGATTCTATAGTAACCTGTTAGACCAAGGAAACTTCTTCCTTTCTCAACTGTGGTTGGCACTGGGAAATTTCTTACGGCGTCGAGTTTGGACGGTACTGTTCTTAATCCATGTTTATCTATTTGGTGTCCTAGGTAAGTAACCTTGTCTTGTAGGAAAACATTTCTCTATTTTCACTTTCAATCCGGCTGATGCTAGCCTAGAGAAAACCAAGTCTAGTTTCTTAAAATGTTCCTCTGCCGTCTGCGATACTATTGAGTATGTCATCTAGGAATACACTTGCTGTGTTTCCTATAAGCCCTTGCAATACTGTGTTCATCAGTCTCATGTACGTTAATGGACTGTTGGATAATCCAAATGGCATGCGTTTAAATCTGTAGTGTCCAGTCGGTGTGGAAAAAGCTGTCATGTCTTTAGATTCATCTTGCATTTCTATCTGCCAGAAGGCTGACTTTATGTCTATTGTGCTGAATAGTTTATTTTCTGTTCCTAGACTGCGAAGAATGTCAGAGATTACTGGTAATGGTAGACAATCTGGGATAGTGCGTTTGTTTAACTCCCTGTAGTCGATGACTGGGCGTACTGAACCGTCTGACTTTGGTACTAGGATAAGAGGAAAGTTCCACTCACTATCACTAGGTTCAATCACATCTTGTGTGAGCATTTCACTGATCAATTGATTTACTGTGGCGAGCTTTGAATACGGCAATCTATATGCTGGTATATAAATCGGCTGTGTACCTGATTTTAATTTTATTTGATGTTTCAAAACGTCAGTCTTTCCCAAAGCGTCCCCTGGTAAGGCTATTGCGTGCTCGTGTTTCGTTAACAGTGATAAGAGTTAGTGCTCTAAATCAGGTGGGCTGGTAGGTTTAAGGTGGTTGAGGAGATCTCTCCCAACCTCTACATCTTTTTGGACTGAGCAGACGAATGGGTCAGTTGCATTATCTGAGTTCTGGGTTTCATTTACTATTTTAATTGGGTGTTTACAGACTTGGAATGATCCTATCTGGGTTCCAGGTTTCAAAGTGATGTTCTTATTCAGTGTACTCATTACTAAAACTTCTAATTTCCCATTCTCTGATTTATAAACAGCAGAATCAAGTTGTGTTCCTCTTACTCTAATGGATTCTGGCATTGTAAATACTTCTGTATCCTGCTTTAATCCTTTTAACTCCAGTGTTACCTTGTTAATTGACATGGCATGCAATAGCGTATCACATGTCCTGAAATAATTCTCATGGCTTCATCTGGGTCTGTCTGTAACTTGTTCCTTTGATACTGTCTCAGTGCATTTACTAACTTGTGTTACCTTTTCATGCCTGGTATTAGGCTTTTTGCTTGTCTTTGGTGTGACTTCACTACTCATCTGTTCCGGTGCAGTGTGTAGGAGTTCAGGGACCTTGAGAAGTAATTTTTCCTTTCTCTTGGACTTATCAGTAGCCTTTGATCGCTCTGCCACGCTATCGGGGGTTTTAATAGCATAATTAGTATTCGTATTTAGCACGCCTATACCGGGTTCTGGATTCAGAAATGGGATGAATTTGTATGAACAGTGAACACCACGGTCTGGTGGAGATACTGTGATCTCTTGCTCGCGCATTGTAGCAAATCCTATTAACAAATCTCCAGGGAAAAATGGTTTGTCTACCACCATCGCGGTTATAGTGAAATCAAAATAATCTCCTAATGTAGCAGTGACTTGAGTTTTTCTAACTGTACGTAATTTTTCGCCTGTCACGCCTTGCAGTGTGTATGGCACTGGCTCAATAAACTTAACACCTGGTCTTACTTTATTTAAGACGTCAAGACTTATTATGTTCACCATGGATCCTGTGTCTAGGAAAATCTGAGTGGGCGTGTGGTAAACTTTGCCTTCAATCAATGGGCCTTCAGTGTGCTTGTTTATCGGGATTATCAGTTTTGTTTCTCTTTCTACATTCTCTAAGTCTTCAGTTTGTCGGTTCTTTTGACTTATTTGAAGAGTAGTGTTCCCTTCCTTGTGTTTACCTACGAAGGGGGTCCTGTACGAAAATTTTGAGCTCGAAGACTGTTAGCTCGCCGTGCGTGACAATCTCTGGTTTTGTGTCCTATGTATTTGTGGTAGCTACACCAAGGTTCCTGGTAGCAATTTCTTTCGGTGTGTCCGGTATATTGACAATTACCGCAAGATGTTGAATTGTAACAATCCATCGCGACGTGGCCCGGTCGTCCACACTGATAACATTCAACTTGAGGAGGGCGTTGCCATGAGACGTTGCGAGGTCTGTTTTCTGTTGGGCCTCCACTATGTGATAAAGACCTACTGTAACGTGTTCCCGAGTTACTAGCCTGTGGCGGTGGAGTGTGGGTTGATCGTATCGGCATCACATACGAGTCGTGTCGAGGATTTGTCTCGGCATATCCTCTTAGCATGCAATCAATTCTCCTAAGGACTGTGTTTCCTTCAAATCCTTGTACAGCCTTTCGCTTGTAACGTCATCACAATCACTTAAAATTTTCGAGAACATGATTAATTTAGATACTAGTGTTACTGACATGTGGTCACCGTCCAGTGGCAGTGTCCACTCGGAGGCCCTGAGCAGTTTCTCCATATCCTTTCCCCACAGATCAAGCTTTGCAACATACTCTGTAACTAGTTGTGAGGCTGGACGTTTAAGTGCAAGCATTTTAACCATAGCCCGGAGGGGGTCTTGGTCACTTTTCTTCGAGAAGTGCCGTCTGAACACCTGAACATAAGCGTTGTAATCATCTAGCTCTTCTAATTGTCTGTAACAGATAACATGCCTTGCCCTGCCGTTTTCGGCGTCTACATGTTGTTTAAGCACTTCTATCTTCAATCTTTCTGAGGTAAGTTTCTTATTTGCAATCAGGGTGTCCACTCTAAGCAGGAATTGATTTATTTCAATCGTGTTCGCATCCCCAGAAAACTTAGGTACTCCGGCAGCAGAGGTAATAATCTCATGTCTAACAATCCTTCCTTGTTCTTCATCCCCCATGTTTATTTGTATTTGTCTTTAATGTAGCCTACGATATGATCTAGTGACTACTGGA
The DNA here is from genome assembly GCA_016584305.1 of Chionoecetes opilio. Taxonomy (NCBI): domain Eukaryota; kingdom Metazoa; phylum Arthropoda; class Malacostraca; order Decapoda; family Majidae; genus Chionoecetes; species Chionoecetes opilio. The sequence continues at coordinate 97,761 of JACEEZ010015176.1, forward strand.
CTCTTTCTTAGCTGTCTTTTTTGAACTCTTGAGGTCGGTGACATTTACAGAATATTAAGACTTCATACCTGGCTGGACTGATGACGAGGAGAGAGAGCAGAGGTAATATTTAAAACCTTGTGGTCTGGGATGGGTGTGGGTGGCGTCGGCGAGGGGACATACAGACACACAACACAACACCTTTCTTCGTATATCAGGATCTCCTGTTAATTAGAGAGGAATTAGTTCTACAATATCAATATATAGATAACACGTGACTTAAAAGGAAGGTATTATACTTCACAGGAGGGTATTGTGGTTGATTGAAGTTCTCGTGGAGCGGCGACGAAGGGTAGCGGGTGATGTCGAACTGCCTTTCAGAGTAACACTGGGTGTGTGTCACTGGTCAGGATGGTAGGAATTTTGGGGTCGGGCTGGCAGCGAAGGATGTCGTGACGGGACTTTTTGTTTGCTTGTGTTTTACTTCGGCTTGTGTTACTTCGTTTCTTCTGTCTTCTTTCCTGCTTCTGGTTTTCTTGCTTGTGCTTTTCTTGTGTCTTCTTTCTTCTTAGTGCGTGCCGGTTTCTTTCTAAGGCGTGAAAGGAGGCGAGTGAGGAATGCGAGTGTGTGAGTGTGTGTAGGTAGGTTGGCGCGGGGTGTCGTGTAGGCCTATAGCTGGCGGTGTAGGTAGGTATGAGCTGGCTGCGAGGGTTGGCACGGTGAGTCACGTACGGAGTGATGTGGTGACTGTCGTTGATTTTCTTCTATTTCTTCTTGTTGCTAGCTTTTCTTGGTTTTCTTATGTTTTCCAGTCTCTTTGGAGTTATTATACGTGGTTTCAGATCCTTTTCGCAACCATCCACTGTTACTGGCACCACTGTCGCCACTGTTAGTGCCGCGTTCTTGCTAAGCACTGTTTGCCATGCACGTTGGTCATGCATGGGTTGGAATAATCAGTCTGTTATCTTTCTTGGTTTTAATAAAGGATAACAAAGTACTTTCATTCACTTGCAGTATTCAGGGACTCTCACTTTCACTCTGTGTTCCTCGCGTGTAGAATGTTCAATGTCTCTCACTCTGTCTTACGGATGTTTGAATCGTGAGGTGGCCTCGCACACTCGGTCACGTGTGTGTCTTTCGTGGACCAAAAGTTATCTGCCCAAAAAGTGAGTCTTTTCACAACTAACCTATGAACATGACGTCACGTCACGTCACGTTTTGGAGCTACCAATAAGAGACAAGACATACACTGTCCTCCCTTTCTCTTCAGCCAATCATGAAAGGAAAGGAAAGGCTGAATTTACACTTTTCGTTATCTAAACCTTAATCTTTGTTTTGACAAGCAGGAAGAATTATCGGTTTTACAAGAATTCTGGTGTACATTTTCTCGCTCTCTCTCTCGCTAATAAATCAATCTAGCTAACTTATTTCTATCCTTATTCAGACTAAAACACCTATTACAATGGCGGACCAGCTGATCGACGAATGGTCAGCTGACGGCAGTTGATCCCCGGCGCCCGGTGAGTGAACACAACACTAGGGGTAGATTATACGGCTGGGATAAAATGTGAACCCTTACCACCGAGTGTCAAACAAGTGGATCAGCACTACTAACAATCGCTGTACACCACTTACTGTAACTCTAGCAGGTTACCACAAATATTTCCAACTAAAACTTGTGTTCGGTGAACTTACTTTACATATTTAACACAAATTAATATATAAATAATAAAATAATAATAACAAAAATTCAGTTTATATCAACACAAAACCATAGCTGTTTCCAACAGCTGATACACAGATTGTAAACACTGACCGGAATGCCACTGAACCCAAGCAGCCAGTCAGACAACTACAATATCCACTTCCAAGGTCGCTCTCGAACTGCCTGGCTGCTCGCTGACCGCCTCCCGACTGATACGGCAAGTATAGGCCTAACCCATAATCTTGAGGTCGACTTTTACGCCGCATTTACGGTAACTTTCCTAGGTTTCCCCAGGTTTCCCCAGGTACCCATTTATTGACCAACCTCGAAAGGAAAGATGAACGCTGAATGGGCTGGCCCCTGACTCCCTGGCCCAGATTTCAACCAGGGTCCGCAGATTCGTAGCTAGGCGTGCTATCCACTACACCACGGAGACGACAAATGCAAATACAGTGCCTGTGATTTATTTGTAATAGTTACTTACACAATGCCTGTGAATAACATTAATTTTAATGTTTTCAGGGTTCATTGCATTTAGTACCACAGATTTTAGTCATAGAAATATGCAGCCAATGAGTGTGATGTAATTTTATGATGAACAAATGCCTATAATATTTTTTTTTGAGGTACTCGTACAGTGCTTGATTTCTAAGATTTTTTTTTTTCTTTTTTTTCAGGCTCGGATGGTAGGCTCTGGAGGTTCACGTGAGGGCTCTGATGGTTGGTCCTCGCCCGTGGTGGCGCAGGCAGGGATTCTTATAGTGCCGCCCCCCTGTGTCCTCCAATCGAAGTTAGAGTTGATGGGCAGGGCATGTGGGTGTTCTTAGGCCACTCGACGGTGCAGAAGGTTTGGTTTTCTCGGGATCGAACTCGGGTCACCGAGAACGCAGTCGGAGACGCTAACCACTCCGCTACCGCCTCCCCACCTTTACTTTAACAACTGTAAAATAATTTTCTTTTGTGTTCATGCATGCAATAACACACATTTTCTTTTCTAGATTTATGCATAGTGATATTTATTTTGAAAATTAACATTATATACAAGCGTCTGATCTTTCTTAGTTTCTCATACAGTACTGTAATAGTTCTTGTCCCTGACACTATACTCAAATCACCATACCTACTTACTGAATTGTCGTGTACTCTGGCACCCACCCATCAGCATAATGGTCATGAATCATCATAGATTTTTTTTTTATTATATTCATTACCCAGCTCATTGGATATCCTAAAAAAATCCCCATGGCGAGTGTGTTGCTGGGAGGCGGGAGGGTGCCTGAGTGCGACAAATCAGTAACTCTGGTCTGGGTTATATGAGTAGTCTCAGGTTCCTATTATCCATAAGAGTTGTGGAAGAATGTGCTCAGGACTCAGTATTGTAATCAGGTATGCCTTGCAGTTTGCTGCAGTCAAATTACCTTTTCTGACAAGTACTTCTAAAGATTAGCTGTGATTATTATTGCAATTACTTGTTAAGAAGGAGAATCAATTTTTCTTTATTTTGTACTAGAAGTATATTTATATGTAAGGTATTACATCAATAAAAAGAAACAGTACATGTAGTCTTACATTTTCTCTAGTACTATGTAGTCTTAAATTTTCCCTAGTACTATGTAAAGTCGTACATTTTCCCTAACAACCAAATATTGACTCTTGTGAAATATCAAACTGGTACTGAAATTACAAACCGTTATGTAATGTAGTATATACACGTATATTTAATATCACTGAAGAAATATTACTAAAAAAGGCACATTATACACCAGAAAAAGAAAAAGAGAAACGATGTACGTGTGAGGCTACTGTTACTGTCCCACAACTCAACAACACTGATGATCATATAAATCACCATTAACAATGTGTCAAACAACACAGTTCACACACTTCTCCACAAACATAACATACTATAACACTAACTCATGAACACAATTATCCTCTAATACCTCTCTTTGCCTCTTTTCCCGATTGAGAGAAGTATAACACACACTGATCATGGCTCAGGCTGGTCTACATCTACTATCGGCCCCCTCACTCCTCTCACACACTTCCTTCTAATCGTCCATACCCTCTCAAATAACACTTTATACACACCAACTGATGCCATATTTACTGCAAGTCCAAGGAAGTATTTCATCAACCAACACTCACTGCAGCAGAACAGCTGCATTGCATTCCAATTGGCCATCCCTTCCTCATTCATGACCACATATATACATACAGCTCTTCTCTCACTATCATATATCCTGCAATACAGTACCAAGTGCTGACTGTCTATCCCCCCCTCATCTGCATCTTAACAACTGTCTTCATGTCCCTCACACTAACATACCATACACAGTGGTTTTGATCCTTAAAACAGCTCACTACCATCATAGAACCATTCATTCACAAGTTCGGCTTCCTTCATTCGTCCCTATCTACACTAACACATACATACACCAAATGGTGAACTGGCTATTGCCCCCATTCAAAATTCATCTAAAACATCTCGCCCATGACTTACAATTCCTTATCCTCCACATACTTATTTATTTCACTTTTCCACATACAGTACATGCATTCCACGGACTAGTTCATGGCCCCTTGAACACCTCAAGGTTGCCTAGTTTATCTGTCATTCAAACACTCATTTTACAAAATCTGCTTCTCTATCCATTCCATTCATACACCTTGCGTACCCACCTACTATTCATTCGTTCTAATCTCACTTTACGCCACCGCCATCCGTATCCTTCACTTGACTCATTCTCTCCATCTCATCCTTGCCTCATATTCTCCACTTCCCACATCTTCCTCTCCATTTCTTTTATTATCTTATCTATAAACTTCTAGCACAAGACACATTCCTTTTTTATTTGCGCTTCACTCATTCCAGCCTGCCTTAGGCATTCGGCAGCATTCCATTCATTGCACCCTTCACACTCCCCTGCAACTGCTTGACCACGTCTTACCTCTTCGGCGTCCCACAAGGTAAATAAACAAACTCAACATGAGTTTATATGGGTTGTATATTAAGAGAAACCTCAACCACACTATCTATCTATCTATATTACTATGAGCTTAAGGGTGCTCATCAGAAATCTTAGCATTACTAACAAATATGGTGGATGGATGATCGAACAATCGAAAGATTGTTCGAACATACATCTTAATGCGTTACGAATGTGGCAAGATTATCTTAGTGCTAAGATGATCTTTGTGACCGTTACAAACGTTCGAACATCCAGCCCATGGTAGGGCCTGTTGATCAGAGCAGATCATTATGGCAGAATATTTGCAAGTACAAATAAGAATGCTTATTGAAAATTTGTAAAGATCTTGGATGATTCAGTACTTTTGGTTGAATAATGATACCTAAATTTGCCAAAGGCAATGAGCAATCTCTGACAGACCTGGTCACATAATTATGGTATACAAAGGTGTGAAAACAGTCATATTTCCTAGTCACTTTCTTTTTTTGCGGTTTGCATCTGTTGCCATCTTTTACTGGTATTTTCTGAATTACTGATCTACTGGTCTTGTTAAATGCATTCCTCCCCACCACCTGTGGTCTTGTTGTAAAAGACTTGTCACCTTGTAATTGCATAAATTGATTAGTATCCTCACATTTCATTGCCTTCACTGATAAAGTTTGGAACACTACTTAATTCTGTTTTACAAACTTTGCATAAATATATACCTTGGATTTGAATTGATCATATACATTTTGGATATCTGTTTATATAAATATTAAAAAGCAATCCAGCACTATCTTCCCCATGTTTTTGCTTCAAGCACTTGGCCAGTTCTCTATTCATCGAAAGGTGATGATGGTCAAACTCAGCAACGACATGTAGTCTTAATACCTGAAAATAAAGGTAGGTAGAGGATAAGACAACAGAAAAGACATGAATATTGGACATGTGTAAGTGTGAGAAGAATCATTTCTGTAAAGTGTAAATATACTTTAAGAATATCTAAGAGGGAAGGTGGACAGTTAAAGAACTGGTGCATGCCAGGTGTATGAACATCAGCAAATGATGATTTTTCTACTGCAGCTGCCACCTTTAGAAAATCAAATGGAGAGATCAAAGGTTTTAGTGGAAAACAAAAACTTGTTTACATTAAACTGTTAAATATCAAACTTACTTGCTGGATCACAGAAGCTGTGTAGATAGGATGGTCAAGGCACAATGCAGTAGCTTCTTCTTATGAGACTAGAGAGCACAGCGTCCCACTACTGTCTGCAGGAATTTCACTGGGCAAAAAACACTGGCAGAGGCCTCTGCTTCTGATCATCTGGTAGCATGTGTTGGAGCCACCCAACACATGGGTATCACTGTAGAAATAATAACCAAAATTATAAGGTGATAGGGGTAAAGTGACCTGACCAACTTACCAAACAAATTCACTTATGCATTCCACACTGGGTAGGCTTATTCTACTTTGTAATTAATTTTGTAAGTGCTTCGCAAGACAATATATGAGAAAAATCGTTTTATAGCACAGACAATTTTGTACAAAAGCACTGTTATTCATGAGCAAACTCATATATTTTGTTATTTTACAGTAAATAAACACATATTACTGGTGACAACAAAATACAGCATAGAGCTGGTGAAACAAGTCAGCCAGAGCTGATAGGCAACTTTACCTGCAGAGCCACAGACCGATGCTGATTCCGGCAGCTAAGATTCTTGACACAAGGGGCATATTTTTGTAATGCCACTATTAGATTAAAATAATCAAGCCATGTCACCAGAGTGCACAATGATCCTAAGGGTAATGCTACATCTAACAAGAATAACTTAATAAAGCAAGGTGAAGCTACTATTCAATTCAGGGGTCAACAGATGAGAGCACACAGGTGACATGGTTGTGTAAACCAGTGCTTACTAATTGTATTTCAAATCAACTAAAATAAACATCAAGTGAAGGGAAATAATAAGATGAGGAATGAGAAAACACAAGATTTCAAAGTATATATGTTGGGTGAATCAAATTAATTAGACCAGGGGATTCTGACAATGCCTGAATCCAGACAGGAAAGGACCATTCATCCTAAAGGAGCCATGATCCCGTGCCTAGCTAGCACCATCTAGGTCGTCCCACATTAACAAGTTTACAGAGCCACATGCAGACGGCAGACACAAAGCAGAGGCTGGGTAGAAACAAGTTTGTTGTAAGCTAAGGTAGACCTGGAAGATTGACTTGAGTTGGTATTGTCAATGAATCCCGTGACATAAGCTCTCTTCCTTCAGATAATATATAGCAAACACCACTAAGGTTGCATGAGCTAGTCATTTCTAATAAAAACGTTGGGGATTAAGGTTTGCAATGATTGTTTTCAAGTTTCCCCACTAACACAACTTTCTGTCATGCAACCTTCTTTTTTTAAGGTACAAAAATTTACCCAGTGGGAGGCATTCCCTGCCATGAACATGCTACTTTATATTTAAACACCCATTTTTTTACTTTAAATTTATTTTGCTTAACCTATATGAAAACATTGAAAATGAGCCAATGGTCTCAATTGCACAAAAAGTCACTATGTAAAGTAAGAGATATTGATACAAGATCTCAAAGCCTTAAGTTAAAAATCAGTAACTTGATCTGAACAATGGAAATATATTTGCTTTGTCACACAACTAGAAATTTGGCAAGGTTTGTAAATTCTTATGTTAACTTTCTAAACTGAAAATCAAGGAAAATTACACTAGTTCAAAATACATTTTGAGTATAAGATAGATTTTAGCTACTTTGAAAGTAGCACAAGTGGCAGGGTGGGTTGAGTGGTCACGGCTCAAGAGTCTATTGACCAGGTATTACATCTGCTTGGTTGTCCCCATTGGTCTCCAAGATTACATTCTCTATTATTTCTGGGGCCGGAGGAGCCATTGGTACATCGGTGTTTAACTCTTTCTTATCCTCTACATCCTCCCCGTTCTCCTTTGCCTGGTCCATGGCCTGGGATTTTGCCCCCTCCCCCTCGGGGGCGTCCGAACTCTCCGCATTAGCTTCACTAGTGGCTGACGCCTCCCCTTTATTTTCCTCATCTTTAATGTTGCCTTGCATGGCTGCTTCCGCCAATATTTTATCCACATCCTGTAAATTGTGTGAAATATAATGTTAATATGGTGTGGGTCGGGCCGGGGCCTGGTCCACTACCGGAAGACCAAGAGGAGGGACCACTTACATCACAACCACAACAAAAATTTTGCTTTTAATCAAATGGAGAAAATAACATCAAAAGTTAGGACTATACAGCATAATGTTGGGAATAAAATTCAACTGTATAATCAATATATTTTGTGAAAGCAAAGCCTGTAAATTTAAGGCACTTTTGTCATCTTTTACTTCTACCTCAGAAAACTTATAGTTCAAATGTCTTGGAGCAATAAGCTCATGCATCATTAGTGCAGATAAATAGACTTGATAACCCCAGACCAGTTCCCACAGGTAAATTTGAAGGTGATGTTCTCAATTAGTTGAAATACATTGGATTTGACAAGTTTTTCAAAATTATGGGTTTAATGGAATGACATTATGTACTGTTGTAAAAGACATTTACAACGCAGGTTTAAATGGCGTGACAACATCACCTTGCATTAAAATGTTGCCTAGTTTCTTGACTCAGACCTTATGGTCCATGAGGAAGGATGGTCACCCATTTTTTTCTTAACCTAATCATCGATTAATACTGTGTACCAGCCAAGGAAAATTACTGATCCCTGTTTATCAGTAATTAATTGATAAATTATCTAAACTTCAAAAGACCAATGATACAAATAATCTAATTATCAACCTGTTCTCTCTCTCTCTCTCTCTCTCTCTCTCTCTCTCTCTCTCTCTCTCTCTCTCTCTCTCTCTCTCTCTCTCTCTCTCTCTCTCTCTCTCTCTCTCTCCGTTGCCAAAAAGAGGCACTTCAGCTGGGTGGACCACACCATGCCTCCTTCACAAGCCCGCCTCAAATAGCTACCCTTACAAACTCTAAGGAAAAACTTACCTCCTCTGGATGGGCCCCTATGTACTCGAGCTTGGCTTCCCGTAGCATAGTGGTCACCTTGTTCCTCTGCTCCTTGAACTCATCCCAATCCTCTTTACTCTTTGTTTTTTTTGCTTTCTGGTGTAACTTGTGTTTCTTGATGATTTCATTTTTCATTCCCTCTGTTACCCAAGGCTTGTTCATCTCTCCCTGGTTGAGAAAAATATTTTGGAATGATACATATTTAATTAACACATACAAAATCATCTAAAGATACATATGCAAGAGTTAACCTACAGTATGGTACACGGGGATACCTGAATATCACAGGGATTACACACCGAAACCCCCGCAAATACGTACTCCAAAACTGTGAATAATGCAGACTTCTCCCTCCTAAGCCCACAAACCCAAATAAAAACCCAAAACCCCCCAAATTTAAAGTTTCCCGCCTCCATGCTTATAGAGCGTGGAGGAGCGTATTCCCGCAACACATGTTTTTTGAACAATTCACCATAGAAAAATAGCAGAAATAAGTCTAAACTGCAGAAATAAGCCTAAACAATACCAAACCCATCTTTTAGCCTCCTAACCGTATCACCCTAACTTAACTTAACCTAAACCAAACCCTAAATTATAGCCACCTAAATTAACTCAGCACCATGAAAGTGTTAGCGGCATATGAAAACAAAAGCAATGGAGGTCACAAGAAGAGTAAGGCTAAAGTAAAGTAAAGTAAACACGATCCTTTCACCATCCTATTAAAGATGTTTTATATCTCCTAAAGTAGTGATTAATGACAGAAACTCAAAAGAACATCAGAGTTTCTCAAAATCCATTAAACTAAACAGAAACATTACTGTTTACACATTAACGTGTATTTGATACACACGCATTACCTTAGTCTGTGAAAATTCATTAGTATTTTTTACAGCATATATCATATTAAATTGAGTGCTAACAGAATACAAAAAGTCGACTTGCGCCTGCAGGGCTGCAGTTGGACCACGCTGTAGTTGAAAATTTTACACTCAACCCTCTGCTATCACACATACAGCTATCGCGTTTTATGGCTATTACGCATACCTAAATGTACCTCAACCCTCGGCTATAGCATTTCACGGCTATTACGCATACAGTCAAACCTTGATATAACGGACTAAAGGGGGGGATGAGTGGTCCGATAAAGCCGATTGTCCGTTATAGCGAGGGTATTTTCCCAAGGGTGGAAAAATATATGGAAAAAAAAAGTTAAATAAATGAGAAATAATCACACAACCAGACTGTGTAGCTATGTTGGGAGGTAAACAGTGACTAGCACTACATGCTGAATTTGGTCTGCTCCTACACGTGAAATAAATTAGAAATAATCTCAAACACAACCAGACCATGTAGCTATGTTGGGAGGTAAACAGTGACTAGCGCTACATCAGGGATTTGGCACACTCGCCCACGACTGTTCGGGACTGGTATTAGGAGAGGTAGTAAGTATCCAGGCTCGCTCATTACTGCTTGGTATGCTATGAAATTTCATTATTCTAGTTGAATGTAGACATAATCACATTTGAATTGCTATTATTCATACATGAGTAAAGATATGAAAATACTTTCAAGGCGCTCATCCACACCTGGCAGCGCGGCCGCGGCCGCGGCAGCAGCAGCAGCAGCAGCATCATGAGACATTATAATCACCCCAAAATAGATATAAAGGAAGAAAAAGTCTCCCGTAAAGTGATGGGTTATCCCTAAAATGTTGATGCTTTCTCTCACCGTCTGGCTAGTCAAGCTCAAGCTCTAGTGAAAGGTAAACAAACTACGAGCCAGATTCAGCCGTGGCTTCCAAAGGTATTGCTTATTATCATGACTAATGCTCATTATTATATATATTATATGGTTGTGAAGTGCAGTTCTATACACGTGTCACTATTTAGGTCAGTGTAGCACTGCGTGTCACCTTAGATAAGGGTGATTTAGGGTGTTGAGGTGACAGGGAGACGTAGCAGCGGCCACGCCATAACACTAATAGTCACTATTTTAAACAATACACACCTTCTACCACTAAATCACTAGCAACACAGGCTCCTTCCTTATATATCTTAATATGTGATACAACAAAACTCCTTAAAACCCAAGCATTCCAAAGTAAAATGAAAAAATAATACAATTATGTTGAGTTGACAATTCGAGCGGCGATAAGCGGTCTGATATGAAGAATAAAAAAGGAAAAAAAACAAAACAATTGTCACACAAATAGAGTTCGTTACATTCGAAGTCCGTTACATCGAGGTTTGACTGTACCTACATTTTTTTCCAACAAACATTTCTTGTTATAGCTTCTGTAGGCAGTGACCTCCAGGGCTTGGATGGTAGGGCCTGGAAGCTCACTTGGGGGCTGTGATGGTCGGCTCTCGCCTGTGGTGGCGCAGGCAGGAATTTTATAGTGGCGCCTGTGATTACAGACTCGTGCTGCCCCCTGTGTCCTCCAATGCACTCGCCGTTGAAGGTAGAGTTAATGGGCAGCATGTGGGTATTCTTAGGCCACTCGACGATTGCCAAAATATTGTGGCACCTGGCGGGATTTGAATCCGGTAAATGCCAGCTGCCAATGCCGGTTGAATCCAGCTTGCCATGTCCAGTCGCTAACCATTCGGGCACCGCCTCCCCTGAACCAACGCACCAACCATGTCTATCACACTATGGTTGCCATGGCTGCAGCCAGACTTGGCCAGACCTAGTGAGCCTAAGCAAGGGCTTGCGGATTGATTGGTTATGACGTCAGGGGCTGCATACACAAAGTTTGTTACTGAACCTTAACAGCTGTTCAGGCCAGGAAATTCCAATTAGCTAATATTTGACCGTTAAGCACTTAAAGTGTATTCACAAAACTTGTTAGGTTTTAACAGTACTGGTAAGGCCTTAAATGTGCCATGGAGCACTATTACCTCTTCATAATCAGGTGTTGGGGCTGCTAGTCAAACATGGCGGCCCAAGGACAACATTCTCGTCAGCTGTGCATATATAAACAAAGACAAGACATGTATACAGCTGATTATGCTTTGTTATTATGATAATGGTATTTTCAATCACTATAACATTGAAATGGAGACTATTGCCGAAATACCCTTGTAACTATCAACATTTTGCTATATTTAGCGTTGCTGAGCGGTCTTCTTCTTCTTTTTGTTTAATGTCAGATTTTTCCATAATATCTGCTGAGGTTAGACGGCCTATGATACGCTTCCAACTATCTCTGTCCATTGCGTCAACTTCTCAATGCCCAATGCTGCCAAAACCTCTTTAACACACTGCCTCCATGTCTTCCTTGGCCTGCCCGGTGGACAGCTGTAATCCCCTCTCCTCCATAACAAACCTGGAGACCTGTCAGAAATGCTGGGTTTTGGGTGGGATCCGAAGAAAGTGGAAACGAGATTTGTGCAGGGAGTATATTATGTGGATGCCATAAAATATATCCGGTAAACTCTCTATGGGATGACATAGGCCAAAAATACATAAAAATACAAATCCCATAAAGTCTATGGGAATTAGGTACCTTATTTCTGGAAAATTCCTAACTTAACCTAATGAGGTATTTCTGACGATGTTTAATGTGACCATCATTCCTAACACATCAAAATGCTTAAGAAAAGAGCACTTCTAACCTCCTACTCAATTGCTGGTTGAAAGTATAAAATTAATGAAAAAAGTGGTAAAATATGTGGTCATCTTGAGGATCCTGGCACCAATTAGAATTATTAATATTACCATATTTTACGGCTTATAAGACGCTGCATCTTGGAAGACGCACCCTGATTTTGGAAGGAAATTTCTAAGAAAAAAATAAAGATTTTCTAAAGATGGGCGGTAGTAAAATCTACTGATTTTCTCGGTAGGCGGTGGTCTGAAGTGTCTTTCTGCTGCTTCTGTTCCCATGTTATTTGGCATATCATACAATTTCTAGCTTGTATGTGATAATTTCCTGGACTGAAAAGAGCTTGTAATACGTGTGACAGCCTGGTGGTAAATGATACATCAACACTAGCAGACGATAGTTGGCGCTGTTGGAATGGACTCGGTCGTCAGATGGTCATTGCGGAGTCGATAGGAATCTTTAAAAGGAGTCTGGATAAATTAATGGATGGGGAAGAGAGGTGGATGTAGGTGGTGTTAAGTAACAGGAACTACCACGTGTAGGTCTCACAGCCTCTTGTAGCTTCCTTATTTTCTTATGTTGGCGCCAATCTGCCGAGGCGGAAAGTCTCCTGCCAGTACCATAGTAAACATCACAGTGAGGACAGATCAGTTGATTTGAATGTCTTATGGTATTCGAAATACTCTTAACAAGTAAGTACAGTACTGAGGTTACATCATATAAGAGGCTGAATTGAATAGCTACTTAAGGGGAGAGTCCGCCGTGAATTTTAAATTGCATCTACGGTCATGAATAATTTATCAGTTGTGTATATTAGTACCCTTGTTATCACATGAAAATTTCAAGCTGAACAGATGAAAGGAAAAATTTGAAAAAATTAAAGAACCTATTTTTGTCAGTTTTTGATGAAATTTTGAATTGCATCTCCTCAGCCATTTTTTGACCAATTTCATTGTGACATGAGCATATGATAATTCATTGTTATTCTAACAATTTGTTCTGAGAATATTTTGAAAATTGTTTTCGAATTTAAAAAAAAAAAAAAAAAAAAAAAAAAAAAAGAATATTTTTTAAGGACAATTTTCCAATACAGGGAGGTCCCGTTATACGAGCATTCGGTATACGAGAATCCGATGATACGAGATGTGTAAATTAGGGTCTATTTTCAATATACGAGATCAAAAATCCAATGATACGACATTCAAACTGGGGTGAGTAAAATTATCAAGTTCAAAATGTGCGCCCTACCACTCCCGGGCTGGACAAAGGGGGATTTGGTTGACCCCAGTGAGGTCACCCCTAGCAAGCCGTGACTTGAAGGGTAATTAAGCATATGGCGCTGCCTAACATTTAGGGGTAATTAGCAGGTATGCGGCCCCAACCTTGGGACCGCAGTCAGGTCACCCCTAGCAAGGCGTGACCTGAAGGGTAATTAAGCATATGGCGCGGCCTGACCTTTAGGGGAAATTAGCAGGTGTGCAGCCCCAACCTTGGGACCGCTACACTACCTTCTCTTGTATCACGCGGCGTCCCCTACATTACAACGTCTTTTTTGCTTGTTATGCATGTTTTATGTTTAATTAATGTGCAGTTATGTTATTTTGTGTGCTATTTTTTCTTTCAGAATGCTTTTTCTACAGAATAGGTAGTACAGTGTGGGTAATATAGACGCTGTGTTTTTTTTGTGTTTGCTATAGTTTATTTTAGCTTGAAAAACATGTCTATTTTTTTCTTTTTTTTAAATTGATGGGGTCCTGGAACCAAACCTATATTTTACCATTAGTTATGTGTTTCGTTATACGAGATTTCGCTTTACGAGTATGCCAGGTGGAACCTAACTGCTCATATCTTCGGGACCTCCCTGTATTAATTAATCGCTCAAAGGCGAGGGTGTCAGGGTGCGCCACGCCCCTCATTGTTGCAAGGTTCGATAAAAATTCACCAGGTGCATAGCTTTCGGTTGGAATTCCTTTGTCTGTCTTCCTCTTCTTGTTTATTGTCTTCTTCGGTGTAATTCTTCTCTTTTCTTTCTTTTCTAGTCCTTTTTGGATGTATACATTTGTTCCAAACATTTTTGTGAACAGGTTGCACTTTTCATATCCAAAATTGTTCCAGAATTGCAGAATTGAAAACCTGGGTAACAAACTTCACCCTGAAGATTGCTGTTTTTTTTTTTTATATAGGCTTGGTTTTGATATATGGGAAAATTATCCCAAATTTTTTTTTTTTTTTTTTTTTTTTACAAGTTTTGAAAGTTTAAATGCCCCTCGCTATGGGCATTTAAAAAAATGTCAAGACTGAAAAAAATTCCACCAATCGAAAGCTAAGGGATAGGGTGTTGCCATAGACCATATAACTCAAATTCGCATATTAAATTTTTTTCTTTTCATATTGTCACGGCGGACTCTCCCCTTAACCCGTCGAGTGCCAGCGACGTAGATCTACGTCGGCAGGGCGTGTCATCCCCAGTGCCAGCGACGTAGATCTACGTCGGCAGGGCGTGTCACCCCCAGTGCCAGCGACGTAGATCTACGTCGGCAGGGCTTGTCACCCCCAGTGCCAGCGACGTAGATCTACGTCGGCAGGGCATGTCACCCCCAGTGCCAGCGACGTAGATTTACGTCGGTATAATTAAAAATTTATTTTAGCAAAACTATTCACTTATTATTTTCCATTTCCACATAGGGTGACACATGCACCCTTTGAGCGATGTGGCAACAGTATAGCATGTGGATAAGGCTGCACTCACACCAAGCGAGTCGAGTTGAGTCGAGTCAAGGAGAGCAATTGTCATAACGAGTGATCGAAGACTCGTTGTGATTCGAATTGACTCGACTGAACTCGAATTGTTTGGTGTAAAACGAATCGCTTATTATTTTCCATTTCCACATAGGGTTACACATGCACCCTTTGAGTGATGTGGCAACATTATAGCATGTGGATAAGGCTGCACTTAGGCCCGGTTCACACTTCACATATTTGCTACATGCGTCTTGTTATCGTGACGTCATCGTGACGTCACGATGACGTTACCTCGTCACTGGTCACTCCCGCCCGCTCGCAGTATAAAAATTGCAGTATAAAACCACCTTGCTTTCCTTACTTCCTCCCTTTTGTACCCCATGACACACCTATTACTCCCTTCACTATATCCCTCTCCAGTCCCTGCTCTACCTATATAGCGCTACAATCCCCTGACAACAGGCTATTGCAAAGGTTACAAGTGAATTCTGTATAGCGGGGTCCACAGGTGTTGCCACATATCGCAGTCATGGCGTTATTTTTCAAGTCACTAATAATTACTACCTATTACACGGCCTGTAGAGGGTGTTGGTGGCGTTGGTTGGTTGGTGGTTGAAAATGATTATTAGATTATGAAAATGTATTTGCAGTCTGTATACTTCAAGGGTTGAAATGTAGTCATGCATCACACGCAAACAATAAACTCTAGGGATAAAAAACCCGAAATGTAGCAAAAATGTTCATAGCTAATTTTGACATGAAAAATACATTTGTTAAGGGTTTGTTTGTCATTATATTGTTTAATTTAACCAATAGACCACAAATAAAAAATAAAAAAAAATTGAAAATCGGCCAGCACTGGCGTAGGTCAAAGGTAAAAAAATTGGGCAGCACCCGACGGGTTAAGCTAACATCCTACAACATTCGTCTTGGAAGACGCATGAGTATTTTTCAGGTTTTTTTAAAGTGGAAAAAGTGCGTCTCATAAGCCGTAAAATACGGTAGTTACTATTAGTTCTATTGTTCGGCTATAGCGCCGCTTATAGTGGCACCAATAAGGTGGGATAGCCGAGGGTTGAGTGTGCGTGTGTATATATATACAGGGAGGTCCCGTTATACGAGCATTCGGTATACGAGAATCCGATGATATGAGATGTGTAAATTAGGGTCTATTTTCAATATAAGAGATCGAAAATCCAATGCTACGACATTCAAACTGGGGTGAGTAAAATTATCAAGTTCAAAATGTGCGCCCTACCACTCCCGGGCTGGACAAAGGGGGATTTGGTTGACCCCAGTGAGGTCAGCCCTAGGAAGCCGTGACCTGAAGGGTAATTAAGCACATGGCGCGGCCTGACATTTAGGGATAATTAGCAGGTGTGTGGCCCCAACCTTGGGACCGCAATCAGGTCATCCCTAGCAAGGCTATAGGCACAAATGTTATATATATATATAAAAAAAAAAAAAAAAAAAAGGCGTGACCTGAAGGGTAATTAAGCATATGGCGCGGCCTGACCTTTAGGGGTAATTAGCAGGTGTGCGGCCCCAATATTGGGACCGCTACACTACCTTCTCTTGTATCACGCGGCGTCCCCTACAGCACAACGTCTTTTTTGCTTGTTATGCATGTTTTATGTTTAATTAATGTGCAGATATGTTATTTTGTGTGCTATTTTCTCTTTCAGAATGCTTTTTCTACAGAATAGGTAGTACAGTGTGGGTAATATAGACGCTGTGTGTTTGTTGTGTTTACTATAGTTTATTTTAGCTTGAAAAACATGTCTTTTATTTTTATTTTTTTTAATTGATGGGGTCCTGGAACCAAACCTATATTTTACCATTAGTTATGTGTTTCGTTATACGAGATTTCGCTTTACGAGTATGCCAGGTGGAACCTAACTGCTCGTATCTTCGGGACCTCCCTGTATATATATAAAATATATATATATATATATATTTTATATATATAATATATATAATATATTTTATATATATATATATATATATATATATACCGTATTTGCCGGCGCATAAGACGCACCTCCGCATAAGACGCACCCCTATTTTACAAGAGGTTTTGTGAAGAAAAAAATGTACAATGACGCGTTGCCTTACTGAACGCAGCCTTTGCCTGAAGACGCTATTAGTGACTCATGACTGCTCAGTGTACAGAAGTACTGCATTTCAGGACTTCAGTATTAGCCATGTTTTGGTGAGTACAAGTAATACAATCTGTGCTGTTTGGGCATGTTTGAGTGAATTCTTATTGTGTGTGTGGGGGGGGGGGGGGGGGGGGGGTAGAGGTAACCATCAGATAATCCGGACTTTCGGCAAATTCGATCCAGGCCTCCCCCCAATTAGATCGAATTATAGAGGGTTTACTGTACGCGAAATTTACTTTACGCAGTTTGTGTCCAGGGATACAACCCTTGAGTAAATAGAGGGTACCTGTATATATATATATATATATATATATATATATATATAATATATATATATATATAATATATATATATATATATAATTAGGGGAGTCCCAAAATGCAAAAGTTTTGAAATGTTGCACGCTCGTGTGTTATTCCGGTTCTCTCATAGTAAAACAGTATTGCGTTGAAATTTTGGGCAAATTGAGTAATATTTAGGGGTCCCGACAAAGTGAACATTTAGGTGACGTGACTCGAATTTCAGGATTTTTCTAAATTTCCACTTTTTTTCTCCCTCAGGTTATCAACATGGCAACAAGAGCCGCTAGTAATCTTTGGCTGATCGACAAGGCTCCAATCGATGAAATCACCGGAGCCCGGCTACCATCGAAGGAGCAGGTCCTCCTCCGCTACTACCACCACCACCGGGAGATGGGGAAGACGGCGAGCGGGAGCAGGAAGGCGGTGGTGGAGGAGGTTCTCCCCTTCTGGTCGCGCGCCGGGATTCCGACAACTACAGTAATACACGCCAGCACGAAGCTGTCAAAGCTGGTAAAGGCGTACAATGACCTCAAGAAGAACAAGAACAAAGACATGCCGAAACATCGTATGGATGAGGAGATTTTCAAAGGAGACCTCCAAGAAATCTTCGACCTCGCACACTCCTCCTCTCTCCAACGGGCAGACGTGAAGGACGAGGACAAGGAGTTCCTACGGAGTCAGAGAGAAGACAAGAGGGGAATCATCCATGGCTGGAATTGACCTCGTGACAGCGAAGAAGGTGGAGAAGCAGGTCGAACGCGGAACTCGACTCAAGCAGCTCCGGGAACGTGAAGACAGCGACATTGCCAGGCTGACTGAAAGGGCGGAAATCCCAAGCCAAAGCAGTAGCAGCAGCAGCAGTCCTGTGTCGACGACGTCATCACCGACTCGTAGATCCCGAAGCCAGAGGAAAAAACTCAAACAGTCGCCATCGATCTCCGTGAAGGATCTTAACCTCATTTCAACTTGGGATCGAGAGAAGTTGTCGGTGCGGCAAGCAACGTCAACGTTCCCAGCTACCGCTCAAGTTCTTGGAATGGACATTGGGAGTATGGCGGTCTCGAAGAGCACGGTCCATCGAGCACGAATTGCGGGGAGAGAGCAAGCCGCCGAGAAGATCATGGAACTGCGGAACCGGGAAAGATCCCTGAGAGGTTGGTCCTGCATTGGGACGAAAAAACTCCTCCCGTCCCTCTCTGGCGATACGGGGGGACCGCATCGCCGTCCTCCTCACAGGGGAAGATGACGCCGAGTTCCTTCTTGGGGTCCCGGCAAGCTCGGATTCGACGGCAGAAACGTTGGCTGCAGTGGTCTTGAAGGAGGTGGACGAAGCGGGCGTCAGGGACAAGATCATCGCCTTCTGTTTCGACACCACGGCTTCGAACACTAGCATGGTGCAAGGTGCTTGCATTTGGATTGAGCAAGACCTCGGACGAAGCTTGCTTTGGTTGGCCTGCCGCCATCATGTCCACGAGTGACCTCAAGGATGTCTTCGAAGCCACCCTCGGCTCTTCCTCTGGTCCTGACATTGGAATCTTCAAACGACTCCGTGATCGATGGTCCTTCGTGGATTCCTCGCAGAGAGAGACGGTGGGAAAACATCGGAGGACCTCGTAGAGTTCTTCGCACCAATGACTGCCAGCAAGCTGAAGGACGACACATTGGCCTTCCTGAAGGAGGCTCTGATGTCGAAGAACCATCCCAGGGAGGACTATGAAGAACTCTCCCATCTCTCCTACCTGTTCCTCGGTGGTTCCACAGGTGGTTAAGCCAAACCATTCCGCCGTCCTGGAGCTCTCCATCAAGCCCGGTGGATGGCCAAGGCCATCTACTGCCTCAAGCTTCAGATGCTGAAATCCCAGCTGTCGCTGACTGGTCGAGAGAAGGCCGGAGTGGAACGAGTGGCCCTCTTCGTTGCTCTGGTGTACTGCAAGCAATGGCATGAGGCACCGATCTCTTGTGAAAGCTCCGTTGAACGACATGCTCTTCCTCGAGATCCTCAAGACATACCCCGACCAAACCGTTGCCAAGGCAGCAAACAAGCCCTGCGACGCCACCTGTGGTACGTTTCCCAGGAAAACGCGGGACTGGCCTTCTTCGACCTCAAGGATTGATGTGGAGGAGAAGAAGCAGATGGTCAGGCATTTGGGCAAGCCGCCTCGAAGAAGGAACTCAAGCGATTGGAGGGAAAAAAGATGACGATGTCTTCCTCCCTCTTGTCCTTCGTCACTTCGAAGACACGGTCCTTCTTTCAGAAACTCGACGCGGACGAGGGCTTCCTGGCAAAGGACCCGGCATTGTGGGAGGACGACCGATTCAAGGACGCTCGGAAACGGGCACTTGGCCTCCGAGGGGTCAACGATGCCGCGGAGCGGGGGATCGCCCTAGTCCAGCGCTACCTGGGGTCCACGAAGTCGGCCGCACAGAAGAAGTATCTCCTCCAGTTAGTCCACCACCATCGGAAACTTGTGGGGCGGGAAAAGAAGGAGGACCTTCAAAAGAAGGCTTTCTGAATGGAAACAATGAAAACTGTCTGTTTTGGTTTCCTTATAAGTTTCTTTCTAAAAATGTGGGATGTTTTGAGTTTTTTCTTTGTTTTTTAAGGTTATTAGAAAATTGTTCAGTTTGTCGCGACCCCTAAATATTCTCCGAATTTCATCTAATTTCACAGGAACTCTTCTTATGCATGTGTGAACAGAAGTAAAACACGAGCAATTGAAAAAAAAAAAAAGTTTTATTTTTTCCCTCTATGATCTTGGGACCCTAATATATATATATATATATATATATATATATATATATATAATATATTATATATATATATATATATATATATATATATATATAAAACAGCCAAATTCCCAACATCCGACCTCCAAACATCCGACTTGTCCAAACAACCGACCTTTTTACACACCCACATTTGTGTCTTGTTTTGGCCATTATTTTACTTTGTTTGTTTTTTAGTTTTAGAAAAAAATTGATTTGTGGCTTATTTATGCATGAATTTTTCTTTCGCGTATACCACTGGATCGGCCTTCAAGAGCTGCATCTTTTATGTTCTATACCATTTGTCCTTACGTTTATGGTTACTGTGATATCCGAAAAATCCGACTATTCCAATTATCCGACCTACCTTCGGTCCCTCCAAGGTCGGATAATTAAACTTAGCTTGTTGTATATATAATATATATATATATATTATATATATATATACAGGGAGGTCCCGTTATACGAGCATTCGCTATACGAGAAATCAATTATACGAGCTGAGTAAATTGGTGGTAAAAAGTGGAAGAGGTCTGCGCACCCCTCCCTTGTCCCTTACCTACCCTACCCTCTCTTGTATCACGCGGCGTCCCCTACAGTACAACGTCTTTTTTGCTTGTATTGTGCCTTGAGTCGATTTTAGTGATTTGTTGGTTTACTTAATGTGCTTATTGTGACTTATTTGTGCTCTGTCCTACTGTGCTGTCACACTCTTAATTCACTGTGTTTTGTGTGGTGGTGTGGTGGTGTGATGTTATTTTGTGTGCTATTTTCTCTTTCAGAATGCTTTTTCTACAGAATAGGTAGTACAGTGTGGACGAACAGACGCTGTGTGTTTGTTGTCTTTGGTATAGTTTATTTTAGCTTGAAAAACATGTCTTTGATGGGGTCCTGGAACCAAACCTATATTTTACCATTAGTTATGTATTTCGCTATACGAGATTTCGCTTTACGAGTATGCCAGGTGGAACCTAACTGCTCGTATCTTCGGGACCTCCTGTATTTATTATAATAATGATATATATATATATATATAATATATAATATATATATATATATATATATATATATATATATACACACAAACCTCAATTTCCGCGGATAATAGGGGGGAGCACTGGTCCGGGAACCGCAAAAGTCCGGGA
This sequence comes from Chionoecetes opilio, assembly GCA_016584305.1. Classification (NCBI taxonomy): domain Eukaryota; kingdom Metazoa; phylum Arthropoda; class Malacostraca; order Decapoda; family Majidae; genus Chionoecetes; species Chionoecetes opilio. The sequence goes on from JACEEZ010015176.1 coordinate 119,178, forward strand.
ATCGCATGTATAAAAAAAAAAAAAAAAAAAATAAAAACGTCCGATCCCATTACCCACCCCCGGACGTTTATCCTACTCTAGTATTTACTGTCCGGCAACTGACAATATCAATTACCCCGCCGCGGACTTTTACGTCCGCTGAGCATGCAGCCACCTGGCGGGAGGCAGCAGAAAGTGTTCAAGTCTCAAGAGACGTTCCTGCACCAGGGGCAGTGGGGGTCAGGGGACTAACGGAGGCTGTGCAGGTGAACCGTGAGTGTCGTGTGCCCAAATGTAAACAATACGACCGCTGAGCATGCTGCCACCTGGCGGGAGGCAGCAGAAAGTGTTCAATAGTCTCAGAAATGTTCTTGCACCAGGGGCAGTGGGAGTCAGGTGACTGACGGAGGCTGTGCAGGTGAACCGTGAATGTTGTGCCCAAATGTAAACAATACGACCGCTGAGCATGCTGCCACCTGGCGGGAGGCGCGGACACTGACCAGGGGTGACAGGAGACGCTCGGACCGCCGGACAACTTGGTCAATTTACGAACAGGACCAGGCATGTCAACGTTAAAAAAAAAAAAAAAAAAAATGTCCGAGACTGACATCCCCGGACCTCGGATTTTGTCCGGCAAATCCGATATCCGGGAAATTTGTATATATATATATATACAGGAGAACCTCGTTTATCCGGCACCCTCGGGGGGGAGCGCATGCGCCGGATAACTCATTTTGCCGTTGTTTTGAGAGTTACTCTTATGAAATCCCCCAAAATCTTTTTTTTTTTTTTTTTTTTTTTTTCCATCACAAGGAACTGGCCAAGGGCACAACAAAAATGGGTAACACAAAGGCCGCTTAGTTGCCAGTCCCTATAAAGAAGACAGTCAGAGAATAAAATAAAAAAGTGGGGTGAGCCAATTTAGTTCGGGAGGTGTCTTGTTACTCTTCTTTTGAAAAGATGTAGGTCATAGGAAAGTGGAAAAACAGAAACAGGAAGAGAGTTCCAGAGTTTATCAGTGGAAAAAAAAAAAAAAAAAAAAAAAAAAAAAAAAAAAAAAAAAAAAAAAAAAAACCTGGATCGATTAGTGCCGTTGTTTTGAGGCTGCCGTTGTTTTAAATGCCGGTTAAACGAGGTTCTCCTGTATATATATACAGGGAGGTCCCGAAGATACGAGCAGTTAGGTTCCACCTGGCATACTCGTAAAACGAAATCTCGTATAACGAAACACATAACTAATGGTAAAATATAGGTTTGGTTCCAGGACCCCATCATTTAAAAAAAAAAAAAAAAAATTTCAAGCTAAAATAAACTATAGCAAACACAACAAACACACAGCGTCTATATTACCCACACTGTACTACCTATTATGTAGAGAAAGCATTCTGAAAGAGAAAATAGCACACAAAATAACATAACTGCACATTAACTAAACATAAAACATGCATAACAAGCAAAAAAGACGTTGTAATGTATGGGACGCCATGTGATACAAGAGAAGGTAGTGGAGCGGTTCCAAGGTTGGGGCCCCACACCTGCTAATTACCCCTAAAGGTCAGGTCGCGCCATATCCTTAATTACCCTTCAGGTCACGCCTTGTTAGGGGTGACCTGACTGCGGTCCCAAGGTTGGGGCCGCATACCTGCTAATTATCCCTAAATGTCAGGCCCCACCATATGCTTAATTACCCTTCAGGTCACGGCTTGCTAAGGGTGACCTCACTGGGGTCAACCAAATCCCCCTTTGTTCAGCCTGGGAGTGGTAGGGCGCGCATTTTGAACTTGATAATTTTACTCACCCCAGTTTGAATGTCGTATCATTGGATTTTCGATCTCGTATATTGAAAATAGACCTTAATTTACACATCTCGTATCATCGGATTCTCGTATACCGAATGCTCGTATAACGGGACCTCCCTGTATATATATACAGTCAACCCTCGATTTAATGGACTAAAAGAGGGGAGAAGTGGTCCGTTAAAGCCGATTGTCCGTTAGAGCGAGGGTATTTTCCCAAGGGTGTGAAAATATAGGAAAAGCACAGGAAAAATTGTGAAATATATGAGAAATAATCACAAACACAACCAGACCGTGTAGCTAAGTGGGAGGTAAACAGTGACTGGCGCTACATGCTGGATTTGGTACGCCCCTACACGCTGTGAAATAAATGAAAAGTAATCACAAACACAACCAGACCGTGTAGCTATGTTGGGAGGTAAACAGTGAATGGCGCTACATCAGGGATTGGCACATTCGCCTACGACTGTTCGGGACTGGTATTAGGACTCGAGGTAGTAAGTATCCAGGCTCGCTCATTACTGCTTGGTATACTATAAAATATAATTATTCTAGGTGAATGTAGACATACAATCGCATAAATAAAAAAAATCCGATTTATTTGATTTAAATAGATTTTTTTTAAATATTAATTTGATGTTCTATATGAAATCAAACTATACTACATGATATTGTTTAGCATATTCATAACTAAAGAGATCGAATAAATGAATAAAAAATGCATATAGCATGAAATAAAGATGAATTTACATATTTTCTATTTCTGTGATGGACGTTTTCACATCAATAGGCCTATGTCTATAAAGCGCATTTTCGCGATGTTTGCCAGGCCGGTCTAAACTGGTCTAGGCTGGCCCTTAGTATACTTAATATTTATACCCATTAGTATAGTTATAACAGGTTCACAATCTCTTATCCAAAACCTTGGGACCAGACACTTTTCGGATTTCGGAATTTTTCGGATTTCAGAATGGAAGATTTTTAGCGTAGATTTTAACGCTTTTTAGATAAAACATTACAAAGGGAACAGGTGGCTCTTGAATCCCCTGAATAAATAATTAAAAAAAGATAAAACATTAAAGTAATCGTCCAGACCATTTCATCATTTCTGATTTAATGCAGTCAAAATATAGCCATGATCGAGTATATCAACAATATGTTGTCACATTTTGCATCCAGTCACCCGTTTTTAAATGATCCGCATTCAAAATCTGTAAATTCCTCGTGCTCTCAAAACACAACTGTTTATCAGCAGACGACGCACCATGGGTCGGCAACGTCACAACAGGGAGCCTCCCAGCACCGCCTGATACATATGCGCGGAGATTCTGAGAAAAATGTAGTACTTGGGGAATTTTGGGTGTTTCTGATATATTTTTTGTGCGATGTGGCATGTACTTGCATCCTGTGTGGGTGCAGCGTGGGGGCTGTGCCTTTACCGAGAGCTTAGCACCCATTTGCAAACTGTGGGGCGACGATATACGTGTGCAGATGTGTGCAGCGGCGGCAAGCGGCGGGTAGTAGCAAGGCCACCGAGATGAGAGGGCTGCAGTACCCTGGCTACTACCAGCCGCTCCCTGTCGCTCCATAGGTCTGCACACATATATCGTCGCCGTGTGGGTTGTGAATGGGTGCTAAGCTCTCGGGAATGGCACGGCTTTCTTGCCGTGCCCATGCAGGATGCAAGTATGTGCCATGTCGCACAAAAAATATACCAGAAGCACCCAAAATTCCCCAAGTACTACATTTTTCTCAGAGTCTCCGTGTGTCTGTGTCGGGCGGGGCTGGGAGGCTTACCTCTTGTGTCGTCGCCAGCAAGTTTCGCGCCACGGCTGGAATGTGGCTGTTGTTTTTCCCGCACTTTTTACAAGTCATATTTTTAGGGAAATAAGGCGTGAAAATTAATATTTTTTTGTGGATTAGGTATTTTGAATGAACATTCAACATAATTATGCAAAGAAAAAATGGGTCTGGACGATTACTTTAAGTAAAACTTTAAGCATAAACTGGCTCAAACTAAGCTAAACACAAGAAAATATACTTACATGCAGTAAAAGCACAAAATAACTAGTTTGAGGATTCTGGAGAAGTGGGTAGATTAATGTCGTCATCGTTGTTATGGTGACCATCGTCTTCGGGTTGAAGTTGGACATCTGATGATGGGCCAGCAACAGGATTCTCAAGTTCAGCAGCACTACGAGACGGCCTTTTTAAAGACTTCCTCCAGTGTCATTTGTTTCATTAATAGAGGTTTCTGTCTAAGCAATCTCTCTTTGATTGAATAAACTGCCATAATCTCATGGACACTGATAAATGTACGTTGTTCCATGCCACCAATTAACTGATCACACAGTTTTACCATATCATCTATGGGCATTTTTTCACCTGTGTTCATAATGTCTTCATCCTCATCACTACTATCCTCATGCTTATTGTTATCTAACACCATTTCAGCAATTTCTCCATCACTCAAGGAATGCACAACAGGAGCGTCATTGTCAACATTTAGTACTTCTTCGATATCAGCTGACTCTAACGTATTTACATTTTCTCTTGCAACACTTTTGGCATAAGCAATGAGGTTTGATATCATCTTCCTCTCGTTAGTGACACGGAACCCTTCAAAGTCTTCATCTGTAGGCTCATTTTCATCAAACATTGTTGTAGGCCAAAGTTTGTGCCAAGCATTTTTTAATGTTTCTTTAGTTACATCTTTCCAAGCATTAACAAGTGCATAAATGGCATCCTTAAGGGTGAACTCTTTCAGGAAGTCTTTGATATCTACGCCTCTGTTGACTGCATCAAGCATGCAGTTCAGAAAAAAGTTTTTATACTTTGTCTTCATTGAGTGCAAAATTCCTTGGTCACAAGGTTGTATTAAAGATGTCACATTAGGGGGGGAAGATAAATGCCAAAAACATTATTTTTCACAAGAACCTCAGCAGGGGGATGTGCGGAACAGTTGTCTAGAAGCAATAAAAAATTTCAGTTTTCTTCCAGTCCAGCTTTCCTACAATGAGCTCGTGCAGCTGGTACGAAATGGTTATTGAACCAATCGGTAAACATTTCTCTGGTTACCCATGCTTTCTTGTTTGCACAATAATGCACAGGTAGATTTGTTACACCTTTAAAACATCTTGGATGTTGGCTTTTTCCAAGCACTGCCAACTTTAACATGTGTGTGCCTGCAGCATTTGCACACGCAAGAACAGTCATCCTGTCCTTAAGTGTCCTTAAAACCTGATGGTGCTCTTTCATCTGCCGTTGTTAGTTTTTCTAGTGACGTAGCGCCAGTAGAGTGCAGTTTCATCAGCATTGTATATTTGCTCCGGACCGAGGTTTTCATTAGATACCATATTGGGAAATTCATCAATGTAACGTTCAGCTGCATCATAATCAGCAGAAGCTTTTTCACCACAGATTTTCAGATATTTTATACCGTGACGCTTCTTAAATTTCTGCAGCCAACCTTCTGAATTTTCACATTCACCTTTAATGCTCAGTTCTTCATGGTATTTTCTAGCTTGTTTTATTACCATCAAACCAGTCAGTGGCATACGTTCACTTATTCGTTGTCGAACCCACTCCATCAGCACACGGTCAAGATCTTCGTTTTTTGCCCTATGTAGCGTTTTCCTATTTTTCATTAGTTTCTGGTCATCACTGTCACTGTAAAACTTCAACAACTTATGTTTCAGTTTCTTTAGGTCGTATATTGTTGTAGTTCCCACACCATAATCTTCAGTAAGACACCGCGCAGATACACCACGATCAAGCTTCTGCAATAACTCTACTTTCTGTGCTATCGATAATGACAGGCGCTTCCTTTTCTGTCTCTCACTGTTATCCATAGGGGAATTTGCAGCTCTTTTAGGCATTTTCACAGTCCTCAAAGTAAAAAAAATCTGCAAAAATTAACAAAATATCCGTGAACAGCAGAGCGACGTGCGTCTGACTGGTAGAAGCACTGAGACAACACTGCATGTCCTGGGTTGACCGTTGGGCGTTTCGGGTGAAGTTTGGCGCCAAACGCGAGCTTTGGTATGCAGACGACATAGTCTGGAAAAAATTTTCGATTTTCGGAGCTTTTCGGTTTTCAGAATTTCGGATAAAAGATTGTGAACCTGTACCTACTTTGTATATTTATATCTATTATCGGTATAAATAAACGTGTGGGCGTATATAGTATAATATAGGTGTGATATAATGGGCGGTCCTACCGTCCTGCAAGCCTTACCCCCCAAAGACACACCAAATGATTATTAATTTGACCTCCGGTAATAACCTAGCTGGCATATGAAAGCTGAACCGTGGTCATCATTTTGTCTGTGATGAGAGTCGGCTACACAAAATATTCCCTGATTTTGCTATATCACTCTGTTTGACCTAATTTTTCAGTCATCCCTGCTACTTGACTTCCCAATCGGATTCAATGGAATTTTTGTTGTAGTAATAATTACTTCGGCGGTTAAAAAAAAAGAATTATATTTTTTGTTTGATAATCATAATGCATATTAAACTTTGGTTAATATCACTGGCTTTTTATAAACAAAAGTAACATGCACATTCATCTTTTGGTTATAGTAGTGTGGCTTTTTGTACAGTACAACAAAAATATATATATATAACTGAGAAAAAAATAATTCTGCTGTGAAAACAGCCCCATGGCAATTTGCTATCTAAAAGTGCCACAGTGGATTCCCCCGCACCACTCATTTAGTCTCATTATGATATAATTATACTACAATGATATAACTGGTGTTCATAAAGCCCATTGGGTTAATTTTCCTTCTTTCCCCTCTCGTTTTCAAATAATGATAAGGTTATGATTTAAATCAGTGATTTTAAAAAAAAAAATCATTTGATTTAAATCATGATTTAAATATTACGGATCCTGTATTAGGATTAAATTTATCCTAATACAGGATAATAATCCGGATCTTCAAGTCGCTTGTGATCCCTGTCTTACTATATGGTTGTGAGACATGGATACTAAATAGCGTCTAATAAATAAACATCTGTGGGGTGCTGAGGGGTAAGTATGAAAAAAATACTATACGTATATATATATATATATATATATACTATATATATATATATATATATATATATATATATATATATATATATATATATATATATATATATATATATACACACAAACCTCGATTTCCCGGATATCGGATTTGCCGGACAAAATCCGAGGTACGGGGATATGTCAGTCTCGGACAATTTTTTTTTTTTTTTTTTTTTTTTTTTTTTTTTTTTTTTTTTTTACGTTGAAATGCCTGGTCCTGTTCGTAAATTGACCAAGTTGTCCGGCGGTCCGAGCATCTCCTGTCACCCCTGGTCAGTGTCCGTGCCTCCCGCCAGGTGGCAGCATGCTCAGCGGTCGTATTGTTTACATTTGGGCACACGACACTCACGGTTCACCTGCACAGCCTCCGTTAGTCCCCTGACCCCCACTGCCCCTGGTGCAGAAACGTCTCTTGAGACTATTGAACACTTTCTGCTGCCTCCCGCCGGGTGGCTGCATGCTCAGCGGACGTATAAGTCCGTGGCGGGGTAGTTGATATTGTCGGTTGTCGGACAGTAAATACTAGAGTAGGATAAACGTCCGGGGGTGGGTAATGGCATCGTTTTTTTTTTTTTTTTTTTTTTTTTTTTTTTTTTTTTTTTTTTTTTTATACTTGCGATTCCCGGACTTTTGCGGTTCCCGGACCAGTGCTTCCCCCTATTAGTCCGGGAAATCGAGGTTGGTGTGTATATACTATATATATATATATATATACATATACTATATATATATATATATATATATATATATATATATATATATATATATATATATATATATATATATATATATATATATATATATATATATATATATATATATATATATATATATATATATATATATATATATATATATATATATATATATAATATAATTATTGCCATGTGTTTTATTAAATAATATATAAATTTAATACCACAAAGTGCTTTACCTCTATTTTTGCAATATATGCAGAGAAAATATCACCTACTTGGTTTGCGGTTTGCGGACTTGCGGTTACGGAACGTAAGGATTGGGGTTTGCGGATTTGCGTTTCCGGAAGTGGATTTTCGTTTGTGGTGCCCACCTCTGATATATATACATTCCTCTCTTCCCCGATGATGAGTGAACAATACCTCCCTCACAAAGGGGCGGGGGGAACAAAACTACCACTCTACTAATTGAGAGGGTGGTTGGTGGATAATTTCCACAACCACTAATAAGGGCGGGAAAGGACTCTATAATTTTACCAAGATTAGAGGAGTAAAAGTGAAAGGGTTCAAGTGGCCGTCATCAAGGCACAAGTTTACGGCGTTACAGAACCAACTGCAGTTTTACCGTTAGTAATTGTCTCTACTACTATATGCTGAAACAAAAATTATAAAGCTTTATAAGGTAGTAGACGAGATATTGAAGGGTTGATAAAATTAATGGTAAAACTCTTACGAGTCCTTTCCCGTCCTTATTACTGGTTTTTTCTCCTCCAGACCTTCACAGATTCCTTCAGATACCTCTAAGACGTAATTATAAAGTGGGGGAGAGATGCCCCCTTCCTTCTACCCCAGGGGTGGGGAACCATTTAACTACCAAGGGCCATTTGGATATTCATGACATCATTCGCGGGCCATATAAAACTATCAACTTAAAAATCTGCCTGTTTTTTTTAGCCGACGAGAACCATATGTGAATTATACGCGTCTGTCCTGTCATCTATGTGTCCTATCCGTCCCGTAATAGACGTGCTTGTCCCTTAAAATTTACGTTATAAGTATTATGCATGCACTTAATAACAATTTATGTTGGCATGAAAAAAAAAAGCTCCTAGATTTATTGGATTTAGAGTCTCGTCTGTGGTTGCCGGGCCTGACCAAATGGTTTTGCGGGCCGGGCCAGATGTTCCCCACCCCTGCTCTACTCCAACAAACCTGGGGGACATGGGGGAATTCAGGGTTTTTGGGTGGGGGGAGACGAAATTGACACATTTACAGCATGTAATACACACAACCCTCGTTTTCCCGGACCTCCATTTCCCGGATATGGGATTTGCCGGACAAAATCCGAGGTCCGGGGATATGTCAGAGGCCCGGACAAATGCCTGGTCCAGTCCGTAAGTAGACAAAGTTGTCCGGCGGTCCGAGCGTCTCCTGTCACCCATGGTCAGTGTCCGCACCTCCCGCCAGGTGGCAGCGTGCTCAGCTGTCGTATTGTTTACATTTGGGCACACGACACTCACGGTTCACCTGCACCGCCTCCGTCAGTCCCCTGACCCCCACTGCCCCTGGTGCAGGAACGTCTCTGAGACTATTGAACACTTTCTGCTGCCTCCCGCCAGGTGGCAGCATGCTCAGTGGTCATATTGTTTGCATTTGGGCACACGACACTCACGGTTCACCTGCACCGCCTCCGTCAGTCCCCTGACCCCCACTGCTCCTGGTGCAGGAACGTCTCTTGAGACTATTGAACACTTTCTGCTGCAGTGTCCGCGCTTCCACTCCCACCGTGTAGTGCTACGCTCTCAACTCCTCGCCCTGAATGTCGCCACCTGTGACCTGCCTACCCTGCTGGCGGCGGCTGGCGTCCACCCCTCCCGGCAACACGCTGTAATCTGCCTCACCTGTGCCTTCCTGAGGAAGACAGGTCGACTACAGCGCCTGTGATAGCATCATAGGACATCACCAGGGCTCAGTGTTCCCCAAGGGATCCTCGCAGCCCTAAATACAACAACAAAGTAACGTAAAAGTCTGCGGCGGGGTAGTTGATATTGACGGTTGCCGGAGAGTAAATACTAGAGTAGGATAAACGTCCGGGGGTGGGTAATGGCCTCGGACTGTTGCGATTCCCGGAGTTTTGCGGTTCCCGGACCAGTGCTTCCCCCTATTAGTCCGGGAAAACGAGGGTTGTGTGTATATCTAAACATACTAATCAGGGGGTATCCGTCCTACTGGACCCACCCCCAAAGGGTTATTAGCCTAACCTCACCTTTAACCTACCGAATATGAGAAATGGTCAGTTCGTATCGCCACGCCGCCATTTTACTGTCTCTCTTCCCAGTATATACAGGTTGACCATCACTAATCCGGCAATCAATATTCCGGTTCCATTAGTTTTCCGGCATGAATTTCGGAGCGCAGTTTCAAATTTCCCGGGTTGGCGCGCCACTGTTTTCGGGAGGCGCCGTTTGTTTAGATGGCGCTGTACCCAGAATTAGCTGTATGCTCACGCTTCTGACAGCAACCAGGCATTCCTTCTCATTTATTTGCCGTAATTGTTAAAATCTGCTGCTGTATAGCCCCATCATGGATTCGGCGAATAAAAGAAGTGGCGTAAAACGCAAACATAGCTCGTTGTCGATCGCAGAGAAAGTTGAACTGTTAAAAAAACTTGATAGTGGTGTGTCTGTGCGAAGTGTTTGTGAAATGTACAGCATTGGGTCTTCAACAGTCTATGATATAATTAAACAAAGATAAAGTGCTAAAGTTCTTTATTGACAGTGGATAAAAAAAAGCAGGTGTTACAATATATACAGCATATATACGTAGAGTCAGGGGACAAAACATCAATAATCCGGCTGTCCTAAGGTCCGTGGTCCGTGGTTGCCGGATTAGTGATGGGCAACCTGTACCTGTATCAGGATCAGGACTGATTCAGCGAATCCCAAATACATGCATCAGGATCAGGACTGATTCAGCGAATCCAAATGCATGTTAAATTTATAGGGACAAAGGCCACAATATCCTGTATCGATGCTCTTTTATTAGCGAGTGAAGTAATCTGAGTGAAGTTCTACGAGTCTAAATTTGTCTGGTGACAAAATGGATACGATAGACGTAGGTGAGGGAATTACGGTCTGCATAATTTTACCGGAATTTGATAGCTGGGTGACATCTGTAATGTCAATTCAACTCAAATCATCAATGGGATGATGTGCACCACCTCAGTAACTCATCAATAAGGTAAATAATGCTATATTATCGTGTATACAGAGGTATTCTCACCGCCGTCGGTGAGTGTTCCTATTTTTGACGAGCTTCAGTTCTTGATCTTGATATCACAGCACCTAATTTATAATTTAATCGGCTTTTACCCATGTTTCTTCATTCAGGGATTAAATACCAGCAGGTTAGGTAAGGGCAGGTTTGTTAATGTCTAGGTTAGGTTAGTGATCTAGCGGGTGGTCTGGGGGGGTCAAGTTATCCATGTATTGTATTTAACTGCTAAATTATCAAAATTTAATGCTGTAAATCTGTGATTTTTGTCTCTCCCACCCATAAACCCCGCATTCCCACCACTCCCCCAGGTCTGTTAGGGTAGAGGGGAGGGGGCATCTCTCCCCCACTTAATAATTACGTTTTAGGGGTAGGTCTGAAGGGATCTGTGAAGGTCTAGAGGGCTAAGATTTGTTTTACCACCCCTACCATATCTCGCTTACTACCTTATGAAGGATGAATATTTTGTAATACACGTCTTCTACTAACCTTCAAACCTCTTGGAAAGCTGTTACTTTGAAATCACGGACAAAAATGATCTAATAAGAATAAATAAAGTGCTGCTCCGTCGCCGCCATCACCGCAGTCTAGTCCGCAGTCTAGACTGCGGGACGGGCGCCTCACCCAGTCTTCTCTCACGGACAGCTGCCAGACTAGGTTAGGTTAGGTTTAGTTTAGCTTCATTCTAAACTAAACTAATCCTAACCTTAACCTTAACCAAAGACTACTCTATACTGGACTTGCTACTCATTTTGGGCTATTTCCAGTGGAGGCCAGTTTTGCGATTCCTGCCATTTTCGAACATTACTCCCTTTTCCCTTCCTATGGTTTATCAGTATATATGATATACTGTTATCTTCGTAAATGTTTGTTCTATAATATTATCAAATAAAAAACAGTAAAATGCAATAAAGATATGCCATTATATATTATATGCATATGCATTATATGATATTATACGATATGCATTATGAGAGAGTTAAGAAATATGCATGAACTTAATATTCACTTGAACTCACCACCATTTAATATTTTGCGAGAAAACATTTTAGATGCTAGCGATAGAAAGAAGCGGATTTTCATTAGCTTTCCATTGCTATATTTCGTTTTCTGATAAATGAATCATAACCATGCATAAATTAGCGTTAACTAAAAAAATAACATCATCTATCGGGATAATTACCCGATGGATGATGTTATTTATTTAGTTAACGCTAATTTATGCATGGTTCTAATTCATTTATCAGAAAATGAAATATAGCAATGGAAAGCTAATTAAATTCCGCTTCTATTGATATGTTGCATGTAAAAAGTCTTCACGCAAAATATCAAATTGCGATGAGTTTAAGTGAATATAAGTTCATGCATATTTCTTCAGTCTCATAATGGAATTTCTTCAGTATATTTTAGTTTTTTATTTGATAATATTATAGAACAAACATTCACGAAGATAACAGTGTATCATTTATACTAATATGCCATAGTCTACTGTATTCATGGAACACTTTTTTACTTGCCGATACGATTGATGATGTTATTTTTTTAGTTAACGCTAATTTAGGCATGGTGGTAATTCATTTATCAGAAAACGAAATATATCAATGGAAAGCTAATGAAAATCCGCTTCTTTCTATCGCTAGCATCTAAAATGTTTTCTCGCAAAATATTAAATGGCGAAGAGTTTAAGTATATATTGAGGTCATGCATATTTCTTCACTCTCTCATAATGGCATTTCTTTAGTGTATTTTACTGTTTTTTATTTGATAATATTATAGAACAAACAGTTACGAAGATAACAGTATATCATATATACTGATAAACCTTAGGAAGGGAAATAGGGGTGATGTTCTAAAATGGCAGGAATCGCAAAACTGGCCTCCACTGGTCATGGGCGGGTTGGCGCGGGGCACGAGTAACAAGTCCAGTATAGAGTAGTCTTTGCCTTAACCTAACCTAGACTGGCTGCTGTCCATGAGGGAGGGTGTGGAAATTATCCACTAACCACCCTCTCAATGAGCAGTGGTGGTTTTGTTTCCCCCTCCCTTGTGAGGGAGGCATTGTCTGCTCTTCATAGGGGAGAGAGAGTAGGGATGTACACACAAACCTCGATTTCCCGGATATCGGATTTGCCGGACAAAATCCGAGGTCCGGGGATATGTCAATCTCGGACAATTATTATTATTATTATTATTATTTTTTTTTTTTTTAAATGCCTGGTCCTGTTGGTAAATTGACCCAGTTATCCCAGGTCCGAGCGTCTCCTGTCACCCCTGGTCAGTGTCCGCGCCTCCCCCCAGGTGGCAGCATGCTCCGCGGTCGTATTGTTTACATTTGGGCACACAACATTCACGGTTCACCTGCACAGCCTCCGTCAGTCACCTGACTCCCACTGCCCCTGGTGCAAGAACATTTCTGAGACTATTGAACACTTTCTGCTGCCTCCCGCCAGGTGGCAGCATGTTCAGCGGTCGTATTGTTTACATTTGGGCACACGACACTCACGGTTCACCTGCACAGCCTCCGTTAGTCCCCTGACCCCCACTGCCCCTGGTGCAGGAACGTCTCTTGAGACTATTGAACACTTTCTGCTGCCTCCCGCCAGGTGGCTGCATGCTCAGCGGACGTAAAAGTCCGCGGCGGGGTAGTCGATATTGGCGGTTGCCGGAGAGTAAATACTAGAGTAGGATAAACGTCCGGGGGTGGGTAATGGCATCGGACTTTTTTTTCTTTTTTTTTTTCTTTAATATATATTTTTTTTTTTACTTGCGATTCCCGGACCAGTCCTCCCCCCTATTAGTCCGGGAAATCGAGGTTTGTGTGTACATATATATAATCATAATGGTAATGGGTATTAATTAAGGTATTTTAAGTAAATTATAAGTACTGGGATATTATAAAATAAACATTCCTAGTGGTATTAACCATTTGCACCTTATATAAAATTAGCACCTTGGTTAGGCTAGGTTAGGTCATTGGCCGCCGCCCATTAGATTCTAGCCACTGAGATTTGTATACGTGGCTGGATATTGTGGCGGTCCCCCCGCCGCCCACCAGGAAGTCAGTACATTCCAGACCCTCGCGGGAGTTACACCTTTTGGTGCTTCTCTGATTATAGATGAATTGTATACAGACTTTTGTCAAGGTTGTTTGATTTAAATCAAGTTGATTTTAATCACAGATTTAAATCATGATTTAAATCAAATTATTTTTTTTAATAATCCCTGATTTAAATCATAACCTTATCATTATTTGAAAACGAGAGGGAACAAAAGGAAAATTAAGCAAATGGGCTTTATGAACACCAATTTTATCATAGTGAGACTAAATGAGTGGTGCGGGGGAATCCACTGTGGCACTTTTAGATAGCAAATTGCCATGTGGCTGTTTTCACACCAGAAATATTTTTTTCTCAATTATATATATACGGTATATATATTGTTGTACTGTACAAAAAGCCACACTACTATAACTAAAAGTTGAATGTGCGAGTTACTTTTGTTTATAAAAACCCAAAGTGATATTAACCTAAGTTTAACCCTTTCACGCACAGTGACGCGATCGCGTCAAAATGGGCCCGTCTGCAATCTGAGCTTTTGACGCGAATTGCGTCAAAAAACAGTTAAAAATTCGCCAAAAATAAAGTATTTGTCAGAATTGCGTCAAAATTTTCTGCGTCAAAGATCCAACCTAGACCTATAAAATAAATTAATTGTCAACTCTCTCGTGTGAGTGGATGTGAAATGATAAGGGTTTGTGTGTCAGTTTCCACTCAGCAGGCAGCCTGTGCGCACGGATTGTCGTCCCTTTAAAAAGTGTCCCGAGCTGGCCATAATGAACATATGAAAATTATAATGGTAGCGTTGGAATCCTCATAAAAATCCGCTTTTATTGGCATATAAACCATAAAAAGTTGACTCAGGAAGTTTAGAGCTACGAAGTGGTGAACGTAAGTATTTCTTATTTCTCTTTACTCAATATTTTTTCAGTCGGTAAATTCCCCTATTTATTTGCATTTCTTGTTATTTTTTTCTTTCATAAGGCAGAATAATCTCTTGCAAAACCAATGATATATAATAATGCCAGGAAAAAAGAATACACGTTGGTGAAATTGATAACATAAAAAAATAATATCGCCGCACCGTCTGGCCATTTCGCGGGGCCCCTTAGGGAGCATAAGACGGATGTTGCAGTGGACGGAAAAACTTATTAAACTTTTCTGGCGTGAAAGGATTAATATGCATTATGATTAATATATATATAGGTATATCAAACAAAAAATATAATTATCTTGTTTCACAGCCGAAGTAATTATTACTACAACAAAAATCCCATTGAATCTGATTGACTTCCCATTGGGAAGTCAAGTAGCAAGGATGACTATGAAAAATTAGGCTGAACAGTATGATATAGCAAAATCAGGCAATATTTTGTGTAGCTGACTCTCATCAGACAGAATGATGACCTTTCATATGCCAGCTAGGAGGTTATTACCAGAGGTCAAAATAATAATCATTTGGCGAGTCTTGGGGGGGTGGGGGGGGATAAAGCTTGCAGGACGGTAGGACCACCCACTCGATCCCCCAGCCAATAGGAACCACGAATGGGACAGGGCCAATCTGGACCTGTTTTCGTGAGCATCAGTGCAGCCTGGGCCAGCCTTGACCGGTCTAGACAGACCTGGCAAACGTCACGAAAACGCGCTTATAGACATAGGTCTATTGATGTGAAAACGTCCATCACAGAAATAGAAAATATGGAAATTCATCTGAATTTCATGTTATATGCAGTTTTTATTCATTTATTATTTCTCCTTTAAGTTACAAATATGCTAAATAATATTTTGTAGTAGTTAGATTTCATGTAGAACATCAAATTAATAAAAATAAAAAATATATATTTAAATCAAATAAATCTGATTTAAATCAAATAAATCTGATTTTTTTTTTTTTTTTTTTTTCTAAATAAAAAAAATCAACAACCCTGACTGTTGTAGACATAGTGTTAAAATCATAGGACATGTCTTATCGACAAAGCGTATTTCAGTGCCGCGTCTATTAAAGCCTGAATAGCTTCCTTGACGTATCAGTGATTATACTCGCCGCGCCGTGATGGGTGTGATAACCTGCTTGACGCCCATACCAAAATACACCGCCTCCAGCCCTGATCATGGCCTGGCCACTTCGAATAACAAGATATTCCAGTATTGATATGCCTTCAACCCAATTCAACCCTCCTATCCCCCGATAAGTATCTTAGTTAAATTAGCTGGGGTATTTTGTCGGGATGAGATAGAAATGGGTTTTCCAAAGGTAAGAGATTTCAAATAAATAAATGTTTGTGATATAAAATTTCCACAAAATGGTGCCCCGAGTGAGGAATATTAATGTTCATGTAATTCAAAGTGGTCATTGTGAGGCGTAGTTATGAGCCTATCACAACAGCTGGTTGAAGGAGTGGAGGTGGTGTTTCGCGGCGTCGGGAACGACTCAGCCGTATAACTACTACACGCCAGTCAGAATATATTGCCTGTAGTTACGTAGTTAGTTGTGGTGGTTGAAATTAAATATGCCTGGTTACGCGTCTTGACAGACCAAGCTGACGAGCACTTCCACCACTTGATATAATAATTAATTATCAACTAACAATTATTTTAGTGATGTCATCTTCCATTTAATATTTTATTTGACTTAGTTATTAACTAAATAATGGCGGAATGAGCTAAGCATTCATTATCGGCTAAATTAGCAATGCTCACATGGATATATAATAAGTGTGAGGACGCAATTAAGGCAATTCCTATTGATTACAAAAATTTTAAGACAGGTCTACCATTGTTAAATGAGCAATGGGATAAATATGAGGAGGCTTACTTCCTATATGAAGTTCAATTAAGAGAAGCTGGGGGTAACGAATAAATTCAACAATGTGTGACCAATTATAAACAAGTGTCAAAGATATCTCGATAAAGTAATTGAATATGAGGAATTACTGAAGTGTGCTCATATTCCATCAACAGCTAAAGCTTCTTTAACCCAAATTAAATTACCAGACTTGTCATTACCCCCAGTTCTCAGGAGAAAATTGGTTCTCCTTCTGGGATAGATTTCGTAAATTTATTGATGATAGAGCTGACTTAACAGAGGTGCATAAATAAGCTTATTTGTTGGGTCAGTTGAGAGGTAAAGCATATTTGCTGGTAAAGGAATTAACAATAGAAAATGCCAATTATAATGTGGCGGTCAAGATTCTCAAAGAGAATTTTGAGGATAAAGACTTAGTTATTAAGAACCTATTTTGCAGGTTTATGGATCTACAAAGTCCTAATCATAATTTAAAGGAATTGGAAGTGTTCAGAGTAACTTTAAACTGCACTCTAAGAGCAATTGAAGCTCATAAATAATTAATTGAATCAGACTGGATGGCCAGTACTATGATATGGAAGAAATTACCAACAAGGATGCGTGATCGTTTAAATCAGAGGTACGTATAATAGTAATCACTTCACGGTCAAACAAATCGAAGATGGATTATTGCAGGAATGCAAACATTTGCAAGGTAGTGAGCAGGAACCTCCCACAGGGAGATCAAGATTGTTACACCTAAGGGTAATCAGCAATATCAGCCACCCTTAGAGTTTAAAGATCCCTCGTTAGTGGGTATTTATCCCGCGCCTGTTAAAGTTACACAAATCAAACAGCCTGTTATTAATATTCAAACTACTCATCCTACCAGTAAACCACTAAGACCTACTCAAATAAAAGATACAATCCCTAAATCCAGGGCTACTTCTAGTGAAGTACGGGCTACTTCTAGTGAAGTACGAAGAATAAATTGTGTCCTATGTGAGGGGGAACATCCACCCTCCACATGAAATATCTATTTAGATAGTTCCACAAGAGTTGAAAGGTTAACCCTTTCACGCACGGTGACGCGATCGCGTCAAAACAGGCCCGTCTGCAATCTGAGCTTTTGACGCGAATTGTGTCAAAAAAGTTAAAAATTCCCCCAAAAATAAAAAAAATGATCAGAATTGCGTCAACATTTTCTGCGTCAAAGATCCAACCTAGACCTATAAAATAAACTAATTGTCAACTCTCTCGTGTGAGTGGATGTGAAATGATAAGGGTTTGTGTGTCAGTTTCCACTCAGCAGGCAGCCTGTGCGCGCGGATTGTCGTCCCTTTAAAAAGTGTCCCGAGCTGGCCATAATGAACATATGAAAATTATAATGGTAGCGTTGGAATCCTCATAAAAATCCGCTTTTATTGGCATATAAACCATAAAAGTTGACTCAGGAAGTTTCGAGCTACGAAGTGGTGAACGTAAGTATTTATTTCTCTTTACTCAATATGTTTTCGGAGTCGGTAAATTCCGCTATTTATTTGCATTTCTTGTTATTTTTTTCTTTCATAAGGCAGAATAATCTCTTGCAAAACCAATGATATATAATAATGCCAGGAAAAAAGAATACATAATTGATAACATAAAAAAATAATTCGCCGCAGTCTGGCCATTAAGCGGGGCCCCTTAGGGAGCATAAGACGGATGTTGCAGTGGACGGAAAAACTTATTAAACTTTTCGTGCATGAAAGGGCTAATGAGTCTTGGTAATTGCCTAACCTGTCTCCCTGGTAAACATGCTTTAAATGCATGCCCTATAAAGTTAAGAACTTGTAGGAAATGTAAACAATCTATTCATAATATCACTCTTTGTCCTAACAGTGATATTAACTCAGACCCTACAGCAGTTAAAATGGCAGTCACTAATAAGAGTAGTTCAGCAGTTGTTCCTACAGCAGAATTGAAGGTGAGCCATAATGGTAATTCAGTCATTGTAAAGACAATGTTTGACAGTGGTGCACAAAGATCCTTCATAAGTAGGGAGATAGCTGAATTGTTACAACTACCCATAATTAGTACTTAAGTTAATTTAGCCATATCAGGTTTTCTTGCCAATAAAGAGGCACAAAACTTTGATAGTTCAACCCCTAGTCCAATTAGGAAAATATAAATGTAGGGTAGCTGCTGTAGTTAATAATATTGGTATTAGTTTAACTGTAAAGGGACTAAAAGACACAGCTGAAATGCTAAGGGATAATGGTGTTGAACTAGTTAGTAATACCTTCGAGGACGTTGATGGTCCCTTCCAATTAATAATAGGCGCTGATTATTTTGGGCGTTACCTAAGGAAAGTCATCAAAATACATAACGTCTCTTATGTTCACCAGCGCTGGTGGTAATGTAATAATGGGACCCATCCCACATACTCACCAAGCCAAACAAGAGGAGAGTATTCCTAGTCATGCACAACCTCTATTAATTACCAGAATTGGAACCACTTTCTTGCCCACACCAATTAGTGAGGTATTAGAGGCAAGTGATATTCCAGTTCATAATAAATATATTGCCACTAAATCCGAGGCAGAAAATAATAATAATAATAATGTCGCGAGGAAATACTACACTCAAATTAAACACAGGATTATGGTTTAAAGGCCCTACCTGGCGAAAAGAGTGTAATAATATGCCTAAACAGGTTTCCACTCAGCCAGACATATCCGAAGATATAATAAGGGAACCTGAATTGATACCAGATCCTGTGATAGACATTGAAAGGTTTTCCTTACTGAGCAAACTAATTAAGACTACTAATTTAGTCTTCAAATTCATTAAAAGGGATAGCTCTGATCATTTAAGGTTTTGGATCAGAACAATACAAAAGCAGGTATTTACAGAGGAATATCAGCTCTTAGCCTCAGCCAGCCCCCATAGGAACTAATTGACCAAATCATTAGGTCTGTACCTAGATCATGAGAGTATAATTAGGTGTAGAAGGCAAAATTTGAAAGCTGATCTTCCAAATACCACCTGCCATCCCATACTAATTCCCAGACGCCACCATCTTACTAAATTATTGGTTGAAGAATATTATAGGAACTCATTACATGGCTGAATGGCTACAACATTAGCCGATATCAGGAGTCAATTATGGATAAATCATGGTAGACAGGCAGTCATATATTACCTCAAATCTTGCATCAATTATAATAGATCTGAAGGTAAACTAGTCGCCTATCTAGGTCCACCTGAACTTCCCACTGATAGAAAGCTCCTAAAATCATTTGAGGTCACTGTTGATGATTATACTGGGGATATAATATTTTCCGGAGATAACTCTCCCCCCCAATCAAGTATATGTCTGCATATTCACTTGTACCTCTATCAGGACTATTAATTTGAAATTAGTCAAAGACCATGGTGCTGAAACCACTATCCAAATGTTCCGACGCTATGTGGCCTGGGGGGATGTCACTTGAAGCGCAATTTCAGTTTTCGCCTGCTCCCAGTTGTGGAAATTATCCACTAACCACCCTCTCAATGAGCAGTGGTGGTTTTGTTTCCCCCCCCCCCCTTGTGAGAGGTATTGTCCGCTCATCATAGGGGAGAGAGTAGGGATGTATATAAAATGATATACAATTATAATGGTAATGGGTATTAATTAAGGTAATTCAGCTAAATGATAAGTACTGGTATATTATAAATAAACATTCCCAGTGGTATTAACCATTTGTACCTTATATAATTAGCACAGGTCTTGGTTGAAGCGACTGGTCATTGGCCGCCGCCCATTAGATTCTAGCCATTGAGATTTGTATATTATATGAGTCTGGATATTGTGGCGGTCCCCCCGTCACTGGACCACTGGGTCACTGGACTTCCCACTGGGAAGTCAGTACATTCCAGACCCTCGCGGGAGTTACAACTTTTGGTGCTTCTCTGATTATATTGAGAAGAATTGTATATAGACTTTTGTAGACATACCGTAAGGGTACATTTTTACGATGGCACCAAACTTCCCTACACAATTCGAGAGAACTGGAACCCAAAATGCCAGGGGTCGCTGGCAGTTTTAACTCACTTTTTTTATAATAAGTTGGTCTACTGGAAAACAAAATATGGGCTTATTCCACTGCACTTAAAACACAAAAGTATAATATTAAGAACGATTTTTTTCTATATGTATATTGTATAGAAGCCTGATTCTGTAAAACATTGTATATAACCAAATAACCAAGTAGGTTATAGTTGAGGAGGCGAGGTAAATGCTACTCTATGATATTATATAGTCAATAACGAATGTTTAGAAGTTATCTATATCTAGGCAGTCATATTTTCCTGTTATTATTGTGTATCAATCAGATAGAAAGCCTGGAAGTGCAATGAGTCGACGCGTGAAGTCGTAATGTTTTGATTCAATCTCCCCGCCACCACTCCCGGCCGCGGCGTGTCGCCTCCACAATTATAACCTACATTGTCGCAGCATCAAGCCGATTTCGGCATTCTTTATTCTTCGTTTTTCCAAGGCATTGCTTATTGTATTTTGACAAACGTTTGCCAGACGCAGCAGTACTGTCTTAGAAAAGTGTGAACATCGCCCAAATTTTACATGCCACAATATACATGTAAAAAATATATTTAGCTAATATAGCTATAATATTTAGCTATAAAATATTTAATATTTATATATTTATTTATATATAATATAATATTTAGCTATATAAGTAGCTTTGCTACTCGAGGCGAGTAATTTGCATTAAATTGCTATTATAGAACGTTCCATCGTAATGCATGTCATCCATATAATTAGTAGAACAGAAGAACTATATTTTTTGGTATTCAGATGCGGTGCATCAATGTTTATCGCGAAATGAATTTATGAAAAATATTAGTCGCGGAGCCAAAACACAAGTAGACCAACCTTTGAGTTAGAACTGCCAGCGACCACTGGCATTTCTCGAGTTTCAGATCACTGGAATTGGGAGCATGGTTTTTGTTTACCTTATTGTATTCTAAAAGACATTTTCTCTTTGAGCTTTCCGTCGCAAATCAAGTTTCGGAGATATGAACATTTTAGGTGCGAGGAAGAATACGTCTCCTGTTTACAAAATGCCTCCCTCTTCCTCTTCTTGTGACCTGCATCGCTTTTGTTTCGGAGGCGCACCCGTGGCTACCTTACCTAACCTAACCTTACCTTACCTTACGTAACTTTTAACCTCCTAACTGGGTCCAATAATAAGTTTAATAAAATACCAAACAAAAGCGATTTTGTCTGGAGTCTGGAGGAAAACAAACAGTAAGGGCAGGAAAGGACTCTAGAATTTTACAAAATGAATCTATACCTAGATAATTATTGTAGTGTATCAATTTACCTGCTTGTCTTTGTTCTTGATAATGGATATTCCTCCCCCTCTTCCTCTTACTGGCCCCCTGCCCCTCACCATACCCCGTCCCCGGCCCCGGCCCCTCATGGGAGGTCTGGGAGGACCCATCATGCCTGGTCCTGGAGGTCCAAAGGGGGGTCTCATGGGCATGTGGGGTGGCGGCAACATCCCCTGCAAACCACCTCGCACCCTGGGTCCCATGCCACCTCGAGGTGGGGGAGGACCCATGCCTCTTCCCAATCCCATTGGAGGACCTGGCGGTCCCAACCTGCCTGGCCCAGGACGGGGTCGAGGCACCAGGCGGCCTGGCGGGCCCATGGGGTCAGGTCTGCGGCCAGGCCCCGGGAGGGGCAGGCGGCCAGGGGGAGGCCCCATGCCCATCGGCGGCGGTCCCATAGGACCTCGTGGAGGTCCCATGTTGTGGGGGCGTCTCATACCAGGCGGGGGGGGAAGCGGACGCGACATGAGCGGCGGTGGCTTGTGGACGCCCCCACCGCGGCCGCCCCGCTGGTTTACCCTGCCTCGACCTCCTCCGCCACGCCCACGTATACCCCCGCCACGCCGCTCTGCACTACCATTCATCTGGCGACGCATTATCACACCTTGCGATACTTTCTACGATAAATATTCTCTGGCAACACTTCAATTCAACACACCACTCCCGTGTCAGCACAGTTTCACCACCACACGGCACACAACACCGATCGATCCACCAATCATGATGCCACATCGCCAACCAATGGGAGGCACGGCTCCCACACACCAGGGATAACATATGTAAAATATGTTATTGATCTCAATAGCAGCCACCGAATTTTATACTACCGTCTTTGATATGCGATGGTATTGTACCAGAAAAAATTATTTTGGGATGTACTATAAATAACATTTTGTTTGAAATGATGGTTAGATTCGTTTTATCGACCCTGCCTTATCTCGTTTGCTATTTTATGAAGTACTAATAATCTTTTGTCCTACTACCGTACACGTCTTCTACTAAACTTCGAACTTCTTGGCAAGCTGTTATTTTGGTCAAAATCACGGACAAAAATTAATAAATAGGTGCAACCATGCCGTCGCCATCAGGTTATCGATCCTCTCTTATCTCGTTTGCTACATTAGGCCTCTTCCATTTGTGTCCAAGTTGCATGAACCAGTTCTTTCAGTTCAGTTCAGGGTTGGGTTCTGGGTTCAGGGTTGGGTTCGCGTGTCACAAATGGAACGCAAAAACCCCGTTTTTTTTTTTACAAACATACCCAGCTGGCGAGGCAATTAGAGAGA